>CAMAOD020000185.1:760000-765000 GCA_945859595.2 Megachile willughbiella | reverse complement strand
CTATCTCCGTCTCTGTCTCTGTCCCTGTCCCTGTCTCTGTTTCTGTCTCTGTCTGTGTCTCTGTCTCTGCCTCAGTCACTGTCTCTATCTCTGTCTCTGCCTCTGCCTCTGTCTCTGTCTCTGTCTCTGTCGCTGTCTCTCCCTCTGTCTCTGCCTCTGTCTCTGTCCCTGTCTCTCCCTCTGTCTCTCTCTCCGTCGCTGTCCCTGGCTCTGTCTCTGCCTCTGTCTCCGTCTCTGTCTCTGTCTCTGTATCTTTCTCTGTCTCTGTCTCTGTCTCTGTCTCCGTCTCTGTCCCTGGCTCTGTATCTGCCTCTGTCTCCGTCTCTGTCTCTGTCCCGGTCTTTGTCTCCGCCTCTGTCTCTGTCCCTGTCTCTGTCTCTGTCTCTGCCTCTGTCACCGTCTCTGTCTCTGTCTCGGTCTTTGTCTCTGTCTCTGTCTCTGTCTCTGTTTCTGTCTCTGTCTCTGTCTCTGTCACTGTCTCTGTCTCTGCCTCTGTCACTGTCTCTGTCTCTGTCTCTGTCTCTGTCTTTGTCTCTGTCTCTGTCTCTGTCTCTGTTTCTGTCTCCGTCTCTGTCTCTGTCTCTGTCTCTGTCTCTATCTGCGTCTCTGTCTCTGTCTCTGTCTCTGTCTCTGTCTCTGTCTCTGTTTCTGTCTCTGTCTCTGTCTGTCTCTCTGTCTCTGTCTCCGTCCCTGTCTCTGCCGCTGTCTCTGTCTCTGTCTCTGTCTCTATCTCCGTCTCTGTCTCTGCCTCTGCCTCCGTCTCCGTCTCTGACTCTGTTTCTGTCTCTATCTCTGTCTCTGTCTCTGTCTCTGTCCCTGTCACTGTCTCTGTCTCTGTCTCTGTCGCTGTCTCTGTCTCTGTCTCTGTCTCTGTCTCTGTCTCTGTCTCTGTCACTGTCTCTGTCTCTGTCTCTGTCTCTGTCTCTGTCTCTGTCTCTGTCTCTGTCTCTGTCTCTGTCTCTGTCTCTGTCTCTGTCTCTGTCTCTGTCTCTGTCTCTGTCTCTGTCTCTGTCTCTGTCTCTGTCTCTGTCTCTGTCTCTGTCTCTGTCTCTGTCTCTGTGTCTATCTCTGCGTCTGACTCTGTCGCTGCCGCTGTCTATGTCTCTGTCTCTGTCTGCGTATCTGTCTCTGTCTCCGTCTCTGTCCCAGTCTCTGTCTCTGTCTCCGTCTCTGTCCCTGGCTCTGTCTGTGCCTCTGTCACCGTCTCTGTCTGTGTCTCGGTCTTTGTCTCTGTCTCTGTCTCTGTCTGAGACTCTGCCTCTGTCTCTGTCTCTGTCTCTGTCTCTGTCTCTGTCTCTGTCTCTGTCTCTGTCTCTGTCTCTGTCTCTGTCTCTGTCTCCGTCTCTGTCTCTGTCTCGGTCTTTGTCTCCGCCTCTGTCTCCGTCTCTGTCTCTGTCTCTGTCTCTATCTCCGTCTCTGTCTCTGTCCCTGTCCCTGTCTCTGTCTCTGTCTCTGTCTGTGTCTCTGTCTCTGCCTCAGTCACTGTCTCTATCTCTGTCTCTGCCTCTGCCTCTGTCTCTGTCTCTGTCTCTGTCTCTGTCGCTGTCTCTCCCTCTGTCTCTGTCTCTGTCTCTGTCCCTGTCTCTCCCTCTGTCTCTCTCTCCGTCGCTGTCCCTGGCTCTGTCTCTGCCTCTGTCTCCGTCTCTGTCTCTGTCTCTGTATCTGTCTCTGCCTCTGTCTCTGTCTCTGTCTCCGTCTCTGTCCCTGGCTCTGTATCTGCCTCTGTCTCCGTCTCTGTCTCTGTCCCGGTCTTTGTCTCCGCCTCTGTCTCTGTCTCTGTCTCTGTCTCTGTCTGTGTCTCTGTCTCTGTCTCCGTCTCTGTCTCTGCCTCTGTCTCTGTCTCTGTCTCTGTCTCTGTCTCTGTCTCTGCCTCTGCCTCTGTCTCTGTCTCAGTCTCTGTCTCTGTCTCTGTGTCTATCTCTGCCTCTGACTCTGTCGCTGCCGCTGTCTATGTCTCTGTCTCTGTCTGCGTATCTGTCTCTGTCTCCGTCTCTGTCCCAGTCTCTGTCTCTGTCTCCGTCTCTGTCCCTGGCTCTGTCTGTGCCTCTGTCACCGTCTCTGTCTCTGTCTCGGCCTTTGTCTCCGTCTCTGTCTCTGTCTGAGACTCTGCCTCTGTCTCTGTCTCTGTCTCCGTCTCTGTCTCTGTCTCTATCTCCGTCTCTGTCTCTGTCCCTGTCCCTGTCTCTGTCTCTGTCTCTGTCTCTGTCTCTGTCTCTGCCTCAGTCACTGTCTCTATCTCTGTCTCTGCCTCTGTCTCTGTCTCTGTCTCTGTCTCTGTCGCTGTCTCTCCCTCTGTCTCTGTCTCTGTCTCTGTCCCTGTCTCTGTCTGAGATTCTGCCTCTGTCTCTGTCTCTGTCTCTGTCTCTGTCTCTGTCTCTGTCTCTGTCTCTGTCTCTGTCTCTGTCTCTGTCTCTGTCTCTGTCTCTGTCTCTGTCTCTGTCTCTGTCTCTGTCGCTGTCTCTCCCTCTGTCTCTGTCTCCGTCTCTGCCTCTGTCTCTGTCTATGTATCTGTCTCCGTCTCTGTCTCTGTCTCTGTCTCTTTCTCCGTCTCTGTCTCTGTCCCTGTCTCTGTCTCTGTCTCTGTCTCTGCCTCTGTCACTGTCTCTATCTCTGTCTCTGCCTCTGTCTCTGTCTCTGTCTCTGTCGCTGTCTCTCCCTCTGTCTCTGTCTCTGTCTCTGTCAATGTCTCTGTCTGAGACTCTGCCTCTGTCTCTGTCTCTGTCTATGTCTCTGTCTCTGCCTCTGTCTCTGTCTCTGTCTCTGTCTCTGTCGCTGTCTCTCCCTCCGTCTCTGTCTCTGTCTCTGTCCCTGGCTCTGTCTCTGCCTCTGTCTCCGTCTCTGACTCTGTTTCTGTCTCTATCTCCGTCTCTGTCTCTGTCTCTGTCTCTGTCTCTGTCTGAGACTCTGCCTCTGTCTCTGTTTCTGTCTCTGTCTCTGTCTGTGTCTCTGTCTCTGTCTCTGTCTGTGTCTCTGTCTCTGTCTCTGTCTCCGTCTGTGTCTCTGCCGCTGTCTCTGTCTCTGTCTCTGTCTCTGTCTCTATCTCCGTCTCTGTCTCTGTCTCTGTCTCTGTCTCTGTCTCTGCCTCTGCCTCCGTCTCTGTCTCTGTCTCTGTCTCGGTCTTTGTCTCCGTCTCTGTCTCTGTCTCTGTCTCTATCTCCGTCTCTGTCTCTGTCTCTGTCTCTGTCTCTGTCTCTGCCTCTGCCTCCGTCTCTGTCTCTGTCTCTGTCTCGGTCTTTGTCTCCGTCTCTGTCTCTGTCTCTGTCTCTGTCTCTGTCTCTGTCTCTGTCTCTGTCTCTGCCTCTGCCTCTGTCTCTGTCTCTGTCTCTGTCTCTGTCTCTGTCTCTGTCTCTGTCTCTGTCTCTGTCTCTGTCGCTGTCTCTCCCTCTGTCTCTGTCTCTGTCTCTGTCCCTGGCTCTGTCTCTGCCTCTGTCTCCGTCTCTGGCTCTGTTTCTGTCTCTATCTCCGTCACTGACTCTGTCTCTGTCTCTGTCTCTGTCTCTGTCTCTGTCTCTGCCTCTGTCTCTGTCTCTGTCTCTGTCTCTGTGTCTGTCTCTGTCGCTGTCTCTCCCTCTGTCCCTGTCTCCGTCTCTATCCCTGGCTGTGTCTCTGCCTCTGTCGCCGTCTCTGTCTCTGTCTCGGTCTTTGTCTCCGTCTCTGTCTCTGTCTCTGTCTCTGTCTCTGTCTCTGTCTCTGGCTCTGTCTCTGTCTCTGCCTCTGTCTCTGTCTCTGTCTCTGTCTCTGTCTCTGTCTCTGTCTCTGCCTCTGCCTCTGTCTCTGTCTCTGTCTCTGTCTCTGTCTCTGTCGCTGTCTCTCCCTCTGTCCCTGTCTCCGTCTCTGTCCCTGGCTCTGTCTCTACCTCTCCCTCTGTCCCTGTCTCCGTCTCTGTCCCTGTCTCTGTCTCTGTCTCTGTCTCTGTCTCTCCCTCTATCTCTGTCTCCGTCTCTGTCCCTGGCCCTGTCTCTGCCTCTGTCTCCGTCTCTGTCTCTGTCTCTGTCGCTGTCTCTCCCTCTATCTCTGTCTCCGTCTCTGTCCCTGGCTGTGTCTCTGCCTCTGTCTCCGTCTCTGTCTCTGTCTCGGTCTTTGTCTCCGTCTCTATCTCTGTCTCTGTCTCTGTCTCTGTCTCTGTCTCTGTCTCTGTCTCTGTCTCTGCCTCTGCCTCTGTCTCTGTCTCTGTCTCTGTCTCTGTCTCTGTCGCTGTCTCTCCCTCTATCTCTGTCTCCGTCTCTGTCCCTGGCCCTGTCTCTGCCTCTGTCTCCGTCTCTGTCTCTGTCTCGGTCTTTGTCTCCGTCTCTGTCTCCGTCTCTGTCTCTGTCTCTGTCTCTATCTCCGTCTCTGTCTCTGTCTCTGTCTCTGTCTCTGTCTGTGTCTCTATCTCTGTCTCTGCCTCTGTCACCGTCTCTGTCTCTGTCTCGGTCTTTGTCCCTGTCTCTGTCGCTGTCTCTGTTTCTGTCTCTGTCTCTGTCTCTGTCTCTGTCTCTGTCTCTGTCTCTGTCTCTGTCTCTGTCTCTGTCTCTGTCTCTGTCTCTGTATCTGTCTCTGTCTCTGTCTGTGTCTCTGTCTCTGTCTCCGTCTCTGTCTCTGCCGCTGTCTCTGTCTCTGTCTCTGTCTCTGTCTCTATCTCCGTCTCTGTCTCTGCCTCTGCCTCCGTCTCTGTCTCTGTCTCGGTCTTTGTCTCCGTCTCTGTCTCTGCCGCTGTCTCTGTCTCTGTCTCTGTCTCTGTCTCTGTCTCTATCTCCGTCTCTGTCTCTGCCTCTGCCTCCGTCTCTGTCTCTGTATCGGTCTTTGTCTCCGTCTCTGTCTCTGTCTCTGTCTCTGTCTCTGTCTCTGTCTCTGTCTCTGTCTCTGCCTCAGTCACTGTCTCTATCTCTGTCTCTGCCTCTGTCTCTGTCTCTGTCGCTGTCTCTCCCTCTGTCTCTGTCTATGCCTCTGTCCCTGTCTCTGTCTGAGACTCTGCCTCTGTCTCTGTCTCTGTCTCTGTCTCTGTCTCTGTCTCTGTCTCT
>CAMAOD020000185.1:747500-757500 GCA_945859595.2 Megachile willughbiella | reverse complement strand
CTGTCTCTGTCTCTGTCTCTGTCTCTGTCTCTGTCTCTGTCTCTGTCTCTGTCTCTGTCTCTGTCTCTGTCTCTGTCTCTGTCTCTGTCTCTGTCTCTGTCTCTGTCTCTGTCTCTGTCTCTGTCTCTGTCTCTGTCTCTGTCTCTGCCTCTGTCTCTGTCTCCGTCTCAGTCTCTGTCTCTGTCTCTGTGTCTATCTCTGCCTCTGACTCTGTCGCTGCCGCTGTCTATGTCTCTGTCTCTGTCTGCGTATCTGTCTCTGTCTCCGTCTCTGTCCCAGTCTCTGTCTCTGTCTCCGTCTCTGTCCCTGGCTCTGTCTGTGCCTCTGTCACCGTCCCTGTCTCTGTCTCGGTCTTTGTCTCTGTCTCTGTATCTGTCTGAGACCCTGCCTCTGTCTCTGTCTCTGTCTCTGTCTCTGTCTCTGTCTCTGTCTCTATCTCCGTCTCTGTCTCTGTCCCTGTCCCTGTCTCTGTCTCTGTCTCTGTCTCTGTCTCTGTCTCTGCCTCAGTCACTGTCTCCATCTCTGTCTCTGCCTCTGTCTCTGTCTCTGTCTCTGTCTCTGTCTCTGTCTCTGTCGCTGTCTCTCCCTCTGTCTCTGTCTCTGTCTCTGTCCCTGTCTCTGTCTGAGATTCTGCCTCTGTCTCTGTCTCTGTCTCTGTCTCTGTCTCTGTCTCTGTCTCTGTCTCTGTCTCTGTCTCTGTCTCTGTCTCTGTCTCTGTCTCTGCCTCTGCCTCTGTCTCTGTCTCCGTCTCTGTCTCTGTCTCTGTCTCTGTCTCTGTCTCTGTCTCTGTCTCTGTCTCTGTCTGTGTCTCTGTCTCCGTCTCTGACTCTGTTTCTGTCTCTATCTCTGTCTCTGTCTCTGTCTCTGTCCCTGTCACTGTCTCTGTCTCTGTCTCTGTCACTGTCTCTGTCTCTGTCTCTGTCTCTGTCTCTGTCTCTGTCTCTGTCTCTGTCTCCGTCTCTGTCTCTGTCTCCGTCTCTGTCTCTGTCTCTGTCTCTGTCTCTGTCTCTGTCTCTGTCTCTGTCTCTGTCTCTGTCTCTGTCTGTGTCTCTGTCTCCGTCTCTGACTCTGTTTCTGTCTCTATCTCTGTCTCTGTCTCTGTCTCTGTCCCTGTCACTGTCTCTGTCTCTGACTCTGTCACTGTCTCTGTCTCTGTCTGAGACTCTGCCTCTGTCTCTGTCTCTGTCTCTGTCTCTGTCTCTGTCTCTGTCACCGTCTCTGTCCCTGGCTCTGTCTCTGTCTCGGTCTTTGTCTCCGCCTCTGTCTCCGTCTCTGTCTCTGTCTCTGTCTCTATCTCCGTCTCTGTCTCTGTCCCTGTCCCTGTCTCTGTCTCTGTCTCTGTCTGTGTCTCTGTCTCTGCCTCAGTCACTGTCTCTATCTCTGTCTCTGCCTCTGTCTCTGTCTCTGTCTCTGTCTCTGTCGCTGTCTCTCCCTCTGTCTCTGCCTCTGTCTCTGTCCCTGTCTCTCCCTCTGTCTCTCTCTCCGTCGCTGTCCCTGGCTCTGTCTCTGCCTCTGTCTCCGTCTCTGTCTCTGTCTCTGTATCTTTCTCTGTCTCTGTCTCTGTCTCTGTCTCCGTCTCTGTCCCTGGCTCTGTATCTGCCTCTGTCTCCGTCTCTGTCTCTGTCCCGGTCTTTGTCTCCGCCTCTGTCTCTGTCCCTGTCTCTGTCTCTGTCTCCGCCTCTGTCACCGTCTCTGTCTCTGTCTCGGTCTTTGTCTCTGTCTCTGTCTCTGTCTCTGTTTCTGTCTCTATCTCTGTCTCTGTCTCTGTCTCTGTCCCTGTCACTGTCTCTGTCTCTGTCTCTGTCACTGTCTCTGTCTCTGTCTCTGTCTCTGTCTCTGTCTCTGTCTCTGTCTCTGTCACTGTCTCTGTCTCTGTCTCTGTCTATGTCTCTGTCTCTGTCTCTGTCTCTGTCTCTGTCTCTGTCTCTGTCTCTGTCTCTGTCTCTGTCTCTGTCTCTGTCTCTGTCTCTGTCTCTGTCTCTGTGTCTATCTCTGCCTCTGACTCTGTCGCTGCCGCTGTCTATGTCTCTGTCTCTGTCTGCGTATCTGTCTCTGTCTCCGTCTCTGTCCCAGTCTCTGTCTCTGTCTCCGTCTCTGTCCCTGGCTCTGTCTGTGCCTCTGTCACCGTCTCTGTCTGTGTCTCGGTCTTTGTCTCTGTCTCTGTCTCTGTCTGAGACTCTGCCTCTGTCTCTGTCTCTGTCTCTGTCTCTGTCTCTGTCTCTGTCTCTGTCTCTGTCTCTGTCTCTGTCTCTGTCTCTGTCTCTGTCTCTGTCTCTGTCTCTGTCTCTGTCACCGTCTCTGTCCCTGGCTCTGTATCTGCCTCTGTCTCCGTCTCTGTCTCTGTCTCGGTCTTTGTCTCCGCCTCTGTCTCCGTCTCTGTCTCTGTCTCTGTCTCTATCTCCGTCTCTGTCTCTGTCCCTGTCCCTGTCTCTGTCTCTGTCTCTGTCTGTGTCTCTGTCTCTGCCTCAGTCACTGTCTCTATCTCTGTCTCTGCCTCTGCCTCTGTCTCTGTCTCTGTCTCTGTCTCTGTCGCTGTCTTTCCCTCTGTCTCTGTCTCTGTCTCTGTCCCTGTCTCTCCCTCTGTCTCTCTCTCCGTCGCTGTCCCTGGCTCTGTCTCTGCCTCTGTCTCCGTCTCTGTCTCTGTCTCTGTATCTGTCTCTGCCTCTGTCTCTGTCTCTGTCTCCGTCTCTGTCCCTGGCTCTGTATCTGCCTCTGTCTCCGTCTCTGTCTCTGTCCCGGTCTTTGTCTCCGCCTCTGTCTCTGTCTCTGTCTCTGTCTCTGTCTGTGTCTCTGTCTCTGTCTCCGTCTCTGTCTCTGCCTCTGTCTCTGTCTCTGTCTCTGTCTCTGTCTCTGTCTCTGTCTCTGTCTCTGCCTCTGCCTCTGTCTCTGTCTCAGTCTCTGTCTCTGTCTCTGTGTCTATCTCTGCCTCTGACTCTGTCGCTGCCGCTGTCTATGTCTCTGTCTCTGTCTGCGTATCTGTCTCTGTCTCCGTCTCTGTCCCAGTCTCTGTCTCTGTCTCCGTCTCTGTCCCTGGCTCTGTCTGTGCCTCTGTCACCGTCTCTGTCTCTGTCTCGGCCTTTGTCTCTGTCTCTGTCTCTGTCTGAGACTCTGCCTCTGTCTCTGTCTCTGTCTCTGTCTCTATCTCCGTCTCTGTCTCTGTCCCTGTCCCTGTCTCTGTCTCTGTCTCTGTCTCTGTCTCTGTCTCTGCCTCAGTCACTGTCTCTATCTCTGTCTCTGCCTCTGTCTCTGTCTCTGTCTCTGTCTCTGTCTCTGTCGCTGTCTCTCCCTCTGTCTCTGTCTCTGTCTCTGTCCCTGTCTCTGTCTGAGATTCTGCCTCTGTCTCTGTCTCTGTCTCTGTCTCTGTCTCTGTCTCTGTCTCTGTCTCTGTCTCTGTCTCTGTCTCTGTCTCTGTCTCTGTCTCTGTCTCTGTCTCTGTCTCTGTCTCTGTCTCTGTCGCTGTCTCTCCCTCTGTCTCTGTCTCCGTCTCTGCCTCTGTCTCTGTCTCTGTATCTGTCTCCGTCTCTGTCTCTGTCTCTGTCTCTTTCTCCGTCTCTGTCTCTGTCCCTGTCTCTGTCTCTGTCTCTGTCTCTGCCTCTGTCACTGTCTCTATCTCTGTCTCTGCCTCTGTCTCTGTCTCTGTCTCTGTCGCTGTCTCTCCCTCTGTCTCTGTCTCTGTCTCTGTCAATGTCTCTGTCTGAGACTCTGCCTCTGTCTCTGTCTCTGTCTATGTCTCTGTCTCTGCCTCTGTCTCTGTCTCTGTCTCTGTCTCTGTCGCTGTCTCTCCCTCCGTCTCTGTCTCTGTCTCTGTCCCTGGCTCTGTCTCTGCCTCTGTCTCCGTCTCTGACTCTGTTTCTGTCTCTATCTCCGTCTCTGTCTCTGTCTCTGTCTCTGTCTCTGTCTGAGACTCTGCCTCTGTCTCTGTTTCTGTCTCTGTCTCTGTCTCTGTCTCTGTCTCTGTCTCTGTCTCTGTCTCTGTCTCTTTCTCTGCTTCTGCCTCTGTATCTGTATCTGTCTCTGTCTCTGTCTCTGTCGCTGTCTCTCCCTCTGTCCCTGTCTCCGTCTCTGTCCCTGGCTGTGTCTCTGCCTCTGTCTCCGTCTCGGTCTCTGTCTCGGTCTTTGTCTCCGTCTCTGTCTCTGTCTCTGTCTCTGTCTCTGTCTCTGTCTCTGTCTCAGTCTCTGTCTCTGCCTCTGTGTCTATCTCTGCCCCTGACTCTGTCGCTGCCGCTGTCTATGTCTCTGTCTCTGTCTCTGTCTCTGTCTCTGTCTCTGTCTCTGTCTCAGTCTCTGTCTCTGCCTCTGTGTCTATCTCTGCCCCTGACTCTGTCGCTGCCGCTGTCTATGTCTCTGTCTCTGTCTCTGTCTCTGTCTCTGTCTCTATCTCCGTCTCTGTCTCTGTCCCTGTCCCTGTCTCTGTCTCTGTCTCTGTCTCTGTCTCTGTCTCTGCCTCAGTCACTGTCTCTATCTCTGTCTCTGCCTCTGTCTCTGTCTCTGTCTCTGTCTCTGTCGCTGTCTCTCCCTCTGTCTCTGTCTCCGTCTCTGTCCCTGTCTCTGTCTGAGATTCTGCCTCTGTCTCTGTCTCTGTCTCTGTCTCTGTCTCTGTCTCTGTCTCTGTCTCTGTCTCTGTCTCTGTCTCTGTCGCTGTCTCTCCCTCTGTCTCTGTCTCTGTCTCTGTCCCTGTCTCTGTCTGAGATTCTGCCTCTGTCTCTGTCTCTGTCTCTGTCTCTGTCTCTGTCTCTGTCTCTGTCTCTGTCTCTGTCTCTGTCTCTGTCTCTGTCTCTGTCTCTGTCTCTGTCTCTGTCTCTGTCTCTGTCTCTGTCGCTGTCTCTCCCTCTGTCTCTGTCTCCGTCTCTGCCTCTGTCTCTGTCTCTGTATCTGTCTCCGTCTCTGTCTCTGTCTCTGTCTCTTTCTCCGTCTCTGTCTCTGTCCCTGTCTCTGTCTCTGTCTCTGTCTCTGCCTCTGTCACTGTCTCTATCTCTGTCTCTGCCTCTGTCTCTGTCTCTGTCTCTGTCGCTGTCTCTCCCTCTGTCTCTGTCTCTGTCTCTGTCAATGTCTCTGTCTGAGACTCTGCCTCTCTCTCTGTCTCTGTCTATGTCTCTGTCTCTGCCTCTGTCTCTGTCTCTGTCTCTGTCTCTGTCGCTGTCTCTCCCTCCGTCTCTGTCTCTGTCTCTGTCCCTGGCTCTGTCTCTGCCTCTGTCTCCGTCTCTGACTCTGTTTCTGTCTCTATCTCCGTCTCTGTCTCTGTCTCTGTCTCTGTCTCTGTCTGAGACTCTGCCTCTGTCTCTGTTTCTGTCTCTGTCTCTGTCTGTGTCTCTGTCTCTGTCTCTGTCTGTGTCTCTGTCTCTGTCTCTGTCTCCGTCTCTGTCTCTGCCGCTGTCTCTGTCTCTGTCTCTGTCTCTGTCTCTATCTCCGTCTCTGTCTCTGTCTCTGTCTCTGTCTCTGTCTCTGCCTCTGTCTCTGTCTCTGTCTCTGTCTCTGTCTCTGTCCCTGTCTCTGTCTCTGTCTCTGTCTCTGTCTCTGTCTCTGTCTCTGTCTCTGCCTCTGTCTCCGTCTCTGTCTCTGTCTCTGTCTCTGTCTCTGTCTCTGTCTCTGTGTCTGTGTCTGTATCTGCCTCTGCCTCTGTCTCTGTCTCTGTCTCTGTCTCTGTCTCTGTCTCTGTCTCTGTCTCTGTCTCTGTCTCTGTCTCTGTCTCTGTCTCTGTCTCTGCCTCTGTCTCTGTCTCTGTCTCTGTCCCTGTCTCTGTCGCTGTCTCTCCCTCTGTCTCTGTCTCTGTCTCTGTCCCTGGCTCTGTCTCTGCCTCTGTCTCCGTCTCTGACTCTGTTTCTGTCTCTATCTCCGTCTCTGTCTCTGTCTCTGTCGCTGTCTCTCCCTCTGTCTCTGTCTCTGTCTCTGTCCCTGGCTCTGTCTCTGCCTCTGTCTCCGTCTCTGACTCTGTCTCTGACTCTGTCCCTGTCTCTGTCTCTGTCTCTGTCTCTGTCTCTGTCTCTGTCTCTGTCTCTGTCTCTGTCTCTGCCTCTGTCACTGTCTCTATCTCTGTCTCTGCCTCTGTCTCTGTCTCTGTCTCTGTCTCTGTCGCTGTCTCTCCCTCTGTCTCTGTCTCTGTCTCTGTCCCTGTCTCTGTCTAAGACTCTGCCTCTGTCTCTGTCTCTGTCTCTGTCTCTGTCTCTGTCTCTGTCTCTGTCTCTGTCTCTGTCTCTTTCTCTGCCTCTGCCTCTGTATCTGTATCTGTCTCTGTCTCTGTCTCTGTCTCTGTCGCTGTCTCTCCCTCTGTCCCTGTCTCCGTCTCTGTCTCCGTCTCGGTCTCTGTCTCGGTCTTTGTCTCCGTCTCTGTATCGGTCTTTGTCTCCGTCTCTGTCTCTGTCTCTGTCTCTGTCTCTGTCTCTGTCTCTGTCTCTGTCTCTGTCTCTGTCTCTGTCTCTGTCTCTGTCTCTGTCTCTGTCTCTGTCTCTGTCTCTGTCTCTGTCTCTGTCTCTGTCTCTGTCTCTGTCTCTGTCTCTGTCTCTGTCTCTGTCTCTGTCTCTGTCTCTGTCTCTGTCTCTGTCTCTGTCTCTGTCTCTGTCTCTGTCTCTGTCTCTGTCTCTGTCTCTGTCTCTGTATCTGTCTCTGTCTCTGTCTCTGTCTCTGTCTCCGTCTCTGTCCCTGGCTCTGTATCTGCCTCTGTCTCCGTCTCTGTCTCTGTCCCGGTCTTTGTCTCCGCCTCTGTCTCTGTCTCTGTCTCTGTCTCTGTCTGTGTCTCTGTCTCTGTCTCTGTCTCTGTCTCTGTCTCTGTCTCTGTCTCTGTCTCTGTCTCTGCCTCTGTCTCTGTCTCTGTCTCAGTCTCTGTCTCTGTCTCTGTCTCTGTCTCTGCCTCAGTCACTGTCTCTATCTCTGTCTCTGCCTCTGTCTCTGTCTCTGTCTCTGTCTGCGTATCTGTCTCTGTATCCGTCTCTGTCCCAGTCTCTGTCTCTGTCTCCGTCTCTGTCCCTGGCTCTGTCTGTGCCTCTGTCACCGTCTCTGTCTCTGTCTCTGTCTCTGTCTCTGTCTCTGTCTCTGTCTCTGTCTCTGTCTCTGTCTCTGTCTCTGTCTCTGTCTCTGTCTCTGTCTCTGTCTCTGTCTCTGTCTCTGTCTCTGTCTCTGTCTCTGTCCCTGTCTCTGTCTCTGTCTCTGTCTCTGTCTCTGTCTCTGTCTCTGTCTCTGTCTCTGTCTCTGTCTCTGTCTCTGCCTCTGTCTCCGTCTCTGTCTCTGTCTCTGTCTCTGTCTCTGTCTCTGTCTCTGTCTCTGCCTCTGTCTCCGTCTCTGTCTCTGTCTCTGTCTCTGTCTCTGTCTCTGTCTCTGTCTCTGTCTCTGTCTCTGTCTCTGTCTCTGCCTCTGTCTCTGTCTCTGTCTCTGTCTCTGTCGCTGTCTCTCCCTCTGTCTCTGTCTCTGTCTCTGTCCCTGGCTCTGTCTCTGCCTCTGTCTCCGTCTCTGACTCTGTTTCTGTCTCTATCTCCGTCTCTGTCTCTGTCTCTGTCGCTGTCTCTCCCTCTGTCTCTGTCTCTGTCTCTGTCCCTGGCTCTGTCTCTGCCTCTGTCTCCGTCTCTGACTCTGTTTCTGTCTCTATCTCCGTCTCTGTTTCTGTCTCTGTCTCTGTCTCTGTCTGAGACTCTGCCTCTGTCTCTGTTTCTGTTTCTGTCTCTGTCTGTGTCTCTGTCTCTGTCTCTGTCTCCGTCTCTGTCTCTGCCTCTGTCTCTGTCTCTGTCTCTGTCGCTGTCTCTCCCTCTGTCTCTGTCTCTGTCTCTGTCAATGTCTCTGTCTGAGACTCTGCCTCTCTCTCTGTCTCTGTCTATGTCTCTGTCTCTGCCTCTGTCTCTGTCTCTGTCTCTGTCTCTGTCGCTGTCTCTCCCTCCGTCTCTGTCTCTGTCTCTGTCCCTGGCTCTGTCTCTGCCTCTGTCTCCGTCTCTGACTCTGTTTCTGTCTCTATCTCCGTCTCTGTCTCTGTCTCTGTCTCTGTCTGAGACTCTGCCTCTGTCTCTGTTTCTGTCTCTGTCTCTGTCTGTGTCTCTGTCTCTGTCTCTGTCTGTGTCTCTGTCTCTGTCTCTGTCTCCGTCTCTGTCTCTGCCGCTGTCTCTGTCTCTGTCTCTGTCTCTGTCTCTATCTCCGTCTCTGTCTCTGTCTCTGTCTCTGTCTCTGTCTCTGCCTCTGTCTCTGTCTCTGTCTCTGTCTCTGTCTCTGTCCCTGTCTCTGTCTCTGTCTCTGTCTCTGTCTCTGTCTCTGTCTCTGTCTCTGCCTCTGTCTCCGTCTCTGTCTCTGTCTCTGTCTCTGTCTCTGTCTCTGTCTCTGTGTCTGTGTCTGTATCTGCCTCTGCCTCTGTCTCTGTCTCTGTCTCTGTCTCTGTCTCTGTCTCTGTCTCTGTCTCTGTCTCTGTCTCTGTCTCTGTCTCTGTCTCTGCCTCTGTCTCTGTCTCTGTCTCTGTCCCTGTCTCTGTCGCTGTCTCTCCCTCTGTCTCTGTCTCTGTCTCTGTCCCTGGCTCTGTCTCTGCCTCTGTCTCCGTCTCTGACTCTGTTTCTGTCTCTATCTCCGTCTCTGTCTCTGTCTCTGTCGCTGTCTCTCCCTCTGTCTCTGTCTCTGTCTCTGTCCCTGGCTCTGTCTCTGCCTCTGTCTCCGTCTCTGACTCTGTCTCTGACTCTGTCCCTGTCTCTGTCTCTGTCTCTGTCTCTGTCTCTGTCTCTGTCTCTGTCTCTGTCTCTGTCTCTGTCTCTGCCTCTGTCACTGTCTCTATCTCTGTCTCTGCCTCTGTCTCTGTCTCTGTCTCTGTCTCTGTCGCTGTCTCTCCCTCTGTCTCTGTCTCTGTCTCTGTCCCTGTCTCTGTCTAAGACTCTGCCTCTGTCTCTGTCTCTGTCTCTGTCTCTGTCTCTGTCTCTGTCTCTGTCTCTGTCTCTGTCTCTTTCTCTGCCTCTGCCTCTGTATCTGTATCTGTCTCTGTCTCTGTCTCTGTCGCTGTCTCTCCCTCCGTCTCTGTCTCTGTCTCTGTCCCTGGCTCTGTCTCTGCCTCTGTCTCCGTCTCTGACTCTGTTTCTGTCTCTATCTCCGTCTCTGTCTCTGTCTCTGTCTCTGTCTCTGTCTGAGACTCTGCCTCTGTCTCTGTTTCTGTCTCTGTCTCTGTCTCTGTCTCTGTCTCTGTCTCTGTCTCTTTCTCTGCTTCTGCCTCTGTATCTGTATCTGTCTCTGTCTCTGTCTCTGTCGCTGTCTCTCCCTCTGTCCCTGTCTCCGTCTCTGTCCCTGGCTGTGTCTCTGCCTCTGTCTCCGTCTCGGTCTCTGTCTCGGTCTTTGTCTCCGTCTCTGTCTCTGTCTCTGTCTCTGTCTCTGTCTCTGTCTCTGTCTCAGTCTCTGTCTCTGCCTCTGTGTCTATCTCTGCCCCTGACTCTGTCGCTGCCGCTGTCTATGTCTCTGTCTCTGTCTCTGTCTCTGTCTCTGTCTCTATCTCCGTCTCTGTCTCTGTCCCTGTCCCTGTCTCTGTCTCTGTCTCTGTCTCTGTCTCTGTCTCTGCCTCAGTCACTGTCTCTATCTCTGTCTCTGCCTCTGTCTCTGTCTCTGTCTCTGTCTCTGTCGCTGTCTCTCCCTCTGTCTCTGTCTCCGTCTCTGTCCCTGTCTCTGTCTGAGATTCTGCCTCTGTCTCTGTCTCTGTCTCTGTCTCTGTCTCTGTCTCTGTCTCTGTCTCTGTCTCTGTCGCTGTCTCTCCCTCTGTCTCTGTCTCTGTCTCTGTCCCTGTCTCTGTCTGAGATTCTGCCTCTGTCTCTGTCTCTGTCTCTGTCTCTGTCTCTGTCTCTGTCTCTGTCTCTGTCTCTGTCTCTGTCTCTGTCTCTGTCTCTGTCTCTGTCTCTGTCTCTGTCTCTGTCTCTGTCTCTGTCGCTGTCTCTCCCTCTGTCTCTGTCTCCGTCTCTGCCTCTGTCTCTGTCTCTGTATCTGTCTCCGTCTCTGTCTCTGTCTCTGTCTCTTTTTCCGTCTCTGTCTCTGTCCCTGTCTCTGTCTCTGTCTCTGTCTCTGC
>CAMAOD020000185.1:700000-735000 GCA_945859595.2 Megachile willughbiella | reverse complement strand
CTGTCTCTGTCTCTGTCCCTGTCTCTGTCTCTGTCTCTGTCTCTATCTCCGTCTCTGTCTCTGTCTCTGTCTGAAACTCTGCCTCTCTCTCTGTTTCTGTCTCTGTCTCTGTCTGTGTCTCTGTCTCTGTCTCCGTCTCTGTCTCTGCCGCTGTCTCTGTCTCTGTCTCTGTCTCTGTCTCTATCTCCGTCTCTGTCTCTGTCTCTGTCTCTGTCTCTGTCTCTGTCTCTGTCTCTGTCTCTGTCTCTGTCTCTGTCTCTGTCTCTGTCTCTGTCTCTGTCTCTGTCTCTGTCTCTGTCTCTGTCTCTGCCTCTGTCTCTGTCTCTGTCTCTGTCTCTGTCTCTGTCTCTGACTCTGTCCCTGTCTCTGTCTCTGTCTCTGTCTCTGTCTCTGTCTCTGTCTCTGTCTCTGCCTCTGTCACTGTCTCTATCTCTGTCTCTGCCTCTGTCTCTGTCTCTGTCTCTGTCTCTGTCGCTGTCTCTCCCTCTGTCTCTGTCTCTGTCTCTGTCCCTGTCTCTGTCTAAGACTCTGCCTCTGTCTCTGTCTCTGTCTCTGTCTCTGTCTCTGTCTCTGTCTCTGTCTCTGTCTCTGTCTCTGTCTCTGTCTCTGTCTCTGTCTCTGTCTCTGTCTCTGTCTCTTTCTCTGCCTCTGCCTCTGTATCTGTCTCTGTCTCTGTCTCTGTCGCTGTGTCTCCCTCTGTCCCTGTCTCCGTCTCTGTCCCTGGCTGTGTCTCTGCCTCTGTCTCCGTCTCGGTCTCTGTCTCGGTCTTTGTCTCCGTCTCTGTCTCTGTCTCTGTCTCTGTCCCTGTCTCTGTCTCTGTCTCTGTCCCTGTCTCTGTCTCTGTCTCTGTCTCTGTCTCTGTCTCTGTCTCTGTCTCTGTCTCTGTCTCTGTCTCTGCCTCTGTCCCTGTCTCTGTCTCTGTCTCTGTCTCTGTCTCTGTCTCTGTCTCTGTCTCTGTCTCTGTCTCTGTCTCTGCCTCTGTCACTGTCTCTATCTCTGTCTCTGCCTCTGTCTCTGTCTCTGTCTCTGTCTCTGTCGCTGTCTCTCCCTCTGTCTCTGTCTCTGTCTCTGTCCCTGTCTCTGTCTAAGACTCTGCCTCTGTCTCTGTCTCGGTCTCTGTCTCGGACTTTGTCTCCGTCTCTGTCTCTGTCTCTGTCTCTGTCTGAGACTCTGCCTCTGTCTCTGTTTCTGTCTCTGTCTCTGTCTCTGTCTCTGTCTCTGTCTCTGTCTCTGTCTCTGCCTCTGTCACTGTCTCTATCTCTGTCTCTGCCTCTGTCTCTGTCTCTGCCTCTGACTCTGTCGCTGCCGCTGTCTATGTCTCTGTCTCTGTCTGCGTTTCTGTCTCTGTCTCCGTCTCTGTCCCAGTCTCTGTCTCTGTCTCCGTCTCTGTCCCTGGCTCTGTCTGTGCCTCTGTCACCGTCTCTGTCTCTGTCTCGGCCTTTGTCTCTGTCTCTGTCTCTGTCTGAGACTCTGCCTCTGTCTCTGTCTCTGTCTCTGTCGCTGTCTCTCCCTCTGTCTCTGTCTCTGTCTCTGTCAATGTCTCTGTCTGAGACTCTGCCTCTGTCTCTGCCTCTGTCTCTGTTTCTGTCTCTGTCTCTGTCTGTGTCTCTGTCTCTGTCTCTGTCTGTGTCTCTGTCTCTGTCTCTGTCTCCGTCACTGTCTCTGCCGCTGTCTCTGTCTCTGTCTCTGTCTCTCTCTCCGTCTCTGTCTCTGTCTCTGTCTCTGTCTCTGTCTCTGTCTCTGTCTCTGTCTCTGTCTCTGTCTCTGTCTCTGTCTCTGTCTCTGTCTCTGTCCCTGTCTCTGTCTCTGTCTCTGTCTCTGTCTCTGTCTCTGTCTCTGTCTCTGTCTCTGTCTCTGTCTCTGTCTCTGTCTCTGTCTCTGTCTCTGTCTCTGTCTCTGTCTCTGTCTCTGTCTCTGTCTCTGTCTCTGTCTCTGTCTCTGTCTCTGTCTCTGCCTCTGCCTCTGCCTCTGTCTCTGTCTCTGTCTCTGTCGCTGTCTCTCCCTCTGTCCCTGTCTCCGTCTCTGTCCCTGGCTCTGTCTCTGTCCCTGGCTCTGTCTCTGTCTCTGTCTCTGTCTCTGTCTCTGTCTCTGTCTCTGTCTCTGTCTCTGTCTCTGTCTCTGTCTCTGCCTCTGTCTCTGTCTCTGTCTCTGTCTCTGTCTCTGACTCTGTCCCTGTCTCTGTCTCTGTCTCTGTCTCTGTCTCTGTCTCTGTCTCTGTCTCTGTCTCTGTCTCTGTCTCTGCCTCTGTCACTGTCTCTATCTCTGTCTCTGCCTCTGTCTCTGTCTCTGTCTCTGTCTCTGTCGCTGTCTCTCCCTCTGTCTCTGTCTCTGTCTCTGTCCCTGTCTCTGTCTAAGACTCTGCCTCTGTCTCTGTCTCTGTCTCCGTCTCTGTCCCTGGCTCTGTCTGTGCCTCTGTCATCGTCTCTGTCTCTGTCTCGGTCTTTGTCTCTGTCTCTGTCTCGGTATTTGTCTCTGTCTCTGTCTCTGTCTGAGACTCTGCCTCTGTCTCTGTCTCTGTCTCTGTCTCTGTCTCTGTCTCTGTCTCTGTCTCTGTCTCTGTCTCTGCCTCTGTCTCTGCCTCTGCCTCTGCCTCTGTCTCTGTCTCTGTCTCTGTCGCTGTCTCTCCCTCTGTCCCTGTCTCCGTCTCTGTCCCTGGCTGTGTCTCCGCCTCTGTCTCCGTCTCTGTCTCTGTCTCTGTCTCTATCTCCGTCTCTGTCTCTGTCCCTGTCCCTGTCTCTGTCTCTGTCTCTGTCTCTGTCTCTGTCTCTGTCTCTGTCTCTGTCTCTGTCTCTGTCTCTGTCTCTGTCTCTGTCTCTGTCTCTGTCTCTGTCTCTGTCTCTGTCTCTGCCGCTGCCTCTGTCTCTGTCTCTGTCTCTGTCTCTGTCTCTATCTCCGTCTCTGTCTCTGTCCCTGTCCCTGTCTCTGTCTCTGTCTCTGTCTCTGTCTCTGCCTCAGTCACTGTCTCTATCTCTGTCTCTGCCTCTGTCTCTGTCTCTGTCTCTGTCACTGTCGCTGTCTCTCCCTCTGTCTCTGTCTCTGTCTCTGTCCCTGTCTCTGTCTGAGACTCTGCCTCTGTCTCTGTCTCTGTCTCTGTCTCTGTCTCTGTCTCTGTCTCTGTCTCTGTCTCTGTCTCTGTCTCTGTCTCTGTCTCTGCCTCTGTCACCGTCTCTGTCTCTGTCTCTGTCTGTGTCTCTGTCTCTGTCTCTGTCTCCGTCTCTGTCTCTGCCGCTGTCTCTGTCTCTGTCTCTGTCTCTGTCTCTATCTCCGTCTCTGTCTCTGTCTCTGTCTCTGTCTCTGTCTCTGTCTCTGTCTCTGTCTCTGTCTCTGTCTCTGTCTCTGTCTCTGTCTCTGCCTCTGTCTCTGTCTCTGTCTCTGTCTCTGTCTCTGACTCTGTCCCTGTCTCTGTCTCTGTCTCTGTCTCTGTCTCTGTCTCTGTCTCTGTCTCTGTCTCTGTCTCTGTCTCTGCCTCTGTCACTGTCTCTATCTCTGTCTCTGCCTCTGTCTCTGTCTCTGTCTCTGTCTCTGTCGCTGTCTCTCCCTCTGTCTCTGTTTCTGTCTCTGTCCCTGTCTCTGTCTAAGACTCTGTCTCCGTCTCTGTCCCTGGCTCTGTCTGTGCCTCTGTCATCGTCTCTGTCTCTGTCTCGGTCTTTGTCTCTGTCTCTGTCTCTGTCTGAGACTCTGCCTCTGTCTCTGTCTCTGTCTCTGTCTCTGTCTCTGTCTCTGTCTCTGTCTCTGTCTCTGTCTCTGTCTCTGTCTCTGTCTCTGTCTCTGTCTCCGTCTCTGTCCCTGGCTCTGTATCTGCCTCTGTCTCCGTCTCTGTCTCTGTCTCGGTCTTTGTCTCCGCCTCTGTCTCCGTCTCTGTCTCTGTCTCTGTCTCTATCTCCGTCTCTGTCTCTGTCCCTGTCCCTGTCTCTGTCTCTGTCTCTGTCTCTGTCTCTGTCTCTGTCTCTGTCTCTGCCTCAGTCACTGTCTCTGTCTCTGTCTCTGTCTCCGTCTCTGTCTCTGTCTCTGTCTATGTCTCTGTCTCTGTCTCTGTCTCTGTCTCTGTCTCTGTCTCTGTCTCTGTCTCTGTCTCTGTCTCTGTCTCTGTCTCTGTCTCTGTCTCTGTCTCTGTCTCTGTCTCTGTCGCTGTCTCTGTCCCTGTCTCTGTCTGAGACTCTGCCTCTGTCTCTGTCTCTGTCTCTGTCTCTGTCTCTGTTTCTGTCGCTGTCTCTCCCTCTGTCTCTGTCTCCGTCTCTGCCTCTGTCTCTGTCTCTGTATCTGTCTCCGTCTCTGTCTCTGTCTCTGTCTCTGTCTCTTTCTCCGTCTCTGTCTCTGTCTCTGCCTCTGTCACTGTCTCTATCTCTGTCTCTGCCTCTGTCTCTGTCTCTGTCTCTGTCGCTGTCTCTCCCTCTGTCTCTGTCTCTGTCTCTGTCCCTGTCTCTGTCTGAGACTCTGCCTCTGTCTCTGTCTCTGTCTCTGTCTCTGTCTCTGTCTCTGCCTCTGTCTCTGTCTCTGTCTCTGTCTCTGTCGCTGTCTCTCCCTCTGTCTCTGTCTCTGTCTCTGTCCCTGGCTCTGTCTCTGCCTCTGTCTCCGTCTCTGACTCTGTTTCTGTCTCTATCTCCGTCTCTGTCTCTGTCTCTGTCTCTGTCTCTGTCTGAGACTCTGCCTCTGTCTCTGTTTCTGTCTCTGTCTCTGTCTGTGTCTCTGTGTCTGTCTCTGTCTCCGTCTCTGTCTCTGCCGCTGTCTCTGTCTCTGTCTCTGTCTCTGTCTCTATCTCCGTCTCTGTCTCTGTCTCTGTCTCTGTCTCTGTCTCTGCCTCTGTCTCTGTCTCTGTCTCTGTCTCTGTCTCTGTCTCTGTCTCTGTCTCTGTCTCTGTCTCTGTCTCTGTCTCTGCCTCTGTCTCTGTCTCTGTCTCTGTCTATGTCTCTGTCTCTGTCCCTGTCTCTGTCTCTGTCTCTGTCTCTGTCTCTGTCTCTGTCTCTGTCTCTGTCTCTGCCTCTGTCACTGTCTCTATCTCTGTCTCTGCCTCTGTCTCTGTCTCTGTCTCTGTCTCTGTCGCTGTCTCTCCCTCTGCCTCTATCTCTGTCTCTGTCCCTGTCTCTGTCTGAGACTCTGCCTCTGTCTCTGTCTCTGTCTCTGTCTCTGTCTCTGTCTCTGTCTCTGTCTCTGTCTCTGTCTCTGTCTCTGTCTCTGTCTCTGTCTCTGTCTCTGTCTCTGTCTCTTTCTCTGCCTCTGCCACTGTATCTGTCTCTGTCTCTGTCTCTGTCGCTGTCTCTCCCTCTGTCCCTGTCTCCGTCTCTGTCCCTGGCTGTGTCTCTGCCTCTGTCTCCGTCTCTGTCTCTGTCTCGGTCTTTGTCTCCGTCTCTGTCTCTGTCTCTGTCTCTGTCTCTGTCTCTGTCTCTGGCTCTGTCTCTGTCTCTGTCTCTGTCTCTGTCTCTGTCTCTGGCTCTGTCTCTGTCTCTGTCTCTGTCTCTGTCTCTGTCTCTGACTCTGCCTCTGCCTCTGTCTCTGTCTCTGTCTCTGTCGCTGTCTCTCCCTCTGTCCCTGTCTCCGTCTCTGTCCCTGGCTCTGTCTCTACCTCTTCCTCTGCCCCTGTCTCTGTCTCTGTCCCTGGCTGTGTCTCTGCCTCTTTCTCCGTCTCTGTCTCTGTCTCGGTCTTTGTCTCCGTCTCTGTCTCTGTCTCTGTCTCTGTCTCTGTCTCTGTCTCTGTCTCTGTCTCTGTCTCTGTCTCTGTCTCTGTCTCTGCCTCAGTCACTTTCGCTATCTCTGTCGCTGCCTCTGTCTCTGTCTCTGTCTCTGTCTCTGTCGCTGTCTCTCCCTCTGTCTCTGTCTCTGTCTCTGTCCCTGTCTCTGTCTGACACTCTGTCTCTGTCTCTGTCTCTGTCTCTGTCTCTGTCTCTGTCTCTGTCTCTATCTCTGTCTCTGTCTCTGTCTCTGTCTCTGTCTCTGTCTCTGTCTCTGCCTCTGCCTCTGTCTCTGTCTCTGTCTCTGTCGCTGTCTCTCCCTCTGTCCCTGTCTCCGTCTCTGTCCCTGGCTCTGTCTCTGTCCCTGGCTCTGTCTCTGCCTCTGTCTCCGTCTCTGACTCTGTTTCTGTCTCTATCTCCTTCTCTGTCTCTGTCTCTGTCTCTGTCTCTGCCTCTGTCTCTGCCTCTGCCTCAGCCTCTGTCTCTGTCTCTGTCTCTGTCTCTGTCGCTGTCTCTCCCTCTGTCCCTGTCTCCGTCTCTGTCCCTGGCTGTGTCTCTGCCTCTGTCTCCGTCTCTGTCTCTGTCTCGGTCTTTGTCTCCGTCTCTGTCTCTGTCTCTGTCTCTGTCTCTGTCTCTGTCGCTGTCTCTCCCTCTGGCTCTGTCTCTGTCTCTGTCTCTGTCGCTGTCTCTCCCTCTGTCTCTGTCTCCGTCTCTGCCTCTGTCTCTGCCTCTGCCTCTGTCTCTGTCTCTGTCTGTGTCGCTGTCTCTCCCTCTGTCCCTGTCTCCGTCTCTGTCCCTGGCTCTGTCTCTGTCCCTGGCTCTGTCTCTGCCTCTGTCTCCGTCTCTGACTCTGTTTCTGTCTCTATCTCCGTCTCTGTCTCTGTCTCTGTCTCTGTCTCTGCCTCTGTCTCTGCCTCTGCCTCTGCCTCTGTCTCTGTCTCTGTCTCTGTCTCTTTCTCCGCCTCTGTCTCTGTCTCTGCCTCTGTCACTGTCTCTATCTCTGTCTCTGTCTCTGTCTCTGTCGCTGTCTCTCCCTCTGTCTCTGTCTCTGTCTCTGTCCCTGGCTCTATCTCTGTCTCTGCCTCTGTCTCTGTCTCTGTCTCTGTCTCTGTCGCTGTCTCTCCCTCTGCCTCTATCTCTGTTTCTGTCCCTGTCTCTGTCTGAGACTCTGCCTCTGTCTCTGTCTCTGTCTCTGTCTCTGTCTCTGTCTCTGTCTCTGTCTCTGTCTCTGTCTCTGTCTCTGTCTCTGTCTCTGTCTCTGTCTCTTTCTCTGCCTCTGCCTCTGTATCTGTCTCTGTCTCTGTCTCTGTCGCTGTCTCTCCCTCTGTCCCTGTCTCCGTCTCTGTCCCTGGCTGTGTCTCTGCCTCTGTCTCCGTCTCTGTCTCTGTCTCGGTCTTTGTCTCCGTCTCTGTCTCTGGCTCTGTCTCTGTCTCTGTCTCTGGCTCTGTCTCTGTCTCTGTCTCTGTCTCTGTCTCTGTCTCTGTCTCTGTCTCTGTCTCTGTCTCTGTCTCTGTCTCTGTCTCTGACTCTGCCTCTGCCTCTGTCTCTGTCTCTGTCTCTGTCGCTGTCTCTCCCTCTGTCCCTGTCTCCGTCTCTGTCCCTGGCTCTGTCTCTGCCTCTGCCTCTGCCTCTGCCTCTGTCTCTGTCTCTGCCTCTGTCTCCGTCTCTGACTCTGTTTCTGTCTCTATCTCCGTCTCTGTCTCTGTCTCTGTCTCTGTCTCTGTCTGAGACTCTGCCTCTGTCTCTGTTTCTGTCTCTGTCTCTGTCTGTCTCTCTGTGTCTGTCTCTGTCTCCGTCTCTGTCTCTGCCGCTGTCTCTGTCTCAGTCTCTGTCTCTGTCTCTATCTCCGTCTCTGTCTCTGTCTCTGTCTCTGTCTCTGTCTCTGTCTCTGTCTCTGTCTCTGTCTCTGTCTCTGTCTCTGTCTCTGTCTCTGTCTCTGTCTCTGTCTCTGCCTCTGTCTCTGTCTCTGTCTCTGTCTATGTCTCTGTCTCTGTCCTTGTCTCTGTCTCTGTCTCTGTCTCTGTCTCTGTCTCTGTCTCTGTCTCTGTCTCTGTCTCTGTCTCTGCCTCTGTCACTGTCTCTATCTCTGTCTCTGCCTCTGTCTCTGTCTCTGTCTCTGTCTCTGTCGCTGTCTCTCCCTCTGCCTCTATCTCTGTTTCTGTCCCTGTCTCTGTCTGAGACTCTGCCTCTGTCTCTGTCTCTGTCTCTGTCTCTGTCTCTGTCTCTGTCTCTGTCTCTGTCTCTGTCTCTGTCTCTGTCTCTGTCTCTTTCTCTGCCTCTGCCTCTGTATCTGTCTCTGTCTCTGTCTCTGTCTCTGTCTCTGTCTCTGTCCCTGTCTCTGTCTCTGTCTCTGTCTCTGTCTCTGTCTCTGTCTCTGCCTCTGTCTCTGTCTCTGTCTCTGTCTATGTCTCTGTCTCTGTCTCTGTCTCTGCCTCTGTCTCTGTCTGAGACTCTGCGTCTGTCTCTGTTTCTGTCTCTGTCTCTGTCTGTGTCTCTGTGTCTGTCTCTGTCTCCGTCTCTGTCTCTGCCACTGTCTCTGTCTCTGTCTCTGTCTCTGTCTCTATCTCCGCCTCTGTCTCTGTCTCTGTCTCTGTCTCTGTCTCTGTCTCTGTCTCTGTCTCTGTCTCTGTCTCTGTCTCTGTCTCTGTCTCTGTCTCTGTCTCTGTCTCTGTCTCTGTCTCTGCCTCTGTCTCTGTCTCTGTCTCTGTCTATGTCTCTGTCTCTGTCCCTGTCTCTGTCTCTGTCTCTGTCTCTGTCTCTGCCTCTGTCACTGTCTCTATCTCTGTCTCTGCCTCTGTCTCTGTCTCTGTCTCTGTCTCTGTCGCTGTCTCTCCCTCTGCCTCTATCTCTGTCTCTGTCCCTGTCTCTGTCTGAGACTCTGCCTCTGTCTCTGTCTCTGTCTCTGTCTCTGTCTCTGTCTCTGTCTCTGTCTCTGCCTCTGTCTCTGTCTCTTTCTCTGCCTCTGACTCTGTATCTGTCTCTGTCTCTGTCTCTGTCGCTGTCTCTCCCTCTGTCCCTGTCTCCGTCTCTGTCCCTGGCTGTGTCTCTGCCTCTGTCTCCGTCTCTGTCTCTGTCTCGGTCTTTGTCTCCGTCTCTGTCTCTGTCTCTGTCTCTGTCTCTGTCTCTGTCTCTGGCTCTGTCTCTGTCTCTGTCTCTGTCTCTGTCTCTGTCTCTGGCTCTGTCTCTGTCTCTGTCTCTGTCTCTGTCTCTGTCTCTGACTCTGCCTCTGCCCCTGTCTCTGTCTCTGTCTCTGTCGCTGTCTCTCCGTCTGTCCCTGTCTCCGTCTCTGTCCCTGGCTCTGTCTCTACCTCTCCCTCTGTCCCTGTCTCTGTCTCTGTCCCTGGCTGTGTCTCTGCCTCTTTCTCCGTCTCTGTCTCTGTCTCGGTCTTTGTCTCCGCCTCTGTCTCCGTCTCTGTCTCTGTCTCTGTCTCTATCTCCGTCTCTGTCTCTGTCCCTGTCCCTGTCTCTGTCTCTGTCTCTGTCTCTGTCTCTGTCTCTGTCTCTGTCTCTGCCTCAGTCACTGTCTCTATCTCTGTCTCTGCCTCTGTCTCTGTCTCTGTCTCTGTCTCGGTCTTTGTCTCCGTCTCTGTCTCTGTCTCTGTCTCTGTCTCTGTCTCTGTCGCTGTCTCTCCCTCTGTCTCTGTCTCTGTCTCTGTCTCTGTCTCTGTCTCGGTCTTTGTCTCCGCCTCTGTCTCCGTCTCTGTCTCTGTCTCTGTCTCTATCTCCGTCTCTGTCTCTGTCCCTGTCCCTGTCTCTGTCTCTGTCTCTGTCTCTGTCTCTGTCTCTGTCTCTGTCTCTTTCTCTGTCTCTGTCTCTGTCTCTGTCTCTGTCTCTGTCTCTGTCTCTGTCTCTGTCTCTGTCTCTGCCTCTGTCTCTGTCTCTGTCTCTGTCTATGTCTCTGTCTCTGTCTCTGTCTCTGCCTCTGTCTCTGTCTGAGACTCTGCGTCTGTCTCTGTTTCTGTCTCTGTCTCTGTCTGTGTCTCTGTGTCTGTCTCTGTCTCCGTCTCTGTCTCTGCCGCTGTCTCTGTCTCTGTCTCTGTCTCTGTCTCTGTCTCTATCTCCGTCTCTGTCTCTGTCTCTGTCTCTGTCTCTGTCTCTGTCTCTGTCTCTGTCTCTGTCTCTGTCTCTGTCTCTGTCTCTGTCTCTGTCTCTGTCTCTGTCTCTGTCTCTGTCTCTGTCTCTGTCTCTGCCTCTGTCTGTGTCTCTGTCTCTGTCTATGTCTCTGTCTCTGTCCCTGTCTATGTCTCTGTCTCTGTCTCTGTCTCTGTCTCTGTCTCTGTCTCTGTCTCTGTCTCTGTCTCTGCCTCTGTCACTGTCTCTATCTCTCCCTCTGCCTCTATCTCTGTTTCTGTCCCTGTCTCTGTCTGAGACTCTGCCTCTGTCTCTGTCTCTGTCTCTGTCTCTGTCTCTGTCTCTGTCTCTGTCTCTGTCTCTGTCTCTGTCTCTGTCTCTGTCTCTTTCTCTGCCTCTGCCTCTGTATCTGTCTCTGTCTCTGTCTCTGTCTCTGTCTCTGTCTCTGTCCCTGTCTCTGTCTCTGTCTCTGTCTCTGTCTCTGTCTCTGTCTCTGCCTCTGTCTCTGTCTCTGTCTCTGTCTATGTCTCTGTCTCTGTCTCTGTCTCTGCCTCTGTCTCTGTCTGAGACTCTGCGTCTGTCTCTGTTTCTGTCTCTGTCTCTGTCTGTGTCTCTGTGTCTGTCTCTGTCTCCGTCTCTGTCTCTGCCACTGTCTCTGTCTCTGTCTCTGTCTCTGTCTCTATCTCCGCCTCTGTCTCTGTCTCTGTCTCTGTCTCTGTCTCTGTCTCTGTCTCTGTCTCTGTCTCTGTCTCTGTCTCTGTCTCTGTCTCTGTCTCTGTCTCTGTCTCTGTCTCTGTCTCTGTCTCTGCCTCTGTCTCTGTCTCTGTCTCTGTCTATGTCTCTGTCTCTGTCCCTGTCTCTGTCTCTGTCTCTGTCTCTGTCTCTGCCTCTGTCACTGTCTCTATCTCTGTCTCTGCCTCTGTCTCTGTCTCTGTCTCTGTCTCTGTCGCTGTCTCTCCCTCTGCCTCTATCTCTGTCTCTGTCCCTGTCTCTGTCTGAGACTCTGCCTCTGTCTCTGTCTCTGTCTCTGTCTCTGTCTCTGTCTCTGTCTCTGTCTCTGCCTCTGTCTCTGTCTCTTTCTCTGCCTCTGACTCTGTATCTGTCTCTGTCTCTGTCTCTGTCGCTGTCTCTCCCTCTGTCCCTGTCTCCGTCTCTGTCCCTGGCTGTGTCTCTGCCTCTGTCTCCGTCTCTGTCTCTGTCTCGGTCTTTGTCTCCGTCTCTGTCTCTGTCTCTGTCTCTGTCTCTGTCTCTGTCTCTGGCTCTGTCTCTGTCTCTGTCTCTGTCTCTGTCTCTGTCTCTGGCTCTGTCTCTGTCTCTGTCTCTGTCTCTGTCTCTGTCTCTGACTCTGCCTCTGCCCCTGTCTCTGTCTCTGTCTCTGTCGCTGTCTCTCCGTCTGTCCCTGTCTCCGTCTCTGTCCCTGGCTCTGTCTCTACCTCTCCCTCTGTCCCTGTCTCTGTCTCTGTCCCTGGCTGTGTCTCTGCCTCTTTCTCCGTCTCTGTCTCTGTCTCGGTCTTTGTCTCCGCCTCTGTCTCCGTCTCTGTCTCTGTCTCTGTCTCTATCTCCGTCTCTGTCTCTGTCCCTGTCCCTGTCTCTGTCTCTGTCTCTGTCTCTGTCTCTGTCTCTGTCTCTGTCTCTGCCTCAGTCACTGTCTCTATCTCTGTCTCTGCCTCTGTCTCTGTCTCTGTCTCTGTCTCGGTCTTTGTCTCCGTCTCTGTCTCTGTCTCTGTCTCTGTCTCTGTCTCTGTCGCTGTCTCTCCCTCTGTCTCTGTCTCTGTCTCTGTCTCTGTCTCTGTCTCGGTCTTTGTCTCCGCCTCTGTCTCCGTCTCTGTCTCTGTCTCTGTCTCTATCTCCGTCTCTGTCTCTGTCCCTGTCCCTGTCTCTGTCTCTGTCTCTGTCTCTGTCTCTGTCTCTGTCTCTGTCTCTTTCTCTGTCTCTGTCTCTGTCTCTGTCTCTGTCTCTGTCTCTGTCTCTGTCTCTGTCTCTGTCTCTGCCTCTGTCTCTGTCTCTGTCTCTGTCTATGTCTCTGTCTCTGTCTCTGTCTCTGCCTCTGTCTCTGTCTGAGACTCTGCGTCTGTCTCTGTTTCTGTCTCTGTCTCTGTCTGTGTCTCTGTGTCTGTCTCTGTCTCCGTCTCTGTCTCTGCCGCTGTCTCTGTCTCTGTCTCTGTCTCTGTCTCTGTCTCTATCTCCGTCTCTGTCTCTGTCTCTGTCTCTGTCTCTGTCTCTGTCTCTGTCTCTGTCTCTGTCTCTGTCTCTGTCTCTGTCTCTGTCTCTGTCTCTGTCTCTGTCTCTGTCTCTGTCTCTGTCTCTGTCTCTGTCTCTGCCTCTGTCTCTGTCTCTGTCTCTGTCTATGTCTCTGTCTCTGTCCCTGTCTATGTCTCTGTCTCTGTCTCTGTCTCTGTCTCTGTCTCTGTCTCTGTCTCTGTCTCTGTCTCTGCCTCTGTCACTGTCTCTATCTCTGTCTCTGCCTCTGTCTCTGTCTCTGTCTCTGTCTCTGTCGCTGTCTCTCCGTCTGTCCCTGTCTCCGTCTCTGTCCCTGGCTGTGTCTCTGCCTCTGTCTCCGTCTCTGTCTCTGTCTCGGTCTTTGTCTCCGTCTCTGTCTCTGTCTCTGTCTCTGTCTCTGTCTCTGTCGCTGTCTCTCCCTCTGTCTCTGTCTCTGTCTCTGTCCCTGTCTCTGTCTGAGACTCTGCCTCTGTCTCTGTCTCTGTCTCTGTCTCTGTCTCTGTCTCTGTCTCTGTCTCTGTCTCTGTCTCTGTCTCTGTCTCTGTCTCTGTCTCTGCCTCTGCCTCTGCCTCTGTCTCTGTCTCTGTCTCTGTCGCTGTCTCTCCCTCTGTCCCTGTCTCCGTCTCTGTCCCTGGCTCTGTCTCTGTCCCTGGCTCTGTCTCTGCCTCTGTCTCTGTCTCTGTCTCTGTCTCTGTCTCTGTCGCTGTCTCTCCCTCTGTCTCTGTCTCCGTCTCTGCCTCTGTCTCTGTCTCTGTATCTGTCTCCGTCTCTGTCTCTGTCTCTGTCTCTGTCTCTGTCTGAGACTCTGCCTCTGTCTCTGTTTCTGTCTCTGTCTCTGTCTGTGTCTCTGTGTCTGTCTCTGTCTCCGTCTCTGTCTCTGCCGCTGTCTCTGTCTCTGTCTCTGTCTCTGTCTCTATCTCCGTCTCTGTCTCTGTCTCTGTCTCTGTCTCTGTCTCTGCCTCTGTCTCTGTCTCTGTCTCTGTCTCTGTCTCTGTCTCTGTCTCTGTCTCTGTCTCTGTCTCTGTCTCTGTCTCTGTCTCTGCCTCTGTCTCTGTCTCTGTCTCTGTCTATGTCTCTGTCTCTGTCCCTGTCTCTGTCTCTGTCTCTGTCTCTGTCTCTGTCTCTGTCTCTGTCTCTGTCTCTGCCTCTGTCACTGTCTCTATCTCTGTCTCTGCCTCTGTCTCTGTCTCTGTCTCTGTCTCTGTCGCTGTCTCTCCCTCTGCCTCTATCTCTGTCTCTGTCCCTGTCTCTGTCTGAGACTCTGCCTCTGTCTCTGTCTCTGTCTCTGTCTCTGTCTCTGTCTCTGCCTCTGTCTCTGTCTCTGTCTCTGTCTCTGTCTCTGTCTCTGTCTCTGTCTCTGTCTCTGTCTCTGTCTCTTTCTCTGCCTCTGCCTCTGTATCTGTCTCTGTCTCTGTCTCTGTCGCTGTCTCTCCCTCTGTCCCTGTCTCCGTCTCTGTCCCTGGCTGTGTCTCTGCCTCTGTCTCCGTCTCTGTCTCTGTCTCGGTCTTTGTCTCCGTCTCTGTCTCTGTCTCTGTCTCTGTCTCTGTCTCTGTCTCTGGCTCTGTCTCTGTCTCTGTCTCTGTCTCTGTCTCTGTCTCTGGCTCTGTCTCTGTCTCTGTCTCTGTCTCTGTCTCTGTCTCTGACTCTGCCTCTGCCTCTGTCTCTGTCTCTGTCTCTGTCGCTGTCTCTCCCTCTGTCCCTGTCTCCGTCTCTGTCCCTGGCTCTGTCTCTACCTCTTCCTCTGCCCCTGTCTCTGTTTCTGTCCCTGGCTGTGTCTCTGCCTCTTTCTCCGTCTCTGTCTCTGTCTCGGTCTTTGTCTCCGTCTCTGTCTCTGTCTCTGTCTCTGTCTCTGTCTCTGTCTCTGTCTCTGTCTCTGTCTCTGTCTCTGTCTCTGTCTCTGCCTCAGTCACTTTCGCTATCTCTGTCGCTGCCTCTGTCTCTGTCTCTGTCTCTGTCTCTGTCGCTGTCTCTCCCTCTGTCTCTGTCTCTGTCTCTGTCCCTGTCTCTGTCTGACACTCTGTCTCTGTCTCTGTCTCTGTCTCTGTCTCTGTCTCTGTCTCTGTCTCTATCTCTGTCTCTGTCTCTGTCTCTGTCTCTGTCTCTGTCTCTGTCTCTGCCTCTGCCTCTGTCTCTGTCTCTGTCTCTGTCGCTGTCTCTCCCTCTGTCCCTGTCTCCGTCTCTGTCCCTGGCTCTGTCTCTGTCCCTGGCTCTGTCTCTGCCTCTGTCTCCGTCTCTGACTCTGTTTCTGTCTCTATCTCCTTCTCTGTCTCTGTCTCTGTCTCTGTCTCTGCCTCTGTCTCTGCCTCTGCCTCAGCCTCTGTCTCTGTCTCTGTCTCTGTCTCTGTCGCTGTCTCTCCCTCTGTCCCTGTCTCCGTCTCTGTCCCTGGCTGTGTCTCTGCCTCTGTCTCCGTCTCTGTCTCTGTCTCGGTCTTTGTCTCCGTCTCTGTCTCTGTCTCTGTCTCTGTCTCTGTCTCTGTCGCTGTCTCTCCCTCTGGCTCTGTCTCTGTCTCTGTCTCTGTCGCTGTCTCTCCCTCTGTCTCTGTCTCCGTCTCTGCCTCTGTCTCTGCCTCTGCCTCTGTCTCTGTCTCTGTCTGTGTCGCTGTCTCTCCCTCTGTCCCTGTCTCCGTCTCTGTCCCTGGCTCTGTCTCTGTCCCTGGCTCTGTCTCTGCCTCTGTCTCCGTCTCTGACTCTGTTTCTGTCTCTATCTCCGTCTCTGTCTCTGTCTCTGTCTCTGTCTCTGCCTCTGTCTCTGCCTCTGCCTCTGCCTCTGTCTCTGTCTCTGTCTCTGTCTCTGTCGCTGTCTCTCCCTCTGTCCCTGCCTCCGTCTCTGTCCCTGGCTGTGTCTCTGCCTCTGTCTCCGTCTCTGTCTCTGTGTGTGTCTCTGCCTCTGTCTCCGTCTCTGTCTCTGCCGCTGTCTCTGTCTCTGTCTCTGTCTCTGTCTCTATCTCCGTCTCTGTCTCTGCCTCTGCCTCCGTCTCTGTCTCTGTCTCGGTCTTTGTCTCCGTCTCTGTCTCTGTCTCTGTCTCTGTCTCTGTCTCTGTCTCTGTCTCTGTCTCTGCCTCAGTCACTGTCGCTATCTCTGTCGCTGCCTCTGTCTCTGTCTCTGTCTCTGTCTCTGTCGCTGTCTCTCCCTCTGTCTCTGTCTCTGTCTCTGTCCCTGTCTCTGTCTGACACTCTGCCTCTGTCTCTGTCTCTGTCTCTGTCTCTGTCTCTGTCTCTGTCTCTGTCTCTGTCTCTGTCTCTGTCTCTGTCTCTGTCTCTGTCTCTGTCTCTGCCTCTGCCTCTGTCTCTGTCTCCGTCTCTGTCGCTGTCTCTCCCTCTCCCTCTGTCTCCGTCTCTGTCCCTGGCTCCGTCTCTGTCCCTGGCTCTGTATCTGCCTCTGACTCCGTCTCTGTCTCTGTCTCGGTCTTTGTCTCCGCCTCTGTCTCCGTCTCTGTCTCTGTCTCTGTCTCTATCTCCGTCTCTGTCTCTGTCCCTGTCCCTGTCTCTGTCTCTGTCTCTGTCTCTGTCTCTGTCTCTGTCTCTGCCTCAGTCACTGTCTCTATCTCTGTCTCTGCCTCTGTCTCTGTCTCTGTCTCTGTCTCTGTCGCTGTCTCTCCCTCTGCCTCTGTCTCTGTCTCTGTCCCTGTCTCTGTCTGAGACTCTGCCTCTGTCTCTGTCTCTGTCTCTGTCTCTGTCTCTGTCTCTGTCTCTGTCTCTGTCTCTGTCTCTGTCTCTGCCTCTGCCTCTGCCTCTGTCTCTGTCTCTGTCTCTGTCGCTGTCTCTCCCTCTGTCCCTGTCTCCGTCTCTGTCCCTGGCTCTGTCTCTGTCCCTGGCTCTGTCTCTGCCTCTGTCTCTGTCTCTGTCTCTGTCTCTGTCTCTGTCGCTGTCTCTCCCTCTGTCTCTGTCTCCGTCTCTGCCTCTGTCTCTGTCTCTGTATCTGTCTCCGTCTCTGTCTCTGTCTCTGTCTCTTTCTCCGCCTCTGTCTCTGTCTCTGCCTCTGTCACTGTCTCTATCTCTGTCTCTGTCTCTGTCTCTGTCGCTGTCTCTCCCTCTGTCTCTGTCTCTGTCTCTGTCCCTGGCTCTGTCTCTTCCTCTGTCTCCGTCTCTGACTCTGTTTCTGTCTCTATCTCCGTCTCTGTCTCTGTCTCTGTCTCTGTCTCTGTCTGAGACTCTGCCTCTGTCTCTGTTTCTGTCTCTGTCTCTGTCTGTCTCTCTGTGTCTGTCTCTGTCTCCGTCTCTGTCTCTGCCGCTGTCTCTGTCTCAGTCTCTGTCTCTGTCTCTATCTCCGTCTCTGTCTCTGTCTCTGTCTCTGTCTCTGTCTCTGTCTCTGTCTCTGTCTCTGTCTCTGTCTCTGTCTCTGTCTCTGTCTCTGTCTCTGTCTCTGTCTCTGTCTCTGTCTCTGTCTCTGTCTCTGTCTCTGTCTCTGCCTCTGTCTCTGTCTCTGTCTCTGTCTATGTCTCTGTCTCTGTCCTTGTCTCTGTCTCTGTCTCTGTCTCTGTCTCTGTCTCTGTCTCTGTCTCTGTCTCTGTCTCTGTCTCTGCCTCTGTCACTGTCTCTATCTCTGTCTCTGCCTCTGTCTCTGTCTCTGTCTCTGTCTCTGTCGCTGTCTCTCCCTCTGCCTCTATCTCTGTTTCTGTCCCTGTCTCTGTCTGAGACTCTGCCTCTGTCTCTGTCTCTGTCTCTGTCTCTGTCTCTGTCTCTGTCTCTGTCTCTGTCTCTGTCTCTGTCTCTGTCTCTGTCTCTGTCTCTGTCTCTTTCTCTGCCTCTGCCTCTGTATCTGTCTCTGTCTCTGTCTCTGTCGCTGTCTCTCCCTCTGTCCCTGTCTCCGTCTCTGTCCCTGGCTGTGTCTCTGCCTCTGTCTCCGTCTCTGTCTCTGTCTCGGTCTTTGTCTCCGTCTCTGTCTCTGGCTCTGTCTCTGTCTCTGTCTCTGGCTCTGTCTCTGTCTCTGTCTCTGTCTCTGTCTCTGTCTCTGTCTCTGTCTCTGTCTCTGTCTCTGTCTCTGTCTCTGTCTCTGACTCTGCCTCTGCCTCTGTCTCTGTCTCTGTCTCTGTCGCTGTCTCTCCCTCTGTCCCTGTCTCCGTCTCTGTCCCTGGCTCTGTCTCTGCCTCTGCCTCTGCCTCTGCCTCTGTCTCTGTCTCTGCCTCTGTCTCCGTCTCTGACTCTGTTTCTGTCTCTATCTCCGTCTCTGTCTCTGTCTCTGTCTCTGTCTCTGTCTGAGACTCTGCCTCTGTCTCTGTTTCTGTCTCTGTCTCTGTCTGTGTCTCTGTGTCTGTCTCTGTCTCCGTCTCTGTCTCTGCCGCTGTCTCTGTCTCTGTCTCTGTCTCTGTCTCTATCTCCGTCTCTGTCTCTGTCTCTGTCTCTGTCTCTGTCTCTGTCTCTGTCTCTGTCTCTGTCTCTGTCTCTGTCTCTGTCTCTGTCTCTGTCCCTGTCTCTGTCTCTGTCTCTGTCTCTGTCTCTGTCTCTGTCTCTGCCTCTGTCTCTGTCTCTGTCTCTGTCTATGTCTCTGTCTCTGTCTCTGTCTCTGCCTCTGTCTCTGTCTGAGACTCTGCGTCTGTCTCTGTTTCTGTCTCTGTCTCTGTCTGTGTCTCTGTGTCTGTCTCTGTCTCCGTCTCTGTCTCTGCCACTGTCTCTGTCTCTGTCTCTGTCTCTGTCTCTATCTCCGCCTCTGTCTCTGTCTCTGTCTCTGTCTCTGTCTCTGTCTCTGTCTCTGTCTCTGTCTCTGTCTCTGCCTCTGTCTCTGTCTCTGTCTCTGTCTATGTCTCTGTCTCTGTCCCTGTCTCTGTCTCTGTCTCTGTCTCTGTCTCTGCCTCTGTCACTGTCTCTATCTCTGTCTCTGCCTCTGTCTCTGTCTCTGTCTCTGTCTCTGTCGCTGTCTCTCCCTCTGCCTCTATCTCTGTCTCTGTCCCTGTCTCTGTCTGAGACTCTGCCTCTGTCTCTGTCTCTGTCTCTGTCTCTGTCTCTGTCTCTGTCTCTGTCTCTGCCTCTGTCTCTGTCTCTTTCTCTGCCTCTGACTCTGTATCTGTCTCTGTCTCTGTCTCTGTCGCTGTCTCTCCCTCTGTCCCTGTCTCCGTCTCTGTCCCTGGCTGTGTCTCTGCCTCTGTCTCCGTCTCTGTCTCTGTCTCGGTCTTTGTCTCCGTCTCTGTCTCTGTCTCTGTCTCTGTCTCTGTCTCTGTCTCTGGCTCTGTCTCTGTCTCTGTCTCTGTCTCTGTCTCTGTCTCTGGCTCTGTCTCTGTCTCTGTCTCTGTCTCTGTCTCTGTCTCTGACTCTGCCTCTGCCTCTGTCTCTGTCTCTGTCTCTGTCGCTGTCTCTCCGTCTGTCCCTGTCTCCGTCTCTGTCCCTGGCTCTGTCTCTACCTCTCCCTCTGTCCCTGTCTCTGTCTCTGTCCCTGGCTGTGTCTCTGCCTCTTTCTCCGTCTCTGTCTCTGTCTCGGTCTTTGTCTCCGCCTCTGTCTCCGCCTCTGTCTCTGTCTCTGTCTCTATCTCCGTCTCTGTCTCTGTCCCTGTCCCTGTCTCTGTCTCTGTCTCTGTCTCTGTCTCTGTCTCTGTCTCTGTCTCTGCCTCAGTCACTGTCTCTATCTCTGTCTCTGCCTCTGTCTCTGTCTCTGTCTCTGTCTCGGTCTTTGTCTCCGTCTCTGTCTCTGTCTCTGTCTCTGTCTCTGTCTCTGTCGCTGTCTCTCCCTCTGTCTCTGTCTCTGTCTCTGTCTCTGTCTCTGTCTCGGTCTTTGTCTCCGCCTCTGTCTCCGTCTCTGTCTCTGTCTCTGTCTCTATCTCCGTCTCTGTCTCTGTCCCTGTCCCTGTCTCTGTCTCTGTCTCTGTCTCTGTCTCTGTCTCTGTCTCTGTCTCTTTCTCTGTCTCTGTCTCTGTCTCTGTCTCTGTCTCTGTCTCTGTCTCTGTCTCTGTCTCTGTCTCTGCCTCTGTCTCTGTCTCTGTCTCTGTCTATGTCTCTGTCTCTGTCTCTGTCTCTGCCTCTGTCTCTGTCTGAGACTCTGCGTCTGTCTCTGTTTCTGTCTCTGTCTCTGTCTGTGTCTCTGTGTCTGTCTCTGTCTCCGTCTCTGTCTCTGCCGCTGTCTCTGTCTCTGTCTCTGTCTCTGTCTCTGTCTCTATCTCCGTCTCTGTCTCTGTCTCTGTCTCTGTCTCTGTCTCTGTCTCTGTCTCTGTCTCTGTCTCTGTCTCTGTCTCTGTCTCTGTCTCTGTCTCTGTCTCTGTCTCTGTCTCTGTCTCTGTCTCTGTCTCTGTCTCTGCCTCTGTCTCTGTCTCTGTCTCTGTCTATGTCTCTGTCTCTGTCCCTGTCTCTGTCTCTGTCTCTGTCTCTGTCTCTGTCTCTGTCTCTGTCTCTGTCTCTGTCTCTGTCTCTGTCTCTGCCTCTGTCACTGTCTCTATCTCTGTCTCTGCCTCTGTCTCTGTCTCTGTCTCTGTCTCTGTCGCTGTCTCTCCGTCTGTCCCTGTCTCCGTCTCTGTCCCTGGCTGTGTCTCTGCCTCTGTCTCCGTCTCTGTCTCTGTCTCGGTCTTTGTCTCCGTCTCTGTCTCTGTCTCTGTCTCTGTCTCTGTCTCTGTCGCTGTCTCTCCCTCTGTCTCTGTCTCTGTCTCTGTCCCTGTCTCTGTCTGAGACTCTGCCTCTGTCTCTGTCTCTGTCTCTGTCTCTGTCTCTGTCTCTGTCTCTGTCTCTGTCTCTGTCTCTGTCTCTGTCTCTGTCTCTGTCTCTGCCTCTGCCTCTGCCTCTGTCTCTGTCTCTGTCTCTGTCGCTGTCTCTCCCTCTGTCCCTGTCTCCGTCTCTGTCCCTGGCTCTGTCTCTGTCCCTGGCTCTGTCTCTGCCTCTGTCGCTGTCTCTGTCTCTGTCTCTGTCTCTGTCGCTGTCTCTCCCTCTGTCTCTGTCTCCGTCTCTGCCTCTGTCTCTGTCTCTGTATCTGTCTCCGTCTCTGTCTCTGTCTCTGTCTCTGTCTCTGTCGCTGTCTCTCCCTCTGTCTCTGTCTCTGTCTCTGTCCCTGGCTCTGTCTCTGCCTCTGTCTCCGTCTCTGACTCTGTTTCTGTCTCTATCTCCGACTCTGTCTCTGTCTCTGTCTCTGTCTCTGTCTCTGTCTGAGACTCTGCCTCTGTCTCTGTTTCTGTCTCTGTCTCTGTCTGTGTCTCTGTGTCTGTCTCTGTCTCCGTCTCTGTCTCTGCCGCTGTCTCTGTCTCTGTCTCTGTCTCTGTCTCTATCTCCGTCTCTGTCTCTGTCTCTGTCTCTGTCTCTGTCTCTGTCTCTGTCTCTGTCTCTGTCTCTGTCTCTGTCTCTGTCTCTGTCTCTGTCTCTGTCTCTGTCTCTGTCTCTGTCTCTGTCTCTGTCTCTGTCTCTGTCTCTGTCTCTGTCTCTGTCTCTGTCTCTGTCTCTGTCTCTGTCTCTGTCTCTGTCTCTGCCTCAGTCACTGTCTCTATCTCTGTCTCTGCCTCTGTCTCTGTCTCTGTCTCTGTCTCTGTCCCTGGCTGTGTCTCTGCCTCTGTCTCCGTCTCTGTCTCTGTCTCGGTCTTTGTCTCCGTCTCTGTCTCTGTCTCTGTCTCTGTCTCTGTCTCTGTCGCTGTCTCTCCCTCTGGCTCTGTCTCTGTCTCTGTCTCTGTCGCTGTCTCTCCCTCTGTCTCTGTCTCTGTCTCTGCCTCTGTCTCTGCCTCTGCCTCTGTCTCTGTCTCTGTCTGTGTCGCTGTCTCTCCCTCTGTCCCTGTCTCCTTCTCTGTCCCTGGCTCTGTCTCTGTCCCTGGCTCTGTCTCTGCCTCTGTCTCCGTCTCTGACTCTGTTTCTGTCTCTATCTCCGTCTCTGTCTCTGTCTCTGTCTCTGTCTCTGCCTCTGTCTCTGCCTCTGCCTCTGCCTCTGTCTCTGTCTCTGTCTCTGTCTCTGTCGCTGTCTCTCCCTCTGTCCCTGCCTCCGTCTCTGTCCCTGGCTGTGTCTCTGCCTCTGTCTCCGTCTCTGTCTCTGTGTGTGTCTCTGTCTCTGTCTCCGTCTCTGTCTCTGCCGCTGTCTCTGTCTCTGTCTCTGTCTCTGTCTCTGTCTCTGTCTCTGCCTCTGCCTCCGTCTCTGTCTCTGTCTCGGTCTTTGTCTCCGTCTCTGTCTCTGTCTCTGTCTCTGTCTCTGTCTCTGTCTCTGTCTCTGTCTCTGTCTCTGTCTCTGTCTCTGTCTCTGTCTCTGCCTCTGCCTCTGTCTCTGTCTCTGTCTCTGTCGCTCTCTCCCTCTGTCCCTGTCTCCGTCTCTGTCCCTGGCTCTGTCTCTGTCCCTGGCTCTGTCTCTGCCTCTGTCTCCGTCTCTGACGCTGTTTCTGTCTCTATCTCCGTCTCTGTCTCTGTCTCTGTCTCTGTCTCTGCCTCTGTCTCTGCCTCTGCCTCAGCCTCTGTCTCTGTCTCTGTCTCTGTCTCTGTCGCTGTCTCTCCCTCTGTCTCTGTCTCTGTCTCTGTCTCTGTCTCTGCCTCTGCCTCTGTCTCTGTCTCTGTCTGTGTCGCTGTCTCTCCCTCTGTCCCTGTCTCCGTCTCTGTCCCTGGCTCTGTCTCTGTCCCTGGCTCTGTCTCTGCCTCTGTCTCCGTCTCTGACTCTGTTTCTGTCTCTATCTCCGTCTCTGTCTCTGTCTCTGTCTCTGTCTCTCCCTCTGTCCCTGTCTCCGTCTCTGTCCCTGGCTCTGTCTCTGTCCCTGGCTCTGTCTCTGCCTCTGTCTCCGTCTCTGACTCTGTTTCTGTCTCTATCTCCGTCTCTGTCTGAGACTCTGCCTCTGTCTCTGTCTCTGTCTCTGTCTCTGTCTCTGTCTCTGTCTCTGTCTCTGTCTCTGTCTCTGTCTCTGTCTCTGTCTCTGTCTCTGTCTCTGCCTCTGCCTCTGCCTCTGTCTCTGTCTCTGTCTCTGTCGCTGTCTCTCCCTCTGTCCCTGTCTCCGTCTCTGTCCCTGGCTCTGTCTCTGTCCCTGGCTCTGTCTCTGCCTCTGTCTCTGTCTCTGTCTCTGTCTCTGTCTCTGTCTCTGTCTCTGTCGCTGTCTCTCCCTCTGTCTCTGTCTCCGTCTCTGCCTCTGTCTCTGTCTCTGTATCTGTCTCCGTCTCTGTCTCTGTCTCTGTCTCTGTCTCTGTCTCTGTCGCTGTCTCTCCCTCTGTCTCTGTCTCTGTCTCTGTCCCTGGCTCTGTCTCTGCCTCTGTCTCCGTCTCTGACTCTGTTTCTGTCTCTATCTCCGTCTCTGTCTCTGTCTCTGTCTCTGTCTCTGTCTCTGTCTGAGACTCTGCCTCTGTCTCTGTTTCTGTCTCTGTCTCTGTCTGTGTCTCTGTGTCTGTCTCTGTCTCTGCCGCTGTCTCTGTCTCTGTCTCTGTCTCTGTCTCTATCTCCGTCTCTGTCTCTGCCTCTGCCTCCATCTCTGTCTCTGTCTCGGTCTTTGTCTCCGTCTCTGTCTCTGTCTCTGTCTCTGTCTCTGTCTCTGTCTCTGTCTCTGTCTCTGTCTCTGTCTCTGTCTCTGCCTCTGCCTCTGTCTCTGTCTCTGTCTCTGTCGCTCTCTCCCTCTGTCCCTGTCTCCGTCTCTGTCCCTGGCTCTGTCTCTGTCCCTGGCTCTGTCTCTGCCTCTGTCTCCGTCTCTGACTCTGTTTCTGTCTCTATCTCCGTCTCTGTCTCTGTCTCTGTCTCTGTCTCTGCCTCTGTCTCTGCCTCTGCCTCAGCCTCTGTCTCTGTCTCTGTCTCTGTCTCTGTCGCTGTCTCTCCGTCTGTCCCTGTCTCCGTCTCTGTCCCTGGCTGTGTCTCTGCCTCTGTCTCCGTCTCTGTCTCTGTCTCGGTCTTTGTCTCCGTCTCTGTCTCTGTCTCTGTCTCTGTCTCTGTCTCTGTCGCTGTCTCTCCCTCTGGCTCTGTCTCTGTCTCTGTCTCTGTTGCTGTCTCTCCCTCTGTCTCTGTCTCTGTCTCTGTCTCTGTCTCTGCCTCTGCCTCTGTCTCTGTCTCTGTCTGTGTCGCTGTCTCTCCCTCTGTCCCTGTCTCCGTCTCTGTCCCTGGCTCTGTCTCTGTCCCTGGCTCTGTCTCTGCCTCTGTCTCCGTCTCTGACTCTGTTTCTGTCTCTATCTCCGTCTCTGTCTCTGTCTCTGTCTCTGTCTCTCCCTCTGTCCCTGTCTCCGTCTCTGTCCCTGGCTCTGTCTCTGTCCCTGGCTCTGTCTCTGCCTCTGTCTCCGTCTCTGACTCTGTTTCTGTCTCTATCTCCGTCTCTGTCTCTGTCTCTGTCTCTGTCTCTGCCTCTGTCTCTGCCTCTGCCTCTGCCTCTGCCTCTGTCTCTGTCTCTGCCTCTGTCTCCGTCTCTGACTCTGTTTCTGTCTCTATCTCCGTCTCTGTCTCTGTCTCTGTCTCTGTCTCTGTCTGAGACTCTGCCTCTGTCTCTGTTTCTGTCTCTGTCTCTGTCTGTGTCTCTGTGTCTGTCTCTGTCTCCGTCTCTGTCTCTGCCGCTGTCTCTGTCTCTGTCTCTGTCTCTGTCTCTATCTCTATCTCCGTCTCTGTCTCTGTCTCTGTCTCTGTCTCTGTCTCTGTCTCTGTCTCTGTCTCTGTCTCTGTCTCTGTCTCTGTCTCTGTCTCTGTCTCTGTCTCTGTCTCTGTCTCTGTCTCTGTCTCTGTCTCTGTCTCTGCCTCTGTCTCTGTCTCTGTCTCTGTCTATGTCTCTGTCTCTGTCTCTGTCTCTGCCTCTGTCTCTGTCTGAGACTCTGCGTCTGTCTCTGTTTCTGTCTCTGTCTCTGTCTGTGTCTCTGTGTCTGTCTCTGTCTCCGTCTCTGTCTCTGCCGCTGTCTCTGTCTCTGTCTCTGTCTCTGTCTCTATCTCCGTCTCTGTCTCTGTCTCTGTCTCTGTCTCTGTCTCTGTCTCTGTCTCTGTCTCTGTCTCTGTCTCTGTCTCTGTCTGTGTCTCTGTGTCTGTCTCTGTCTCCGTCTCTGTCTCTGCCGCTGTCTCTGTCTCTGTCTCTGTCTCTGTCTCTATCTCCGTCTCTGTCTCTGTCTCTGTCTCTGTCTCTGTCTCTGTCTCTGTCTCTGTCTCTGTCTCTGTCTCTGTCTCTGTCTCTGTCTCTGTCTCTGTCTCTGTCTCTGTCTCTGCCTCTGTCTCTGTCTCTGTCTCTGTCTATGTCTCTGTCTCTGTCCCTGTCTCTGTCTCTGTCTCTGTCTCTGTCTCTGTCTCTGTCTCTGTCTCTGTCTCTGTCTCTGTCTCTGCCTCTGTCACTGTCTCTATCTCTGTCTCTCCCTCTGTCTCTGTCTCTGTCTCTGTCCCTGTCTCTGTCTGAGACTCTGCCTCTGTCTCTGTCTCTGTCTCTGTCTCTGTCTCTGTCTCTGTCTCTGTCTCTGTCTCTGTCTCTGTCTCTGTCTCTGTCTCTGCCTCTGCCTCTGCCTCTGTCTCTGTCTCTGTCTCTGTCGCTGTCTCTCCCTCTGTCCCTGTCTCCGTCTCTGTCCCTGGCTCTGTCTCTGTCCCTGGCTCTGTCTCTGCCTCTGTCTCTGTCTCTGTCTCTGTCTCTGTCTCTGTCGCTGTCTCTCCCTCTGTCTCTGTCTCCGTCTCTGCCTCTGTCTCTGTCTCTGTATCTGTGTCCGTCTCTTTCTCTGTCTCTGTCTCTGTCTCTGTCGCTGTCTCTCCCTCTGTCTCTGCCTCTGTCTCTGTCCCTGGATCTGTCTCTGCCTCTGTCTCCGTCTCTGACTCTGTTTCTGTCTCTATCTCCGTCTCTGTCTCTGTCTCTGTCTCTGTCTCTGTCTCTGTCTGAGACTCTGCCTCTGTCTCTGTTTCTGTCTCTGTCTCTGTCTGTGTCTCTGTGTCTGTCTCTGTCTCCGTCTCTGTCTCTGCCGCTGTCTCTGTCTCTGTCTCTGTCTCTGTCTCTATCTCCGTCTCTGTCTCTGTCTCTGTCTCTGTCTCTGTCTCTGTCTCTGTCTCTGTCTCTGTCTCTGTCTCTGTCTCTGTCTCTGTCTCTGTCTCTGTCTCTGTCTCTGTCTCTGTCTCTGTCTCTGTCTCTGTCTCTGTCTCTGCCTCAGTCACTGTCTCTATCTCTGTCTCTGCCTCTGTCTCTGTCTCTGTCTCTGTCTCTGTCCCTGGCTGTGTCTCTGCCTCTGTCTCCGTCTCTGTCTCTGTCTCGGTCTTTGTCTCCGTCTCTGTCTCTGTCTCTGTCTCTGTCTCTGTCTCTGTCGCTGTCTCTCCCTCTGGCTCTGTCTCTGTCTCTGTCTCTGTCGCTGTCTCTCCCTCTGTCTCTGTCTCTGTCTCTGCCTCTGTCTCTGCCTCTGCCTCTGTCTCTGTCTCTGTCTGTGTCGCTGTCTCTCCCTCTGTCCCTGTCTCCTTCTCTGTCCCTGGCTCTGTCTCTGTCCCTGGCTCTGTCTCTGCCTCTGTCTCCGTCTCTGACTCTGTTTCTGTCTCTATCTCCGTCTCTGTCTCTGTCTCTGTCTCTGTCTCTGCCTCTGTCTCTGCCTCCGCCTCTGCCTCTGTCTCTGTCTCTGTCTCTGTCTCTGTCGCTGTCTCTCCCTCTGTCCCTGCCTCCGTCTCTGTCCCTGGCTGTGTCTCTGCCTCTGTCTCCGTCTCTGTCTCTGTGTGTGTCTCTGTCTCTGTCTCCGTCTCTGTCTCTGCCGCTGTCTCTGTCTCTGTCTCTGTCTCTGTCTCTATCTCCGTCTCTGTCTCTGCCTCTGCCTCCGTCTCTGTCTCTGTCTCGGTCTTTGTCTCCGTCTCTGTCTCTGTCTCTGTCTCTGTCTCTGTCTCTGTCTCTGTCTCTGTCTCTGCCTCAGTCACTGTCGCTATCTCTGTCGCTGCCTCTGTCTCTGTCTCTGTCTCTGTCTCTGTCGCTGTCTCTCCCTCTGTCTCTGTCTCTGTCTCTGTCCCTGTCTCTGTCTGACACTCTGCCTCTGTCTCTGTCTCTGTCTCTGTCTCTGTCTCTGTCTCTGTCTCTGTCTCTGTCTCTGTCTCTGTCTCTGTCTCTGTCTCTGTCTCTGTCTCTGCCTCTGCCTCTGTCTCTGTCTCTGTCTCTGTCGCTGTCTCTCCCTCTGTCCCTGTCTCCGTCTCTGTCCCTGGCTCTGTCTCTGTCCCTGGCTCTGTCTCTGCCTCTGTCTCTGTCTCTGTCTCTGTCTCTGTCTCTGTCGCTGTCTCTCCCTCTGTCTCCGTCTCCGTCTCTGCCTCTGTCTCTGTCTCTGTATCTGTCTCCGTCTCTGTCTCTGTCTCTGTCTCTGTCTCTGTCGCTGTCTCTCCCTCTGTCTCTGTCTCTGTCTCTGTCCCTGGCTCTGTCTCTGCCTCTGTCTCCGTCTCTGACTCTGTTTCTGTCTCTATCTCCGTCTCTGTCTCTGTCTCTGTCTCTGTCTCTGTCTGAGACTCTGCCTCTGTCTCTGTTTCTGTCTCTGTCTCTGTCTGTGTCTCTGTGTCTGTCTCTGTCTCCGTCTCTGTCTCTGTCTCTGTCCCTGGCTCTGTCTCTGCCTCTGTCTCCGTCTCTGACTCTGTTTCTGTCTCTATCTCCTTCTCTGTCTCTGTCTCTGTCTCTGTCTCTGCCTCTGTCTCTGCCTCTGCCTCAGCCTCTGTCTCTGTCTCTGTCTCTGTCTCTGTCGCTGTCTCTCCCTCTGTCCCTGTCTCCGTCTCTGTCCCTGGCTGTGTCTCTGCCTCTGTCTCCGTCTCTGTCTCTGTCTCGGTCTTTGTCTCCGTCTCTGTCTCTGTCTCTGTCTCTGTCTCTGTCTCTGTCGCTGTCTCTCCCTCTGGCTCTGCCTCTGTCTCTGTCTCTGTCGCTGTCTCTCCCTCTGTCTCTGTCTCTGTCTCTGCCTCTGTCTCTGCCTCTGCCTCTGTCTCTGTCTCTGTCTGTGTCGCTGTCTCTCCCTCTGTCCCTGTCTCCTTCTCTGTCCCTGGCTCTGTCTCTGTCCCTGGCTCTGTCTCTGCCTCTGTCTCCGTCTCTGCCTCAGTCACTGTCTCTATCTCTGTCTCTGCCTCTGTCTCTGTCTCTGTCTCTGTCTCTGTCGCTGTCTCTCCCTCTGTCTCTGTCTCTGTCTCTGTCCCTGTCTCTGTCTGAGACTCTGCCTCTGTCTCTGTCTCTGTCTCTGTCTCTGTCTCTGTCTCTGTCTCTGTCTCTGTCTCTGTCTCTCCCTCTGTCTCTGTCTCTGTCTCTGTCTCTGTCTCTGCCTCTGCCTCTGTCTCTGTCTCTGTCTGTGTCGCTGTCTCTCCCTCTGTCCCTGTCTCCGTCTCTGTCCCTGGCTCTGTCCCTGTCCCTGGCTCTGTCTCTGCCTCTGTCTCCGTCTCTGACTCTGTTTCTGTCTCTATCTCCGTCTCTGTCTCTGTCTCTGTCTCTGTCTCTCCCTCTGTCCCTGTCTCCGTCTCTGTCCCTGGCTCTGTCTCTGTCCCTGGCTCTGTCTCTGCCTCTGTCTCCGTCTCTGACTCTGTTTCTGTCTCTATCTCCGTCTCTGTCTCTGTCTCTGTCTCTGTCTCTGCCTCTGTCTCTGCCTCTGCCTCTGCCTCTGCCTCTGTCTCTGTCTCTGCCTCTGTCTCCGTCTCTGACTCTGTTTCTGTCTCTATCTCCGTCTCTGTCTCTGTCTCTGTCTCTGTCTCTGTCTGAGACTCTGCCTCTGTCTCTGTTTCTGTCTCTGTCTCTGTCTGTGTCTCTGTGTCTGTCTCTGTCTCCGTCTCTGTCTCTGCCGCTGTCTCTGTCTCTGTCTCTGTCTCTGTCTCTATCTCCGTCTCTGTCTCTGTCTCTGTCTCTGTCTCTGTCTCTGTCTCTGTCTCTGTCTCTGTCTCTGTCTCTGTCTCTGTCTCTGTCTCTGTCCCTGTCTCTGTCTCTGTCTCTGTCTCTGTCTCTGTCTCTGTCTCTGCCTCTGTCTCTGTCTCTGTCTCTGTCTATGTCTCTGTCTCTGTATCTGTCTCTGCCTCTGTCTCTGTCTGAGACTCTGCGTCTGTCTCTGTTTCTGTCTCTGTCTCTGTCTGTGTCTCTGTGTCTGTCTCTGTCTCCGTCTCTGTCTCTGCCACTGTCTCTGTCTCTGTCTCTGTCTCTGTCTCTATCTCCGCCTCTGTCTCTGTCTCTGTCTCTGTCTCTGTCTCTGTCTCTGTCTCTGTCTCTGTCTCTGTCTCTGTCTCTGTCTCTGTCTCTGTCTCTGTCTCTGTCTCTGTCTCTGTCTCTGTCTCTGCCTCTGTCTCTGTCTCTGTCTCTGTCTATGTCTCTGTCTCTGTCCCTGTCTCTGTCTCTGTCTCTGTCTCTGTCTCTGCCTCTGTCACTGTCTCTATCTCTGTCTCTGCCTCTGTCTCTGTCTCTGTCTCTGTCTCTGTCGCTGTCTCTCCCTCTGCCTCTATCTCTGTCTCTGTCCCTGTCTCTGTCTGAGACTCTGCCTCTGTCTCTGTCTCTGTCTCTGTCTCTGTCTCTGTCTCTGTCTCTGTCTCTGCCTCTGTCTCTGTCTCTTTCTCTGCCTCTGACTCTGTATCTGTCTCTGTCTCTGTCTCTGTCGCTGTCTCTCCCTCTGTCCCTGTCTCCGTCTCTGTCCCTGGCTGTGTCTCTGCCTCTGTCTCCGTCTCTGTCTCTGTCTCGGTCTTTGTCTCCGTCTCTGTCTCTGTCTCTGTCTCTGTCTCTGTCTCTGTCTCTGGCTCTGTCTCTGTCTCTGTCTCTGTCTCTGTCTCTGTCTCTGTCTCTGGCTCTGTCTCTGTCTCTGTCTCTGTCTCTGTCTCTGTCTCTGACTCTGCCTCTGCCTCTGTCTCTGTCTCTGTCTCTGTCGCTGTCTCTCCGTCTGTCCCTGTCTCCGTCTCTGTCCCTGGCTCTGTCTCTACCTCTCCCTCTGTCCCTGTCTCTGTCTCTGTCCCTGGCTGTGTCTCTGCCTCTTTCTCCGTCTCTGTCTCTGTCTCGGTCTTTGTCTCCGCCTCTGTCTCCGTCTCTGTCTCTGTCTCTGTCTCTATCTCCGTCTCTGTCTCTGTCCCTGTCCCTGTCTCTGTCTCTGTCTCTGTCTCTGTCTCTGTCTCTGTCTCTGTCTCTGCCTCAGTCACTGTCTCTATCTCTGTCTCTGCCTCTGTCTCTGTCTCTGTCTCTGTCTCGGTCTTTGTCTCCGTCTCTGTCTCTGTCTCTGTCTCTGTCTCTGTCTCTGTCGCTGTCTCTCCCTCTGTCTCTGTCTCTGTCTCTGTCTCTGTCTCTGTCTCGGTCTTTGTCTCCGCCTCTGTCTCCGTCTCTGTCTCTGTCTCTGTCTCTATCTCCGTCTCTGTCTCTGTCCCTGTCCCTGTCTCTGTCTCTGTCTCTGTCTCTGTCTCTGTCTCTGTCTCTGTCTCTGTCTCTTTCTCTGTCTCTGTCTCTGTCTCTGTCTCTGTCTCTGTCTCTGTCTCTGTCTCTGTCTCTGTCTCTGCCTCTGTCTCTGTCTCTGTCTCTGTCTATGTCTCTGTCTCTGTCTCTGTCTCTGCCTCTGTCTCTGTCTGAGACTCTGCGTCTGTCTCTGTTTCTGTCTCTGTCTCTGTCTGTGTCTCTGTGTCTGTCTCTGTCTCCGTCTCTGTCTCTGCCGCTGTCTCTGTCTCTGTCTCTGTCTCTGTCTCTATCTCCGTCTCTGTCTCTGTCTCTGTCTCTGTCTCTGTCTCTGTCTCTGTCTCTGTCTCTGTCTCTGTCTCTGTCTCTGTCTCTGTCTCTGTCTCTGTCTCTGTCTCTGTCTCTGTCTCTGTCTCTGTCTCTGCCTCTGTCTCTGTCTCTGTCTCTGTCTATGTCTCTGTCTCTGTCCCTGTCTCTGTCTCTGTCTCTGTCTCTGTCTCTGTCTCTGTCTCTGTCTCTGTCTCTGTCTCTGTCTCTGTCTCTGCCTCTGTCACTGTCTCTATCTCTGTCTCTGCCTCTGTCTCTGTCTCTGTCTCTGTCTCTGTCGCTGTCTCTCCGTCTGTCCCTGTCTCCGTCTCTGTCCCTGGCTGTGTCTCTGCCTCTGTCTCCGTCTCTGTCTCTGTCTCGGTCTTTGTCTCCGTCTCTGTCTCTGTCTCTGTCCCTGTCTCCGTCTCTGTCCCTGGCTCTGTCTCTGTCCCTGGCTCTGTCTCTGCCTCTGTCTCCGTCTCTGACTCTGTTTCTGTCTCTATCTCCGTCTCTGTCTGAGACTCTGCCTCTGTCTCTGTCTCTGTCTCTGTCTCTGTCTCTGTCTCTGTCTCTGTCTCTGTCTCTGTCTCTGTCTCTGTCTCTGTCTCTGTCTCTGCCTCTGCCTCTGCCTCTGTCTCTGTCTCTGTCTCTGTCGCTGTCTCTCCCTCTGTCCCTGTCTCCGTCTCTGTCCCTGGCTCTGTCTCTGTCCCTGGCTCTGTCTCTGCCTCTGTCTCTGTCTCTGTCTCTGTCTCTGTCTCTGTCGCTGTCTCTCCCTCTGTCTCTGTCTCCGTCTCTGCCTCTGTCTCTGTCTCTGTATCTGTCTCCGTCTCTGTCTCTGTCTCTGTCTCTGTCTCTGTCTCTGTCGCTGTCTCTCCCTCTGTCTCTGTCTCTGTCTCTGTCCCTGGCTCTGTCTCTGCCTCTGTCTCCGTCTCTGACTCTGTTTCTGTCTCTATCTCCGTCTCTGTCTCTGTCTCTGTCTCTGTCTCTGTCTCTGTCTGAGACTCTGCCTCTGTCTCTGTTTCTGTCTCTGTCTCTGTCTGTGTCTCTGTGTCTGTCTCTGTCTCCGTCTCTGTCTCTGCCGCTGTCTCTGTCTCTGTCTCTGTCTCTGTCTCTATCTCCGTCTCTGTCTCTGCCTCTGCCTCCATCTCTGTCTCTGTCTCGGTCTTTGTCTCCGTCTCTGTCTCTGTCTCTGTCTCTGTCTCTGTCTCTGTCTCTGTCTCTGTCTCTGTCTCTGTCTCTGTCTCTGTCTCTGCCTCTGCCTCTGTCTCTGTCTCTGTCTCTGTCGCTCTCTCCCTCTGTCCCTGTCTCCGTCTCTGTCCCTGGCTCTGTCTCTGTCCCTGGCTCTGTCTCTGCCTCTGTCTCCGTCTCTGACTCTGTTTCTGTCTCTATCTCCGTCTCTGTCTCTGTCTCTGTCTCTGTCTCTGCCTCTGTCTCTGCCTCTGCCTCAGCCTCTGTCTCTGTCTCTGTCTCTGTCTCTGTCGCTGTCTCTCCGTCTGTCCCTGTCTCCGTCTCTGTCCCTGGCTGTGTCTCTGCCTCTGTCTCCGTCTCTGTCTCTGTCTCGGTCTTTGTCTCCGTCTCTGTCTCTGTCTCTGTCTCTGTCTCTGTCTCTGTCGCTGTCTCTCCCTCTGGCTCTGTCTCTGTCTCTGTCTCTGTCGCTGTCTCTCCCTCTGTCTCTGTCTCTGTCTCTGTCTCTGTCTCTGCCTCTGCCTCTGTCTCTGTCTCTGTCTGTGTCGCTGTCTCTCCCTCTGTCCCTGTCTCCGTCTCTGTCCCTGGCTCTGTCTCTGTCCCTGGCTCTGTCTCTGCCTCTGTCTCCGTCTCTGACTCTGTTTCTGTCTCTATCTCCGTCTCTGTCTCTGTCTCTGTCTCTGTCTCTCCCTCTGTCCCTGTCTCCGTCTCTGTCCCTGGCTCTGTCTCTGTCCCTGGCTCTGTCTCTGCCTCTGTCTCCGTCTCTGACTCTGTTTCTGTCTCTATCTCCGTCTCTGTCTCTGTCTCTGTCTCTGTCTCTGCCTCTGTCTCTGCCTCTGCCTCTGCCTCTGCCTCTGTCTCTGTCTCTGCCTCTGTCTCCGTCTCTGACTCTGTTTCTGTCTCTATCTCCGTCTCTGTCTCTGTCTCTGTCTCTGTCTCTGTCTGAGACTCTGCCTCTGTCTCTGTTTCTGTCTCTGTCTCTGTCTGTGTCTCTGTGTCTGTCTCTGTCTCCGTCTCTGTCTCTGCCGCTGTCTCTGTCTCTGTCTCTGTCTCTGTCTCTATCTCCGTCTCTGTCTCTGTCTCTGTCTCTGTCTCTGTCTCTGTCTCTGTCTCTGTCTCTGTCTCTGTCTCTGTCTCTGTCTCTGTCTCTGTCTCTGTCTCTGTCTCTGTCTCTGTCTCTGTCTCTGTCTCTGCCTCTGTCTCTGTCTCTGTCTCTGTCTATGTCTCTGTCTCTGTCTCTGTCTCTGCCTCTGTCTCTGTCTGAGACTCTGCGTCTGTCTCTGTTTCTGTCTCTGTCTCTGTCTGTGTCTCTGTGTCTGTCTCTGTCTCCGTCTCTGTCTCTGCCGCTGTCTCTGTCTCTGTCTCTGTCTCTGTCTCTATCTCCGTCTCTGTCTCTGTCTCTGTCTCTGTCTCTGTCTCTGTCTCTGTCTCTGTCTCTGTCTCTGTCTCTGCCTCTGTCTCTGTCTCTGTCTCTGTCTATGTCTCTGTCTCTGTCCCTGTCTCTGTCTCTGTCTCTGTCTCTGTCTCTGTCTCTGTCTCTGTCTCTGTCTCTGTCTCTGTCTCTGTCTCTGCCTCTGTCACTGTCTCTATCTCTGTCTCTGCCTCTGTCTCTGTCTCTGTCTCTGTCTCTGTCGCTGTCTCTCCGTCTGTCCCTGTCTCCGTCTCTGTCCCTGGCTGTGTCTCTGCCTCTGTCTCCGTCTCTGTCTCTGTCTCGGTCTTTGTCTCCGTCTCTGTCTCTGTCTCTGTCTCTGTCTCTGTCTCTGTCGCTGTCTCTCCCTCTGTCTCTGTCTCTGTCTCTGTCCCTGTCTCTGTCTGAGACTCTGCCTCTGTCTCTGTCTCTGTCTCTGTCTCTGTCTCTGTCTCTGTCTCTGTCTCTGTCTCTGTCTCTGTCTCTGTCTCTGTCTCTGCCTCTGCCTCTGCCTCTGTCTCTGTCTCTGTCTCTGTCGCTGTCTCTCCCTCTGTCCCTGTCTCCGTCTCTGTCCCTGGCTCTGTCTCTGTCCCTGGCTCTGTCTCTGCCTCTGTCTCTGTCTCTGTCTCTGTCTCTGTCTCTGTCGCTGTCTCTCCCTCTGTCTCTGTCTCCGTCTCTGCCTCTGTCTCTGTCTCTGTATCTGTCTCCGTCTCTGTCTCTGTCTCTGTCTCTGTCTCTGTCGCTGTCTCTCCCTCTGTCTCTGTCTCTGTCTCTGTCCCTGGATCTGTCTCTGCCTCTGTCTCCGTCTCTGACTCTGTTTCTGTCTCTATCTCCGTCTCTGTCTCTGTCTCTGTCTCTGTCTCTGTCTGAGACTCTGCCTCTGTCTCTGTTTCTGTCTCTGTCTCTGTCTGTGTCTCTGTGTCTGTCTCTGTCTCCGTCTCTGTCTCTGCCGCTGTCTCTGTCTCTGTCTCTGTCTCTGTCTCTATCTCCGTCTCTGTCTCTGTCTCTGTCTCTGTCTCTGTCTCTGTCTCTGTCTCTGTCTCTGTCTCTGTCTCTGTCTCTGTCTCTGTCTCTGTCTCTGTCTCTGTCTCTGTCTCTGTCTCTGTCTCTGTCTCTGTCTCTGTCTCTGCCTCAGTCACTGTCTCTATCTCTGTCTCTGCCTCTGTCTCTGTCTCTGTCTCTGTCTCTGTCCCTGGCTGTGTCTCTGCCTCTGTCTCCGTCTCTGTCTCTGTCTCGGTCTTTGTCTCCGTCTCTGTCTCTGTCTCTGTCTCTGTCTCTGTCTCTGTCGCTGTCTCTCCCTCTGGCTCTGTCTCTGTCTCTGTCTCTGTCGCTGTCTCTCCCTCTGTCTCTGTCTCTGTCTCTGCCTCTGTCTCTGCCTCTGCCTCTGTCTCTGTCTCTGTCTGTGTCGCTGTCTCTCCCTCTGTCCCTGTCTCCTTCTCTGTCCCTGGCTCTGTCTCTGTCCCTGGCTCTGTCTCTGCCTCTGTCTCCGTCTCTGACTCTGTTTCTGTCTCTATCTCCGTCTCTGTCTCTGTCTCTGTCTCTGTCTCTGCCTCTGTCTCTGCCTCTGCCTCTGCCTCTGTCTCTGTCTCTGTCTCTGTCTCTGTCGCTGTCTCTCCCTCTGTCCCTGCCTCCGTCTCTGTCCCTGGCTGTGTCTCTGCCTCTGTCTCCGTCTCTGTCTCTGTGTGTGTCTCTGTCTCTGTCTCCGTCTCTGTCTCTGCCGCTGTCTCTGTCTCTGTCTCTGTCTCTGTCTCTATCTCCGTCTCTGTCTCTGCCTCTGCCTCCGTCTCTGTCTCTGTCTCGGTCTTTGTCTCCGTCTCTGTCTCTGTCTCTGTCTCTGTCTCTGTCTCTGTCTCTGTCTCTGTCTCTGCCTCAGTCACTGTCGCTATCTCTGTCGCTGCCTCTGTCTCTGTCTCTGTCTCTGTCTCTGTCGCTGTCTCTCCCTCTGTCTCTGTCTCTGTCTCTGTCCCTGTCTCTGTCTGACACTCTGCCTCTGTCTCTGTCTCTGTCTCTGTCTCTGTCTCTGTCTCTGTCTCTGTCTCTGTCTCTGTCTCTGTCTCTGTCTCTGTCTCTGTCTCTGTCTCTGCCTCTGCCTCTGTCTCTGTCTCTGTCTCTGTCGCTGTCTCTCCCTCTGTCCCTGTCTCCGTCTCTGTCCCTGGCTCTGTCTCTGTCCCTGGCTCTGTCTCTGCCTCTGTCTCTGTCTCTGTCTCTGTCTCTGTCTCTGTCTCTGTCTCTGTCTCTGTCGCTGTCTCTCCCTCTGTCTCTGTCTCCGTCTCTGCCTCTGTCTCTGTCTCTGTATCTGTCTCCGTCTCTGTCTCTGTCTCTGTCTCTGTCTCTGTCGCTGTCTCTCCCTCTGTCTCTGCCTCTGTCTCTGTCCCTGGCTCTGTCTCTGCCTCTGTCTCCGTCTCTGACTCTGTTTCTGTCTCTATCTCCGTCTCTGTCTCTGTCTCTGTCTCTGTCTCTGTCTGAGACTCTGCCTCTGTCTCTGTTTCTGTCTCTGTCTCTGTCTGTGTCTCTGTGTCTGTCTCTGTCTCCGTCTCTGTCTCTGTCTCTGTCCCTGGCTCTGTCTCTGCCTCTGTCTCCGTCTCTGACTCTGTTTCTGTCTCTATCTCCTTCTCTGTCTCTGTCTCTGTCTCTGTCTCTGCCTCTGTCTCTGCCTCTGCCTCAGCCTCTGTCTCTGTCTCTGTCTCTGTCTCTGTCGCTGTCTCTCCCTCTGTCCCTGTCTCCGTCTCTGTCCCTGGCTGTGTCTCTGCCTCTGTCTCCGTCTCTGTCTCTGTCTCGGTCTTTGTCTCCGTCTCTGTCTCTGTCTCTGTCTCTGTCTCTGTCTCTGTCGCTGTCTCTCCCTCTGGCTCTGCCTCTGTCTCTGTCTCTGTCGCTGTCTCTCCCTCTGTCTCTGTCTCTGTCTCTGCCTCTGTCTCTGCCTCTGCCTCTGTCTCTGTCTCTGTCTGTGTCGCTGTCTCTCCCTCTGTCCCTGTCTCCTTCTCTGTCCCTGGCTCTGTCTCTGTCCCTGGCTCT
>CAMAOD020000185.1:692500-697500 GCA_945859595.2 Megachile willughbiella | reverse complement strand
CTGTCCCTGGCTCTGTCTCTGCCTCTGTCTCTGTCTCTGTCTCTGTCTCTGTCTCTGTCGCTGTCTCTCCCTCTGTCTCTGTCTCCGTCTCTGCCTCTGTCTCTGTCTCTGTCTCTGTCGCTGTCTCTCCCTCTGTCTCTGTCTCTGTCTCTGTCCCTGGCTCTGTCTCTGCCTCTGTCTCCGTCTCTGACTCTGTTTCTGTCTCTATCTCCGTCTCTGTCTCTGTCTCTGTCTCTGTCTCTGTCTCTGTCTGAGACTCTGCCTCTGTCTCTGTTTCTGTCTCTGTCTCTGTCTGTGTCTCTGTGTCTGTCTCTGTCTCCGTCTCTGTCTCTGCCGCTGTCTCTGTCTCTGTCTCTGTCTCTGTCTCTATCTCCGTCTCTGTCTCTGTCTCTGTCTCTGTCTCTAGCTCTGTCTCTGTCTCTGTCTCTGTCTCTGTCTCTGTCTCTGTCTCTATCTCCGTCTCTGTCTCTGTCTCTGTCTCTGTCTCTGTCTCTGTCTCTGTCTCTGTCTCTGTCTCTGTCTCTGTCTCTGTCTCTGTCTCTGTCTCTGTCTCTGTCTCTGTCTCTGTCTCTGTCTCTGTCTCTGCCTCAGTCACTGTCTCTATCTCTGTCTCTGCCTCTGTCTCTGTCTCTGTCTCTGTCTCTGTCCCTGGCTGTGTCTCTGCCTCTGTCTCCGTCTCTGTCTCTGTCTCGGTCTTTGTCTCCGTCTCTGTCTCTGTCTCTGTCTCTGTCTCTGTCTCTGTCGCTGTCTCTCCCTCTGGCTCTGTCTCTGTCTCTGTCTCTGTCGCTGTCTCTCCCTCTGTCTCTGTCTCTGTCTCTGCCTCTGTCTCTGCCTCTGCCTCTGTCTCTGTCTCTGTCTGTGTCGCTGTCTCTCCCTCTGTCCCTGTCTCCTTCTCTGTCCCTGGCTCTGTCTCTGTCCCTGGCTCTGTCTCTGCCTCTGTCTCCGTCTCTGACTCTGTTTCTGTCTCTATCTCCGTCTCTGTCTCTGTCTCTGTCTCTGTCTCTGCCTCTGTCTCTGCCTCTGCCTCTGCCTCTGTCTCTGTCTCTGTCTCTGTCTCTGTCGCTGTCTCTCCCTCTGTCCCTGCCTCCGTCTCTGTCCCTGGCTGTGTCTCTGCCTCTGTCTCCGTCTCTGTCTCTGTGTGTGTCTCTGTCTCTGTCTCCGTCTCTGTCTCTGCCGCTGTCTCTGTCTCTGTCTCTGTCTCTGTCTCTATCTCCGTCTCTGTCTCTGCCTCTGCCTCCGTCTCTGTCTCTGTCTCGGTCTTTGTCTCCGTCTCTGTCTCTGTCTCTGTCTCTGTCTCTGTCTCTGTCTCTGTCTCTGCCTCAGTCACTGTCGCTATCTCTGTCGCTGCCTCTGTCTCTGTCTCTGTCTCTGTCTCTGTCGCTGTCTCTCCCTCTGTCTCTGTCTCTGTCTCTGTCCCTGTCTCTGTCTGACACTCTGCCTCTGTCTCTGTCTCTGTCTCTGTCTCTGTCTCTGTCTCTGTCTCTGTCTCTGTCTCTGTCTCTGTCTCTGTCTCTGTCTCTGTCTCTGTCTCTGCCTCTGCCTCTGTCTCTGTCTCTGTCTCTGTCGCTGTCTCTCCCTCTGTCCCTGTCTCCGTCTCTGTCCCTGGCTCCGTCTCTGTCCCTGGCTCTGTATCTGCCTCTGACTCCGTCTCTGTCTCTGTCTCGGTCTTTGTCTCCGCCTCTGTCTCCGTCTCTGTCTCTGTCTCTGTCTCTATCTCCGTCTCTGTCTCTGTCCCTGTCCCTGTCTCTGTCTCTGTCTCTGTCTCTGTCTCTGTCTCTGTCTCTGCCTCAGTCACTGTCTCTATCTCTGTCTCTGCCTCTGTCTCTGTCTCTGTCTCTGTCTCTGTCGCTGTCTCTCCCTCTGTCTCTGTCTCTGCCTCTGTCCCTGTCTCTGTCTGAGACTCTGCCTCTGTCTCTGTCTCTGTCTCTGTCTCTGTCTCTGTCTCTGTCTCTGTCTCTGTCTCTGTCTCTGTCTCTGTCTCTGTCTCTGCCTCTGCCTCTGCCTCTGTCTCTGTCTCTGTCTCTGTCGCTGTCTCTCCCTCTGTCCCTGTCTCCGTCTCTGTCCCTGGCTCTGTCTCTGTCCCTGGCTCTGTCTCTGCCTCTGTCTCTGTCTCTGTCTCTGTCTCTGTCTCTGTCGCTGTCTCTCCCTCTGTCTCTGTCTCCGTCTCTGCCTCTGTCTCTGTCTCTGTATCTGTCTCCGTCTCTGTCTCTGTCTCTGTCTCTGTCTCTGTCGCTGTCTCTCCCTCTGTCTCTGTCTCTGTCTCTGTCCCTGGCTCTGTCTCTGCCTCTGTCTCCGTCTCTGACTCTGTTTCTGTCTCTATCTCCGTCTCTGTCTCTGTCTCTGTCTCTGTCTCTGTCTGAGACTCTGCCTCTGTCTCTGTTTCTGTCTCTGTCTCTGTCTGTGTCTCTGTGTCTGTCTCTGTCTCCGTCTCTGTCTCTGTCTCTGTCCCTGGCTCTGTCTCTGCCTCTGTCTCCGTCTCTGACTCTGTTTCTGTCTCTATCTCCTTCTCTGTCTCTGTCTCTGTCTCTGTCTCTGCCTCTGTCTCTGCCTCTGCCTCAGCCTCTGTCTCTGTCTCTGTCTCTGTCTCTGTCGCTGTCTCTCCCTCTGTCCCTGTCTCCGTCTCTGTCCCTGGCTGTGTCTCTGCCTCTGTCTCCGTCTCTGTCTCTGTCTCGGTCTTTGTCTCCGTCTCTGTCTCTGTCTCTGTCTCTGTCTCTGTCTCTGTCGCTGTCTCTCCCTCTGGCTCTGCCTCTGTCTCTGTCTCTGTCGCTGTCTCTCCCTCTGTCTCTGTCTCTGTCTCTGCCTCTGTCTCTGCCTCTGCCTCTGTCTCTGTCTCTGTCTGTGTCGCTGTCTCTCCCTCTGTCCCTGTCTCCTTCTCTGTCCCTGGCTCTGTCTCTGTCCCTGGCTCTGTCTCTGCCTCTGTCTCCGTCTCTGACTCTGTTTCTGTCTCTATCTCCGTCTCTGTCTCTGTCCCTGTCCCTGTCTCTGTCTCTGTCTCTGTCTCTGCCTCTGTCTCTGTCTCTGCCTCAGTCACTGTCTCTATCTCTGTCTCTGCCTCTGTCTCTGTCTCTGTCTCTGTCTCTGTCCCTGGCTCTGTCTCTGTCCCTGGCTCTGTCTCTGCCTCTGTCTCTGTCTCTGTCTCTGTCTCTGTCTCTGTCGCTGTCTCTCCCTCTGTCTCTGTCTCCGTCTCTGCCTCTGTCTCTGTCTCTGTATCTGTCTCCGTCTCTGTCTCTGTCTCTGTCTCTGTCTCTGTCGCTGTCTCTCCCTCTGTCTCTGTCTCTGTCTCTGTCCCTGGCTCTGTCTCTGCCTCTGTCTCCGTCTCTGACTCTGTTTCTGTCTCTATCTCCGTCTCTGTCTCTGTCTCTGTCTCTGTCTCTGTCTGAGACTCTGCCTCTGTCTCTGTTTCTGTCTCTGTCTCTGTCTGTGTCTCTGTGTCTGTCTCTGTCTCCGTCTCTGTCTCTGTCTCTGTCCCTGGCTCTGTCTCTGCCTCTGTCTCCGTCTCTGACTCTGTTTCTGTCTCTATCTCCTTCTCTGTCTCTGTCTCTGTCTCTGTCTCTGCCTCTGTCTCTGCCTCTGCCTCAGCCTCTGTCTCTGTCTCTGTCTCTGTCTCTGTCGCTGTCTCTCCCTCTGTCCCTGTCTCCGTCTCTGTCCCTGGCTGTGTCTCTGCCTCTGTCTCCGTCTCTGTCTCTGTCTCGGTCTTTGTCTCCGTCTCTGTCTCTGTCTCTGTCTCTGTCTCTGTCTCTGTCGCTGTCTCTCCCTCTGGCTCTGCCTCTGTCTCTGTCTCTGTCGCTGTCTCTCCCTCTGTCTCTGTCTCTGTCTCTGCCTCTGTCTCTGCCTCTGCCTCTGTCTCTGTCTCTGTCTGTGTCGCTGTCTCTCCCTCTGTCCCTGTCTCCTTCTCTGTCCCTGGCTCTGTCTCTGTCCCTGGCTCTGTCTCTGCCTCTGTCTCCGTCTCTGACTCTGTTTCTGTCTCTATCTCCGTCTCTGTCTCTGTCCCTGTCCCTGTCTCTGTCTCTGTCTCTGTCTCTGCCTCTGTCTCTGTCTCTGCCTCAGTCACTGTCTCTATCTCTGTCTCTGCCTCTGTCTCTGTCTCTGTCTCTGTCTCTGTCGCTGTCTCTCCCTCTGTCTCTGTCTCTGTCTCTGTCCCTGTCTCTGTCTGAGACTCTGCCTCTGTCTCTGTCTCTGTCTCTGTCTGCGTCTCTGTGTCTGTCTCTGTCTCCGTCTCTGTCTCTGCCGCTGTCTCTGTCTCTGTCTCTGTCTCTGTCTCTATCTCCGTCCCTGTCTCTGTCTCTGTCTCTGTCTCTGTCTCTGTCTCTGTCTCTGTCTCTGTCTCTGTCTCTGTCTCTGTCTCTGTCTCTGTCTCTGTCTCTGTCTCTGTCTCTGTCTCTGTCTCTGTCTCTGCCTCTGTCTCTGTCTCTGTCTCTGTCTATGTCTCTGTCTCTGTCCTTGTCTCTGTCTCTGTCTCTGTCTCTGTCTCTGTCTCTGTCTCTGTCTCTGTCTCTGTCTCTGTCTCTGTCTCTGTCTCTGTCTCTGTCTCTGTCTCTGTCTCTGCCTCTGTCACTGTCTCTATCTCTGTCTCTGCCTCTGTCTCTGTCTCTGTCTCTGTCTCTGTCGCTGTCTCTCCCTCTGCCTCTATCTCTGTTTCTGTCCCTGTCTCTGTCTGAGACTCTGCCTCTGTCTCTGTCTCTGTCTCTGTCTCTGTCTCTGTCTCTGTCTCTGTCTCTGTCTCTGTCTCTGTCTCTGTCTCTGTCTCTGTCTCTGTCTCTTTCTCTGCCTCTGCCTCTGTATCTGTCTCTGTCTCTGTCTCTGTCGCTGTCTCTCCCTCTGTCCCTGTCTCCGTCTCTGTCCCTGGCTGTGTCTCTGCCTCTGTCTCCGTCTCTGTCTCTGTCTCGGTCTTTGTCTCCGTCTCTGTCTCTGGCTCTGTCTCTGTCTCTGTCTCTGGCTCTGTCTCTGTCTCTGTCTCTGTCTCTGTCTCTGTCTCTGTCTCTGTCCCTGGCTGTGTCTCT
>CAMAOD020000185.1:670000-672500 GCA_945859595.2 Megachile willughbiella | reverse complement strand
CTCTGCCTCTATCTCTGTTTCTGTCCCTGTCTCTGTCTGAGACTCTGCCTCTGTCTCTGTCTCTGTCTCTGTCTCTGTCTCTGTCTCTGTCTCTGTCTCTGTCTCTGTCTCTGTCTCTGTCTCTGTCTCTGTCTCTTTCTCTGCCTCTGCCTCTGTATCTGTCTCTGTCTCTGTCTCTGTCGCTGTCTCTCCCTCTGTCCCTGTCTCCGTCTCTGTCCCTGGCTGTGTCTCTGCCTCTGTCTCCGTCTCTGTCTCTGTCTCGGTCTTTGTCTCCGTCTCTGTCTCTGGCTCTGTCTCTGTCTCTGTCTCTGGCTCTGTCTCTGTCTCTGTCTCTGTCTCTGTCTCTGTCTCTGTCTCTGTCTCTGTCTCTGTCTCTGTCTCTGTCTCTGTCTCTGACTCTGCCTCTGTCTCTGTCTCTGTCTCTGTCTCTGTCGCTGTCTCTCCCTCTGTCCCTGTCTCCGTCTCTGTCCCTGGCTCTGTCTCTACCTCTCCCTCTGTCCCTGTCTCTGTCTCTGTCCCTGGCTGTGTCTCTGCCTCTTTCTCCGTCTCTGTCTCTGTCGCGGTCTTTGTCTCCGTCTCTGTCTCTGTCTCTGTCTCTGTCTCTGTCTCTGTCTCTGTCTCTGTCTCTGTCTCTGCCTCAGTCACTGTCGCTATCTCTGTCGCTGCCTCTGTCTCTGTCTCTGTCTCTGTCTCTGTCGCTGTCTCTCCCTCTGTCTCTGTCTCTGTCTCTGTCCCTGTCTCTGTCTGACACTCTGCCTCTGTCTCTGTCTCTGTCTCTGTCTCTGTCTCTGTCTCTGTCTCTGTCTCTGTCTCTGTCTCTGTCTCTGTCTCTGTCTCTGTCTCTGCCTCTGCCTCTGTCTCTGTCTCTGTCTCTGTCGCTGTCTCTCCCTCTGTCCCTGTCTCCGTCTCTGTCCCTGGCTCTGTCTCTGTCCCTGGCTCTGTCTCTGCCTCTGCCTCCGTCTCTGACTCTGTTTCTGTCTCTATCTCCGTCTCTGTCTCTGTCTCTGTATCTGTCTCTGCCTCTGTCTCTGCCTCTGCCTCAGCCTCTGTCTCTGTCTCTGTCTCTGTCTCTGTCGCTGTCTCTCCGTCTGTCCCTGTCTCCGTCTCTGTCCCTGGCTGTGTCTCTGCCTCTGTCTCCGTCTCTGTCTCTGTCTCGGTCTTTGTCTCCGTCTCTGTCTCTGTCTCTGTCTCTGTCTCTGTCTCTGTCTCTGTCGCTGTCTCTCCCTCTGGCTCTGTCTCTGTCTCTGTCTCTGTCGCTGTCTCTCCCTCTGTCTCTGTCTCTGTCTCTGTCTCTGCCTCTGCCTCTGTCTCTGTCTCTGTCTGTGTCGCTGTCTCTCCCTCTGTCCCTGTCTCCGTCTCTGTCCCTGGCTCTGTCTCTGTCCCTGGCTCTGTCTCTGCCTCTGTCTCCGTCTCTGACTCTGTTTCTGTCTCTATCTCCGTCTCTGTCTCTGTCTCTGTCTCTGTCTCTGCCTCTGCCTCTGCCTCTGCCTCTGTCTCTGTCTCTGTCTCTGTCTCTGTCGCTGTCTCTCCCTCTGTCCCTGTCTCCGTCTCTGTCCCTGGCTGTGTCTCTGCCTCTGTTTCCGTCTCTGTCTCTGTGTGTGTCACTGTCTCTGTCTCCGTCTCTGTCTCTGCCGCTGTCTCTGTCTCTGTCTCTGTCTCTGTCTCTATCTCCGTCTCTGTCTCTGCCTCTGCCTCCGTCTCTGTCTCTGTCTCGGTCTTTGTCTCCGTCTCTGTCTCTGTCTCTGTCTCTGTCTCTGTCTCTGTCTCTGTCTCTGCCTCTGCCTCTGTCTCTGTCTCTGTCTCTGTCGCTGTCTCTCCCTCTGTCCCTGTCTCCGTCTCTGTCCCTGGCTCTGTCTCTGTCCCTGGCTCTGTCTCTGCCTCTGTCTCCGTCTCTGACTCTGTTTCTGTCTCTATCTCCGTCTCTGTCTCTGTCTCTGTCTCTGTCTCTGCCTCTGTCTCTGCCTCTGCCTCAGCCTCTGTCTCTGTCTCTGTCTCTGTCTCTGTCGCTGTCTCTCCCTCTGTCCCTGTCTCCGTCTCTGTCCCTGGCTGTGTCTCTGCCTCTGTCTCCGTCTCTGTCTCTGTCTCTGTCTCTGTCTCTGTCGCTGTCTCTCCCTCTGGCTCTGTCTCTGTCTCTGTCTCTGTCGCTGTCTCTCCCTCTGTCTCTGTCTCTGTCTCTGTCTCTGTTTCTGCCTCTGCCTCTGTCTCTGTCTCTGTCTGTGTCGCTGTCTCTCCCTCTGTCCCTGTCTCCGTCTCTGTCCCTGGCTCTGTCTCTGTCCCTGGCTCTGTCTCTGCCTCTGTCTCCGTCTCTGACTCTGTTTCTGTCTCTATCTCCGTCTCTGTCTCTGTCTCTGTCTCTGTCTCTGCCTCTGTCTCTGCCTCTGCCTCTGCCTCTGTCTCTGTCTCTGTCTCTGTCTCTGTCTCTGTCTCTGTCTCTGTCTCTGTCTCTGTCTCTGTCTCTGCCTCTGCCTCTGCCTCTGTCTCTGTCTCTGTCTCTGTCGCT
>CAMAOD020000185.1:662500-667500 GCA_945859595.2 Megachile willughbiella | reverse complement strand
CCCTCTGTCTCTGTCTCTGTCTCTGTCCCTGTCTCTGTCTGAGACTCTGCCTCTGTCTCTGTCTCTGTCTCTGTCTCTGTCTCTGTCTCTGTCTCTGTCTCTGTCTCTGTCTCTGTCTCTGTCTCTGTCTCTGTCTCTGTCTCTGCCTCTGCCTCTGCCTCTGTCTCTGTCTCTGTCTCTGTCGCTGTCTCTCCCTCTGTCCCTGTCTCCGTCTCTGTCCCTGGCTCTGTCTCTGTCCCTGGCTCTGTCTCTGCCTCTGTCTCTGTCTCTGTCTCTGTCTCTGTCTCTGTCGCTGTCTCTCCCTCTGTCTCTGTCTCCGTCTCTGCCTCTGTCTCTGTCTCTGTATCTGTCTCCGTCTCTGTCTCTGTCTCTGTCTCTGTCTCTGTCGCTGTCTCTCCCTCTGTCTCTGTCTCTGTCTCTGTCCCTGGATCTGTCTCTGCCTCTGTCTCCGTCTCTGTCTCTGCCGCTGTCTCTGTCTCTGTCTCTGTCTCTGTCTCTATCTCTGTCTCTGTCTCTGTCTCTGTCTCTGTCTCTGTCTCTGTCTCTGTCTCTGTCTCTGTCTCTGTCTCTGTCTCTGTCTCTGTCTCTGTCTCTGTCTCTGTCTCTGTCTCTGTCTCTGTCTCTGTCTCTGTCTCTGTCTCTGTCTCTGCCTCAGTCACTGTCTCTATCTCTGTCTCTGCCTCTGTCTCTGTCTCTGTCTCTGTCTCTGTCCCTGGCTGTGTCTCTGCCTCTGTCTCCGTCTCTGTCTCTGTCTCGGTCTTTGTCTCCGTCTCTGTCTCTGTCTCTGTCTCTGTCTCTGTCTCTGTCGCTGTCTCTCCCTCTGGCTCTGTCTCTGTCTCTGTCTCTGTCGCTGTCTCTCCCTCTGTCTCTGTCTCTGTCTCTGCCTCTGTCTCTGCCTCTGCCTCTGTCTCTGTCTCTGTCTGTGTCGCTGTCTCTCCCTCTGTCCCTGTCTCCTTCTCTGTCCCTGGCTCTGTCTCTGTCCCTGGCTCTGTCTCTGCCTCTGTCTCCGTCTCTGACTCTGTTTCTGTCTCTATCTCCGTCTCTGTCTCTGTCTCTGTCTCTGTCTCTGCCTCTGTCTCTGCCTCTGCCTCTGCCTCTGTCTCTGTCTCTGTCTCTGTCTCTGTCGCTGTCTCTCCCTCTGTCCCTGCCTCCGTCTCTGTCCCTGGCTGTGTCTCTGCCTCTGTCTCCGTCTCTGTCTCTGTGTGTGTCTCTGTCTCTGTCTCCGTCTCTGTCTCTGCCGCTGTCTCTGTCTCTGTCTCTGTCTCTGTCTCTATCTCCGTCTCTGTCTCTGCCTCTGCCTCCGTCTCTGTCTCTGTCTCGGTCTTTGTCTCCGTCTCTGTCTCTGTCTCTGTCTCTGTCTCTGTCTCTGTCTCTGTCTCTGTCTCTGCCTCAGTCACTGTCGCTATCTCTGTCGCTGCCTCTGTCTCTGTCTCTGTCTCTGTCTCTGTCGCTGTCTCTCCCTCTGTCTCTGTCTCTGTCTCTGTCCCTGTCTCTGTCTGACACTCTGCCTCTGTCTCTGTCTCTGTCTCTGTCTCTGTCTCTGTCTCTGTCTCTGTCTCTGTCTCTGTCTCTGTCGCTGTCTCTCCCTCTGTCCCTGTCTCCGTCTCTGTCCCTGGCTCTGTCTCTGTCCCTGGCTCTGTCTCTGCCTCTGTCTCTGTCTCTGTCTCTGTCTCTGTCTCTGTCGCTGTCTCTCCCTCTGTCTCTGTCTCCGTCTCTGCCTCTGTCTCTGTCTCTGTATCTGTCTCCGTCTCTGTCTCTGTCTCTGTCTCTGTCTCTGTCGCTGTCTCTCCCTCTGTCTCTGTCTCTGTCTCTGTCCCTGGATCTGTCTCTGCCTCTGTCTCCGTCTCTGTCTCTGCCGCTGTCTCTGTCTCTGTCTCTGTCTCTGTCTCTATCTCTGTCTCTGTCTCTGTCTCTGTCTCTGTCTCTGTCTCTGTCTCTGTCTCTGTCTCTGTCTCTGTCTCTGTCTCTGTCTCTGTCTCTGTCTCTGTCTCTGTCTCTGTCTCTGTCTCTGTCTCTGTCTCTGTCTCTGTCTCTGTCTCTGCCTCAGTCACTGTCTCTATCTCTGTCTCTGCCTCTGTCTCTGTCTCTGTCTCTGTCTCTGTCCCTGGCTGTGTCTCTGCCTCTGTCTCCGTCTCTGTCTCTGTCTCGGTCTTTGTCTCCGTCTCTGTCTCTGTCTCTGTCTCTGTCTCTGTCTCTGTCGCTGTCTCTCCCTCTGGCTCTGTCTCTGTCTCTGTCTCTGTCGCTGTCTCTCCCTCTGTCTCTGTCTCTGTCTCTGCCTCTGTCTCTGCCTCTGCCTCTGTCTCTGTCTCTGTCTGTGTCGCTGTCTCTCCCTCTGTCCCTGTCTCCTTCTCTGTCCCTGGCTCTGTCTCTGTCCCTGGCTCTGTCTCTGCCTCTGTCTCCGTCTCTGTCTCTGTCTCTGTCTCTGCCTCTGTCTCTGCCTCTGCCTCCGTCTCTGTCCCTGGCTGTGTCTCTGCCTCTGTCTCCGTCTCTGTCTCTGTCTCGGTCTTTGTCTCCGTCTCTGTCTCTGTCTCTGTCTCTGTCTCTGTCTCTGTCGCTGTCTCTCCCTCTGTCTCTGTCTCTGTCTCTGTCCCTGTCTCTGTCTGAGACTCTGCCTCTGTCTCTGTCTCTGTCTCTGTCTCTGTCTCTGTCTCTGTCTCTGTCTCTGTCTCTGTCTCTGTCTCTGTCTCTGTCTCTGTCTCTGTCTCTGCCTCTGCCTCTGCCTCTGTCTCTGTCTCTGTCTCTGTCGCTGTCTCTCCCTCTGTCCCTGTCTCCGTCTCTGTCCCTGGCTCTGTCTCTGTCCCTGGCTCTGTCTCTGTCTCTGTCTCTGTCTCTGTCTCTGTCGCTGTCTCTCCCTCTGTCTCTGTCTCTGTCTCTGTCCCTGTCTCTGTCTGACACTCTGCCTCTGTATCTGTCTCCGTCTCTGTCTCTGTCTCTGTCTCTGTCTCTGTCTCTGTCTCTGTCTCTGTCTCTGTCTCTGTCTCTGTCTCTGTCTCTGTCTCTGTCTCTGCCTCTGCCTCTGTCTCTGTCTCTGTCTCTGTCGCTGTCTCTCCCTCTGCCTCTATCTCTGTCTCTGTCTCTGTCTCTGTCTCTGTCTCTGTCTCTGTCTCTGTCTCTGTCTCTGTCTCTGTCTCTGTCTCTGTCTCTGTCTCTGTCTCTGTCTCTGTCTCTGTCTCTGTCTCTGTCTCTGTCTCTGTCTCTGTCTCTGTCTCTGTCTCTGCCTCAGTCACTGTCTCTATCTCTGTCTCTGCCTCTGTCTCTGTCTCTGTCTCTGTCTCTGTCCCTGGCTGTGTCTCTGCCTCTGTCTCCGTCTCTGTCTCTGTCTCGGTCTTTGTCTCCGTCTCTGTCTCTGTCTCTGTCTCTGTCTCTGTCTCTGTCGCTGTCTCTCCCTCTGGCTCTGTCTCTGTCTCTGTCTCTGTCGCTGTCTCTCCCTCTGTCTCTGTCTCTGTCTCTGCCTCTGTCTCTGCCTCTGCCTCTGTCTCTGTCTCTGTCTGTGTCGCTGTCTCTCCCTCTGTCCCTGTCTCCTTCTCTGTCCCTGGCTCTGTCTCTGTCCCTGGCTCTGTCTCTGCCTCTGTCTCCGTCTCTGACTCTGTTTCTGTCTCTATCTCCGTCTCTGTCTCTGTCTCTGTCTCTGTCTCTGCCTCTGTCTCTGCCTCTGCCTCTGCCTCTGTCTCTGTCTCTGTCTCTGTCTCTGTCGCTGTCTCTCCCTCTGTCCCTGCCTCCGTCTCTGTCCCTGGCTGTGTCTCTGCCTCTGTCTCCGTCTCTGTCTCTGTGTGTGTCTCTGTCTCTGTCTCCGTCTCTGTCTCTGCCGCTGTCTCTGTCTCTGTCTCTGTCTCTGTCTCTATCTCCGTCTCTGTCTCTGCCTCTGCCTCCGTCTCTGTCTCTGTCTCGGTCTTTGTCTCCGTCTCTGTCTCTGTCTCTGTCTCTGTCTCTGTCTCTGTCTCTGTCTCTGTCTCTGCCTCAGTCACTGTCGCTATCTCTGTCGCTGCCTCTGTCTCTGTCTCTGTCTCTGTCTCTGTCGCTGTCTCTCCCTCTGTCTCTGTCTCTGTCTCTGTCCCTGTCTCTGTCTGACACTCTGCCTCTGTCTCTGTCTCTGTCTCTGTCTCTGTCTCTGTCTCTGTCTCTGTCTCTGTCTCTGTCTCTGTCGCTGTCTCTCCCTCTGTCCCTGTCTCCGTCTCTGTCCCTGGCTCTGTCTCTGTCCCTGGCTCTGTCTCTGCCTCTGTCTCTGTCTCTGTCTCTGTCTCTGTCTCTGTCGCTGTCTCTCCCTCTGTCTCTGTCTCCGTCTCTGCCTCTGTCTCTGTCTCTGTATCTGTCTCCGTCTCTGTCTCTGTCTCTGTCTCTGTCTCTGTCGCTGTCTCTCCCTCTGTCTCTGTCTCTGTCTCTGTCCCTGGATCTGTCTCTGCCTCTGTCTCCGTCTCTGTCTCTGCCGCTGTCTCTGTCTCTGTCTCTGTCTCTGTCTCTATCTCTGTCTCTGTCTCTGTCTCTGTCTCTGTCTCTGTCTCTGTCTCTGTCTCTGTCTCTGTCTCTGTCTCTGTCTCTGTCTCTGTCTCTGTCTCTGTCTCTGTCTCTGTCTCTGTCTCTGTCTCTGTCTCTGTCTCTGTCTCTGTCTCTGCCTCAGTCACTGTCTCTATCTCTGTCTCTGCCTCTGTCTCTGTCTCTGTCTCTGTCTCTGTCCCTGGCTGTGTCTCTGCCTCTGTCTCCGTCTCTGTCTCTGTCTCGGTCTTTGTCTCCGTCTCTGTCTCTGTCTCTGTCTCTGTCTCTGTCTCTGTCGCTGTCTCTCCCTCTGGCTCTGTCTCTGTCTCTGTCTCTGTCGCTGTCTCTCCCTCTGTCTCTGTCTCTGTCTCTGCCTCTGTCTCTGCCTCTGCCTCTGTCTCTGTCTCTGTCTGTGTCGCTGTCTCTCCCTCTGTCCCTGTCTCCTTCTCTGTCCCTGGCTCTGTCTCTGTCCCTGGCTCTGTCTCTGCCTCTGTCTCCGTCTCTGACTCTGTTTCTGTCTCTATCTCCGT
>CAMAOD020000185.1:647500-652500 GCA_945859595.2 Megachile willughbiella | reverse complement strand
CCCTCTGTCCCTGTCTCCGTCTCTGTCCCTGGCTCTGTCTCTGTCCCTGGCTCTGTCTCTGCCTCTGTCTCTGTCTCTGTCTCTGTCTCTGTCTCTGTCGCTGTCTCTCCCTCTGTCTCTGTCTCCGTCTCTGCCTCTGTCTCTGTCTCTGTCTCTGTCGCTGTCTCTCCCTCTGTCTCTGTCTCTGTCTCTGTCCCTGGCTCTGTCTCTGCCTCTGTCTCCGTCTCTGACTCTGTTTCTGTCTCTATCTCCGTCTCTGTCTCTGTCTCTGTCTCTGTCTCTGTCTCTGTCTGAGACTCTGCCTCTGTCTCTGTTTCTGTCTCTGTCTCTGTCTGTGTCTCTGTGTCTGTCTCTGTCTCCGTCTCTGTCTCTGCCGCTGTCTCTGTCTCTGTCTCTGTCTCTGTCTCTATCTCCGTCTCTGTCTCTGTCTCTGTCTCTGTCTCTGTCTCTGTCTCTGTCTCTGTCTCTGTCTCTGTCTCTGTCTCTGTCTCTGTCTCTGTCTCTGTCTCTGTCTCTGTCTCTGTCTCTGTCTCTGTCTCTGTCTCTGTCTCTGCCTCAGTCACTGTCTCTATCTCTGTCTCTGCCTCTGTCTCTGTCTCTGTCTCTGTCTCTGTCCCTGGCTGTGTCTCTGCCTCTGTCTCCGTCTCTGTCTCTGTCTCGGTCTTTGTCTCCGTCTCTGTCTCTGTCTCTGTCTCTGTCTCTGTCTCTGTCGCTGTCTCTCCCTCTGGCTCTGTCTCTGTCTCTGTCTCTGTCGCTGTCTCTCCCTCTGTCTCTGTCTCTGTCTCTGCCTCTGTCTCTGCCTCTGCCTCTGTCTCTGTCTCTGTCTGTGTCGCTGTCTCTCCCTCTGTCCCTGTCTCCTTCTCTGTCCCTGGCTCTGTCTCTGTCCCTGGCTCTGTCTCTGCCTCTGTCTCCGTCTCTGACTCTGTTTCTGTCTCTATCTCCGTCTCTGTCTCTGTCTATGTCTCTGTCTCTGCCTCTGTCTCTGCCTCTGCCTCTGCCTCTGTCTCTGTCTCTGTCTCTGTCTCTGTCGCTGTCTCTCCCTCTGTCCCTGCCTCCGTCTCTGTCCCTGGCTGTGTCTCTGCCTCTGTCTCCGTCTCTGTCTCTGTGTGTGTCTCTGTCTCTGTCTCCGTCTCTGTCTCTGCCGCTGTCTCTGTCTCTGTCTCTGTCTCTGTCTCTATCTCCGTCTCTGTCTCTGCCTCTGCCTCCGTCTCTGTCTCTGTCTCGGTCTTTGTCTCCGTCTCTGTCTCTGTCTCTGTCTCTGTCTCTGTCTCTGTCTCTGTCTCTGCCTCAGTCACTGTCGCTATCTCTGTCGCTGCCTCTGTCTCTGTCTCTGTCTCTGTCTCTGTCGCTGTCTCTCCCTCTGTCTCTGTCTCTGTCTCTGTCCCTGTCTCTGTCTGACACTCTGCCTCTGTCTCTGTCTCTGTCTCTGTCTCTGTCTCTGTCTCTGTCTCTGTCTCTGTCTCTGTCTCTGTCTCTGCCTCTGTCTCTGTCTCTGCCTCTGCCTCTGTCTCTGTCTCTGTCTCTGTCGCTGTCTCTCCCTCTGTCCCTGTCTCCGTCTCTGTCCCTGGCTCCGTCTCTGTCCCTGGCTCTGTATCTGCCTCTGACTCCGTCTCTGTCTCTGTCTCGGTCTTTGTCTCCGCCTCTGTCTCCGTCTCTGTCTCTGTCTCTGTCTCTATCTCCGTCTCTGTCTCTGTCCCTGTCCCTGTCTCTGTCTCTGTCTCTGTCTCTGTCTCTGTCTCTGTCTCTGTCTCTGCCTCAGTCACTGTCTCTATCTCTGTCTCTGCCTCTGTCTCTGTCTCTGTCTCTGTCTCTGTCGCTGTCTCTCCCTCTGTCTCTGTCTCTGTCTCTGTCCCTGTCTCTGTCTGAGACTCTGCCTCTGTCTCTGTCTCTGTCTCTGTCTCTGTCTCTGTCTCTGTCTCTGTCTCTGTCTCTGTCTCTGTCTCTGTCTCTGTCTCTGTCTCTGCCTCTGCCTCTGCCTCTGTCTCTGTCTCTGTCTCTGTCGCTGTCTCTCCCTCTGTCCCTGTCTCCGTCTCTGTCCCTGGCTCTGTCTCTGTCCCTGGCTCTGTCTCTGCCTCTGTCTCTGTCTCTGTCTCTGTCTCTGTCTCTGTCGCTGTCTCTCCCTCTGTCTCTGTCTCCGTCTCTGCCTCTGTCTCTGTCTCTGTATCTGTCTCCGTCTCTGTCTCTGTCTCTGTCTCTGTCTCTGTCGCTGTCTCTCCCTCTGTCTCTGTCTCTGTCTCTGTCCCTGGCTCTGTCTCTGCCTCTGTCTCCGTCTCTGACTCTGTTTCTGTCTCTATCTCCGTCTCTGTCTCTGTCTCTGTCTCTGTCTCTGTCTGAGACTCTGCCTCTGTCTCTGTTTCTGTCTCTGTCTCTGTCTGTGTCTCTGTGTCTGTCTCTGTCTCCGTCTCTGTCTCTGTCTCTGTCCCTGGCTCTGTCTCTGCCTCTGTCTCCGTCTCTGACTCTGTTTCTGTCTCTATCTCCTTCTCTGTCTCTGTCTCTGTCTCTGTCTCTGCCTCTGTCTCTGCCTCTGCCTCAGCCTCTGTCTCTGTCTCTGTCTCTGTCTCTGTCGCTGTCTCTCCCTCTGTCCCTGTCTCCGTCTCTGTCCCTGGCTGTGTCTCTGCCTCTGTCTCCGTCTCTGTCTCTGTCTCGGTCTTTGTCTCCGTCTCTGTCTCTGTCTCTGTCTCTGTCTCTGTCTCTGTCGCTGTCTCTCCCTCTGGCTCTGCCTCTGTCTCTGTCTCTGTCGCTGTCTCTCCCTCTGTCTCTGTCTCTGTCTCTGCCTCTGTCTCTGCCTCTGCCTCTGTCTCTGTCTCTGTCTGTGTCGCTGTCTCTCCCTCTGTCCCTGTCTCCTTCTCTGTCCCTGGCTCTGTCTCTGTCCCTGGCTCTGTCTCTGTCCCTGGCTCTGTCTCTGCCTCTGTCTCCGTCTCTGACTCTGTTTCTGTCTCTATCTCCGTCTCTGTCTCTGTCCCTGTCCCTGTCTCTGTCTCTGTCTCTGTCTCTGCCTCTGTCTCTGTCTCTGCCTCAGTCACTGTCTCTATCTCTGTCTCTGCCTCTGTCTCTGTCTCTGTCTCTGTCTCTGTCCCTGGCTCTGTCTCTGTCCCTGGCTCTGTCTCTGCCTCTGTCTCTGTCTCTGTCTCTGTCTCTGTCTCTGTCTCTGTCGCTGTCTCTCCCTCTGTCTCTGTCTCCGTCTCTGCCTCTGTCTCTGTCTCTGTATCTGTCTCCGTCTCTGTCTCTGTCTCTGTCTCTGTCTCTGTCGCTGTCTCTCCCTCTGTCTCTGTCTCTGTCTCTGTCCCTGGCTCTGTCTCTGCCTCTGTCTCCGTCTCTGACTCTGTTTCTGTCTCTATCTCCGTCTCTGTCTCTGTCTCTGTCTCTGTCTCTGTCTGAGACTCTGCCTCTGTCTCTGTTTCTGTCTCTGTCTCTGTCTGTGTCTCTGTGTCTGTCTCTGTCTCCGTCTCTGTCTCTGTCTCTGTCCCTGGCTCTGTCTCTGCCTCTGTCTCCGTCTCTGACTCTGTTTCTGTCTCTATCTCCTTCTCTGTCTCTGTCTCTGTCTCTGTCTCTGCCTCTGTCTCTGCCTCTGCCTCAGCCTCTGTCTCTGTCTCTGTCTCTGTCTCTGTCGCTGTCTCTCCCTCTGTCCCTGTCTCCGTCTCTGTCCCTGGCTGTGTCTCTGCCTCTGTCTCCGTCTCTGTCTCTGTCTCGGTCTTTGTCTCCGTCTCTGTCTCTGTCTCTGTCTCTGTCTCTGTCTCTGTCGCTGTCTCTCCCTCTGGCTCTGCCTCTGTCTCTGTCTCTGTCGCTGTCTCTCCCTCTGTCTCTGTCTCTGTCTCTGCCTCTGTCTCTGCCTCTGCCTCTGTCTCTGTCTCTGTCTGTGTCGCTGTCTCTCCCTCTGTCCCTGTCTCCTTCTCTGTCCCTGGCTCTGTCTCTGTCCCTGGCTCTGTCTCTGTCCCTGGCTCTGTCTCTGCCTCTGTCTCCGTCTCTGACTCTGTTTCTGTCTCTATCTCCGTCTCTGTCTCTGTCCCTGTCCCTGTCTCTGTCTCTGTCTCTGTCTCTGCCTCTGTCTCTGTCTCTGCCTCAGTCACTGTCTCTATCTCTGTCTCTGCCTCTGTCTCTGTCTCTGTCTCTGTCTCTGTCCCTGGCTCTGTCTCTGTCCCTGGCTCTGTCTCTGCCTCTGTCTCTGTCTCTGTCTCTGTCTCTGTCTCTGTCGCTGTCTCTCCCTCTGTCTCTGTCTCCGTCTCTGTCCCTGGCTGTGTCTCTGCCTCTGTCTCCGTCTCTGTCTCTGTCTCGGTCTTTGTCTCCGTCTCTGTCTCTGGCTCTGTCTCTGTCTCTGTCTCTGGCTCTGTCTCTGTCTCTGTCTCTGTCTCTGTCTCTGTCTCTGTCCCTGGCTGTGTCTCTGCCTCTGTCTCCGTCTCTGTCTCTGTCTCGGTCTTTGTCTCCGTCTCTGTCTCTGTCTCTGTCTCTGTCTCTGTCTCTGTCGCTGTCTCTCCCTCTGGCTCTGTCTCTGTCTCTGTCTCTGTCGCTGTCTCTCCCTCTGTCGCTGTCTCTGTCTCTGCCTCTGTCTCTGCCTCTGCCTCTGTCTCTGTCTCTGTCTGTGTCGCTGTCTCTCCCTCTGTCCCTGTCTCCTTCTCTGTCCCTGGCTCTGTCTCTGTCCCTGGCTCTGTCTCTTCCTCTGTCTCCGTCTCTGACTCTGTTTCTGTCTCTATCTCCGTCTCTGTCTCTGTCTCTGTCTCTGTCTCTGCCTCTGTCTCTGCCTCTGCCTCTGCCTCTGTCTCTGTCTCTGTCTCTGTCTCTGTCGCTGTCTCTCCCTCTGTCCCTGCCTCCGTCTCTGTCCCTGGCTGTGTCTCTGCCTCTGTCTCCGTCTCTGTCTCTGTGTGTGTCTCTGTCTCTGTCTCCGTCTCTGTCTCTGCCGCTGTCTCTGTCTCTGTCTCTGTCTCTGTCTCTATCTCCGTCTCTGTCTCTGCCTCTGCCTCCGTCTCTGTCTCTGTCTCGGTCTTTGTCTCCGTCTCTGTCTCTGT
>CAMAOD020000185.1:632500-637500 GCA_945859595.2 Megachile willughbiella | reverse complement strand
CTGTCTCTGTCTCTGTCTCTGTCTCTGTCTCTGTCTCTGTCTCTGTCTCTGTCTCTGTCTCTGTCTCTGTCTCTGTCTCTGTCTCTGTCTCTGCCTCAGTCACTGTCTCTATCTCTGTCTCTGCCTCTGTCTCTGTCTCTGTCTCTGTCTCTGTCCCTGGCTGTGTCTCTGCCTCTGTCTCCGTCTCTGTCTCTGTCTCGGTCTTTGTCTCCGTCTCTGTCTCTGTCTCTGTCTCTGTCTCTGTCTCTGTCGCTGTCTCTCCCTCTGGCTCTGTCTCTGTCTCTGTCTCTGTCGCTGTCTCTCCCTCTGTCTCTGTCTCTGTCTCTGCCTCTGTCTCTGCCTCTGCCTCTGTCTCTGTCTCTGTCTGTGTCGCTGTCTCTCCCTCTGTCCCTGTCTCCTTCTCTGTCCCTGGCTCTGTCTCTGTCCCTGGCTCTGTCTCTGCCTCTGTCTCCGTCTCTGACTCTGTTTCTGTCTCTATCTCCGTCTCTGTCTCTGTCTCTGTCTCTGTCTCTGCCTCTGTCTCTGCCTCTGCCTCTGCCTCTGTCTCTGTCTCTGTCTCTGTCTCTGTCGCTGTCTCTCCCTCTGTCCCTGCCTCCGTCTCTGTCCCTGGCTGTGTCTCTGCCTCTGTCTCCGTCTCTGTCTCTGTGTGTGTCTCTGTCTCTGTCTCCGTCTCTGTCTCTGCCGCTGTCTCTGTCTCTGTCTCTGTCTCTGTCTCTATCTCCGTCTCTGTCTCTGCCTCTGCCTCCGTCTCTGTCTCTGTCTCGGTCTTTGTCTCCGTCTCTGTCTCTGTCTCTGTCTCTGTCTCTGTCTCTGTCTCTGTCTCTGTCTCTGCCTCAGTCACTGTCGCTATCTCTGTCGCTGCCTCTGTCTCTGTCTCTGTCTCTGTCTCTGTCGCTGTCTCTCCCTCTGTCTCTGTCTCTGTCTCTGTCCCTGTCTCTGTCTGACACTCTGCCTCTGTCTCTGTCTCTGTCTCTGTCTCTGTCTCTGTCTCTGTCTCTGTCTCTGTCTCTGTCTCTGTCTCTGTCTCTGTCTCTGTCTCTGTCTCTGTCTCTGCCTCTGCCTCTGTCTCTGTCTCTGTCTCTGTCGCTGTCTCTCCCTCTGTCCCTGTCTCCGTCTCTGTCCCTGGCTCCGTCTCTGTCCCTGGCTCTGTATCTGCCTCTGACTCCGTCTCTGTCTCTGTCTCGGTCTTTGTCTCCGCCTCTGTCTCCGTCTCTGTCTCTGTCTCTGTCTCTATCTCCGTCTCTGTCTCTGTCCCTGTCCCTGTCTCTGTCTCTGTCTCTGTCTCTGTCTCTGTCTCTGTCTCTGCCTCAGTCACTGTCTCTATCTCTGTCTCTGCCTCTGTCTCTGTCTCTGTCTCTGTCTCTGTCGCTGTCTCTCCCTCTGTCTCTGTCTCTGTCTCTGTCCCTGTCTCTGTCTGAGACTCTGCCTCTGTCTCTGTCTCTGTCTCTGTCTCTGTCTCTGTCTCTGTCTCTGTCTCTGTCTCTGTCTCTGTCTCTGTCTCTGTCTCTGTCTCTGCCTCTGCCTCTGCCTCTGTCTCTGTCTCTGTCTCTGTCGCTGTCTCTCCCTCTGTCCCTGTCTCCGTCTCTGTCCCTGGCTCTGTCTCTGTCCCTGGCTCTGTCTCTGCCTCTGTCTCTGTCTCTGTCTCTGTCTCTGTCTCTGTCGCTGTCTCTCCCTCTGTCTCTGTCTCCGTCTCTGCCTCTGTCTCTGTCTCTGTATCTGTCTCCGTCTCTGTCTCTGTCTCTGTCTCTGTCTCTGTCGCTGTCTCTCCCTCTGTCTCTGTCTCTGTCTCTGTCCCTGGCTCTGTCTCTGCCTCTGTCTCCGTCTCTGACTCTGTTTCTGTCTCTATCTCCGTCTCTGTCTCTGTCTCTGTCTCTGTCTCTGTCTGAGACTCTGCCTCTGTCTCTGTTTCTGTCTCTGTCTCTGTCTGTGTCTCTGTGTCTGTCTCTGTCTCCGTCTCTGTCTCTGCCGCTGTCTCTGTCTCTGTCTCTGTCTCTGTCTCTATCTCCGTCTCTGTCTCTGTCTCTGTCTCTGTCTCTGTCTCTGTCTCTGTCTCTGTCTCTGTCTCTGTCTCTGTCTCTGTCTCTGTCTCTGTCTCTGTCTCTGTCTCTGTCTCTGTCTCTGTCTCTGTCTCTGTCTCTGCCTCTGTCTCTGTCTCTGTCTCTGTCTATGTCTCTGTCTCTGTCCTTGTCTCTGTCTCTGTCTCTGTCTCTGTCTCTGTCTCTGTCTCTGTCTCTGTCTCTGTCTCTGTCTCTGCCTCTGTCACTGTCTCTATCTCTGTCTCTGCCTCTGTCTCTGTCTCTGTCTCTGTCTCTGTCGCTGTCTCTCCCTCTGCCTCTATCTCTGTTTCTGTCCCTGTCTCTGTCTGAGACTCTGCCTCTGTCTCTGTCTCTGTCTCTGTCTCTGTCTCTGTCTCTGTCTCTGTCTCTGTCTCTGTCTCTGTCTCTGTCTCTGTCTCTGTCTCTGTCTCTGTCTCTGTCTCTTTCTCTGCCTCTGCCTCTGTATCTGTCTCTGTCTCTGTCTCTGTCGCTGTCTCTCCCTCTGTCCCTGTCTCCGTCTCTGTCCCTGGCTGTGTCTCTGCCTCTGTCTCCGTCTCTGTCTCTGTCTCGGTCTTTGTCTCCGTCTCTGTCTCTGGCTCTGTCTCTGTCTCTGTCTCTGGCTCTGTCTCTGTCTCTGTCTCTGTCTCTGTCTCTGTCTCTGTCCCTGGCTGTGTCTCTGCCTCTGTCTCCGTCTCTGTCTCTGTCTCGGTCTTTGTCTCCGTCTCTGTCTCTGTCTCTGTCTCTGTCTCTGTCTCTGTCGCTGTCTCTCCCTCTGGCTCTGTCTCTGTCTCTGTCTCTGTCGCTGTCTCTCCCTCTGTCTCTGTCTCTGTCTCTGCCTCTGTCTCTGCCTCTGCCTCTGTCTCTGTCTCTGTCTGTGTCGCTGTCTCTCCCTCTGTCCCTGTCTCCTTCTCTGTCCCTGGCTCTGTCTCTGTCCCTGGCTCTGTCTCTGCCTCTGTCTCCGTCTCTGACTCTGTTTCTGTCTCTATCTCCGTCTCTGTCTCTGTCTCTGTCTCTGTCTCTGCCTCTGTCTCTGCCTCTGCCTCTGCCTCTGTCTCTGTCTCTGTCTCTGTCTCTGTCGCTGTCTCTCCCTGTGTCCCTGCCTCCGTCTCTGTCCCTGGCTGTGTCTCTGCCTCTGTCTCCGTCTCTGTCTCTGTGTGTGTCTCTGTCTCTGTCTCCGTCTCTGTCTCTGCCGCTGTCTCTGTCTCTGTCTCTGTCTCTGTCTCTATCTCCGTCTCTGTCTCTGCCTCTGCCTCCGTCTCTGTCTCTGTCTCGGTCTTTGTCTCCGTCTCTGTCTCTGTCTCTGTCTCTGTCTCTGTCTCTGTCTCTGTCTCTGTCTCTGTCTCTGTCTCTGTCTCTGTCTCTGCCTCTGCCTCTGTCTCTGTCTCTGTCTCTGTCGCTCTCTCCCTCTGTCCCTGTCTCCGTCTCTGTCCCTGGCTCTGTCTCTGTCCCTGGCTCTGTCTCTGCCTCTGTCTCCGTCTCTGACTCTGTTTCTGTCTCTATCTCCGTCTCTGTCTCTGGCTCTGTCTCTGTCTCTGCCTCTGTCTCTGCCTCTGCCTCAGCCTCTGTCTCTGTCTCTGTCTCTGTCTCTGTCGCTGTCTCTCCGTCTGTCCCTGTCTCCGTCTCTGTCCCTGGCTGTGTCTCTGCCTCTGTCTCCGTCTCTGTCTCTGTCTCGGTCTTTGTCTCCGTCTCTGTCTCTGTCTCTGTCTCTGTCTCTGTCTCTGTCTCTGTCGCTGTCTCTCCCTCTGGCTCTGTCTCTGTCTCTGTCTCTGTCGCTGTCTCTCCCTCTGTCTCTGTCTCTGTCTCTGTCTCTGTCTCTGCCTCTGCCTCTGTCTCTGTCTCTGTCTGTGTCGCTGTCTCTCCCTCTGTCCCTGTCTCCGTCTCTGTCCCTGGCTCTGTCTCTGTCCCTGGCTCTGTCTCTGCCTCTGTCTCCGTCTCTGACTCTGTTTCTGTCTCTATCTCCGTCTCTGTCTCTGTCTCTGTCTCTGTCTCTCCCTCTGTCCCTGTCTCCGTCTCTGTCCCTGGCTCTGTCTCTGTCCCTGGCTCTGTCTCTGCCTCTGTCTCCGTCTCTGACTCTGTTTCTGTCTCTATCTCCGTCTCTGTCTCTGTCTCTGTCTCTGTCGCTGTCTCTCCGTCTGTCCCTGTCTCCGTCTCTGTCCCTGGCTGTGTCTCTGCCTCTGTCTCCGTCTCTGTCTCTGTCTCGGTCTTTGTCTCCGTCTCTGTCTCTGTCTCTGTCTCTGTCTCTGTCTCTGTCGCTGTCTCTCCCTCTGGCTCTGTCTCTGTCTCTGTCTCTGTCGCTGTCTCTCCCTCTGTCTCTGTCTCTGTCTCTGTCTCTGTCTCTGCCTCTGCCTCTGTCTCTGTCTCTGTCTGTGTCGCTGTCTCTCCCTCTGTCCCTGTCTCCGTCTCTGTCCCTGGCTCTGTCTCTGTCCCTGGCTCTGTCTCTGCCTCTGTCTCCGTCTCTGACTCTGTTTCTGTCTCTATCTCCGTCTCTGTCTCTGTCTCTGTCTCTGTCTCTCCCTCTGTCCCTGTCTCCGTCTCTGTCCCTGGCTCTGTCTCTGTCCCTGGCTCTGTCTCTGCCTCTGTCTCCGTCTCTGACTCTGTTTCTGTCTCTATCTCCGTCTCTGTCTCTGTCTCTGTCTCTGTCTCTGCCTCTGTCTCTGCCTCTGCCTCTGCCTCTGCCTCTGTCTCTGTCTCTGCCTCTGTCTCCGTCTCTGACTCTGTTTCTGTCTCTATCTCCGTCTCTGTCTCTGTCTCTGTCTCTGTCTCTGTCTGAGACTCTGCCTCTGTCTCTGTTTCTGTCTCTGTCTCTGTCTCTGTCTCTGCCTCTGTCACTGTCTCTATCTCTGTCTCTGCCTCTGTCCCTGGCTCTGTCTCTGTCCCTGGCTCTGTCTCTGCCTCTGTCTCCGTCTCTGACTCTGTTTCTGTCTCTATCTCCGTCTCTGTCTCTGTCTCTGTCTCTGTCTCTGC
>CAMAOD020000185.1:340000-617500 GCA_945859595.2 Megachile willughbiella | reverse complement strand
CTGTCTCTGTCTCTGTCTCTGTCTCTGTCTCTGTCGCTGTCTCTCCCTCTGGCTCTGTCTCTGTCTCTGTCTCTGTCGCTGTCTCTCCCTCTGTCTCTGTCTCTGTCTCTGTCTCTGCCTCTGCCTCTGTCTCTGTCTCTGTCTGTGTCGCTGTCTCTCCCTCTGTCCCTGTCTCCGTCTCTGTCCCTGGCTCTGTCTCTGTCCCTGGCTCTGTCTCTGCCTCTGTCTCCGTCTCTGACTCTGTTTCTGTCTCTATCTCCGTCTCTGTCTCTGTCTCTGTCTCTGTCTCTGCCTCTGTCTCTGCCTCTGCCTCTGCCTCTGTCTCTGTCTCTGTCTCTGTCTCTGTCGCTGTCTCTCCCTCTGTCCCTGTCTCCGTCTCTGTCCCTGGCTGTGTCTCTGCCTCTGTTTCCGTCTCTGTCTCTGTGTGTGTCACTGTCTCTGTCTCCGTCTCTGTCTCTGCCGCTGTCTCTGTCTCTGTCTCTGTCTCTGTCTCTATCTCCGTCTCTGTCTCTGCCTCTGCCTCCGTCTCTGTCTCTGTCTCGGTCTTTGTCTCCGTCTCTGTCTCTGTCTCTGTCTCTGTCTCTGTCTCTGTCTCTGTCTCTGCCTCTGCCTCTGTCTCTGTCTCTGTCTCTGTCGCTGTCTCTCCCTCTGTCCCTGTCTCCGTCTCTGTCCCTGGCTCTGTCTCTGTCCCTGGCTCTGTCTCTGCCTCTGTCTCCGTCTCTGACTCTGTTTCTGTCTCTATCTCCGTCTCTGTCTCTGTCTCTGTCTCTGTCTCTGCCTCTGTCTCTGCCTCTGCCTCAGCCTCTGTCTCTGTCTCTGTCTCTGTCTCTGTCGCTGTCTCTCCCTCTGTCCCTGTCTCCGTCTCTGTCCCTGGCTGTGTCTCTGCCTCTGTCTCCGTCTCTGTCTCTGTCTCTGTCTCTGTCTCTGTCGCTGTCTCTCCCTCTGGCTCTGTCTCTGTCTCTGTCTCTGTCGCTGTCTCTCCCTCTGTCTCTGTCTCTGTCTCTGTCTCTGTTTCTGCCTCTGCCTCTGTCTCTGTCTCTGTCTGTGTCGCTGTCTCTCCCTCTGTCCCTGTCTCCGTCTCTGTCCCTGGCTCTGTCTCTGTCCCTGGCTCTGTCTCTGCCTCTGTCTCCGTCTCTGACTCTGTTTCTGTCTCTATCTCCGTCTCTGTCTCTGTCTCTGTCTCTGTCTCTGCCTCTGTCTCTGCCTCTGCCTCTGCCTCTGTCTCTGTCTCTGTCTCTGTCTCTGTCTCTGTCTCTGTCGCTGTCTCTCCCTCTGTCCCTGTCTCCGTCTCTGTCCCTGGCTGTGTCTCTGCCTCTGTCTCCGTCTCTGTCTCTGTCTCGGTCTTTGTCCCTGTCTCTGTCTCTGTCTCTGTCTCTGTCTCCGTCTCTGTCCCTGTATCGGTCTCTGCCTCTGTCTCTGTCTCTGTCTCTGTCGCTGTCTCTCCCTCTGTCCCTGTCTCCGTCTCTGTCCCTGGCTCTGTCTCTGTCCCTGGCTCTGTCTCTGCCTCTGTCTCCGTCTCTGACTCTGTTTCTGTCTCTATCTCCGTCTCTGTCTCTGTCTCTGTCTCTGTCTCTGCCTCTGTCTCTGCCTCTGCCTCTGCCTCTGTCTCTGTCTCTGTCTCTGTCTCTGTCGCTGTCTCTCCCTCTGTCCCTGTCTCCGTCTCTGTCCCTGGCTGTGTCTCTGCCTCTGTCTCTGTCTCCGTCTCTGTCTCTGCCTCTGTCACTGTCTCTATCTCTGTCTCTGCCTCTGTCTCTGTCTCTGTCTCTGTCTATGTCTCTGTCTCTGTCCTTGTCTCTGTCTCTGTCTCTGTCTCTGTCTCTGTCTCTGTCTCTGTCTCTGTCTCTGTCTCTGTCTCTGTCTCTGCCTCTGTCACTGTCTCTATCTCTGTCTCTGCCTCTGTCTCTGTCTCTGTCTCTGTCTCTGTCGCTGTCTCTCCCTCTGCCTCTATCTCTGTTTCTGTCCCTGTCTCTGTCTGAGACTCTGCCTCTGTCTCTGTCTCTGTCTCTGTCTCTGTCTCTGTCTCTGTCTCTGTCTCTGTCTCTGTCTCTGTCTCTGTCTCTGTCTCTGTCTCTGTCTCTTTCTCTGCCTCTGCCTCTGTATCTGTCTCTGTCTCTGTCTCTGTCGCTGTCTCTCCCTCTGTCCCCGTCTCCGTCTCTGTCCCTGGCTGTGTCTCTGCCTCTGTCTCCGTCTCTGTCTCTGTCTCGGTCTTTGTCTCCGTCTCTGTCTCTGGCTCTGTCTCTGTCTCTGTCTCTGGCTCTGTCTCTGTCTCTGTCTCTGTCTCTGTCTCTGTCTCTGTCTCTGTCTCTGTCTCTGTCTCTGTCTCTGTCTCTGTCTCTGTCTCTGACTCTGCCTCTGTCTCTGTCTCTGTCTCTGTCTCTGTCGCTGTCTCTCCCTCTGTCCCTGTCTCCGTCTCTGTCCCTGGCTCTGTCTCTACCTCTCCCTCTGTCCCTGTCTCTGTCTCTGTCCCTGGCTGTGTCTCTGCCTCTTTCTCCGTCTCTGTCTCTGTCGCGGTCTTTGTCTCCGTCTCTGTCTCTGTCTCTGTCTCTGTCTCTGTCTCTGTCTCTGTCTCTGTCTCTGCCTCAGTCACTGTCGCTATCTCTGTCGCTGCCTCTGTCTCTGTCTCTGTCTCTGTCTCTGTCTCTGTCGCTGTCTCTCCCTCTGTCTCTGTCTCTGTCTCTGTCCCTGTCTCTGTCTGACACTCTGCCTCTGTCTTTGTCTCTGTCTCTGTCTCTGTCTCTGTCTCTGTCTCTGTCTCTGTCTCTGTCTCTGTCTCTGTCTCTGTCTCTGTCTCTGCCTCTGCCTCTGTCTCTGTCTCTGTCTCTGTCGCTGTCTCTCCCTCTGTCCCTGTCTCCGTCTCTGTCCCTGGCTCTGTCTCTGTCCCTGGCTCTGTCTCTGCCTCTGCCTCCGTCTCTGACTCTGTTTCTGTCTCTATCTCCGTCTCTGTCTCTGTCTCTGTATCTGTCTCTGCCTCTGTCTCTGCCTCTGCCTCAGCCTCTGTCTCTGTCTCTGTCTCTGTCTCTGTCGCTGTCTCTCCGTCTGTCCCTGTCTCCGTCTCTGTCCCTGGCTGTGTCTCTGCCTCTGTCTCCGTCTCTGTCTCTGTCTCGGTCTTTGTCTCCGTCTCTGTCTCTGTCTCTGTCTCTGTCTCTGTCTCTGTCTCTGTCGCTGTCTCTCCCTCTGGCTCTGTCTCTGTCTCTGTCTCTGTCGCTGTCTCTCCCTCTGTCTCTGTCTCTGTCTCTGTCTCTGCCTCTGCCTCTGTCTCTGTCTCTGTCTGTGTCGCTGTCTCTCCCTCTGTCCCTGTCTCCGTCTCTGTCCCTGGCTCTGTCTCTGTCCCTGGCTCTGTCTCTGCCTCTGTCTCCGTCTCTGACTCTGTTTCTGTCTCTATCTCCGTCTCTGTCTCTGTCTCTGTCTCTGTCTCTGCCTCTGTCTCTGCCTCTGCCTCTGCCTCTGTCTCTGTCTCTGTCTCTGTCTCTGTCGCTGTCTCTCCCTCTGTCCCTGTCTCCGTCTCTGTCCCTGGCTGTGTCTCTGCCTCTGTTTCCGTCTCTGTCTCTGTGTGTGTCACTGTCTCTGTCTCCGTCTCTGTCTCTGCCGCTGTCTCTGTCTCTGTCTCTGTCTCTGTCTCTATCTCCGTCTCTGTCTCTGCCTCTGCCTCCGTCTCTGTCTCTGTCTCGGTCTTTGTCTCCGTCTCTGTCTCTGTCTCTGTCTCTGTCTCTGTCTCTGTCTCTGTCTCTGCCTCTGCCTCTGTCTCTGTCTCTGTCTCTGTCGCTGTCTCTCCCTCTGTCCCTGTCTCCGTCTCTGTCCCTGGCTCTGTCTCTGTCCCTGGCTCTGTCTCTGCCTCTGTCTCCGTCTCTGACTCTGTTTCTGTCTCTATCTCCGTCTCTGTCTCTGTCTCTGTCTCTGTCTCTGCCTCTGTCTCTGCCTCTGCCTCAGCCTCTGTCTCTGTCTCTGTCTCTGTCTCTGTCGCTGTCTCTCCCTCTGTCCCTGTCTCCGTCTCTGTCCCTGGCTGTGTCTCTGCCTCTGTCTCCGTCTCTGTCTCTGTCTCTGTCTCTGTCTCTGTCGCTGTCTCTCCCTCTGGCTCTGTCTCTGTCTCTGTCTCTGTCGCTGTCTCTCCCTCTGTCTCTGTCTCTGTCTCTGTCTCTGTTTCTGCCTCTGCCTCTGTCTCTGTCTCTGTCTGTGTCGCTGTCTCTCCCTCTGTCCCTGTCTCCGTCTCTGTCCCTGGCTCTGTCTCTGTCCCTGGCTCTGTCTCTGCCTCTGTCTCCGTCTCTGACTCTGTTTCTGTCTCTATCTCCGTCTCTGTCTCTGTCTCTGTCTCTGTCTCTGCCTCTGTCTCTGCCTCTGCCTCTGCCTCTGTCTCTGTCTCTGTCTCTGTCTCTGTCTCTGTCTCTGTCGCTGTCTCTCCCTCTGTCCCTGTCTCCGTCTCTGTCCCTGGCTGTGTCTCTGCCTCTGTCTCCGTCTCTGTCTCTGTCTCGGTCTTTGTCCCTGTCTCTGTCTCTGTCTCTGTCTCTGTCTCCGTCTCTGTCCCTGTATCGGGCTCTGCCTCTGTCTCTGTCTCTGTCTCTGTCGCTGTCTCTCCCTCTGTCCCTGTCTCCGTCTCTGTCCCTGGCTCTGTCTCTGTCCCTGGCTCTGTCTCTGCCTCTGTCTCCGTCTCTGACTCTGTTTCTGTCTCTATCTCCGTCTCTGTCTCTGTCTCTGTCTCTGTCTCTGCCTCTGTCTCTGCCTCTGCCTCTGCCTCTGTCTCTGTCTCTGTCTCTGTCTCTGTCGCTGTCTCTCCCTCTGTCCCTGTCTCCGTCTCTGTCCCTGGCTGTGTCTCTGCCTCTGTCTCTGTCTCCGTCTCTGTCTCTGTCACGGTCTTTGTCTCCGTCTCTGTCTCTGTCTCTGTCTCTGTCTCTGTCTCTGTCTCTGTCTCTGCCTCTGCCTCTGTCTCTGTCTCTGTCTCTGTCTCTGTCTCTGTCTCTGTCTCTGTCTCTGTCTCTGTCTCTGTCTCTGTCTCTGTCGCTGCCTCTCCCTCTGTCTCTGTCTCTGTCTCTGTCCCTGGCTCTGTCTCTGCCTCTGTCTCCGTCTCTGGCTCTGTTTCTGTCTCTATCTCCGTCACTGACTCTGTCTCTGTCTCTGTCTCTGTCTCTGCCTCTGTCTCTGCCTCTGCCTCTGTCTCTGTCTCTGTCTCTGTCTCTGTCGCTGTCTCTCCCTCTGTCCCTGTCTCCGTCTCTGTCCCTGGCTCTGTCTCTGTCCCTGGCTCTGTCTCTGCCTCTGTCTCCGTCTCTGACTCTGTTTCTGTCTCTATCTCCGTCTCTGTCTCTGTCTCTGTCTCTGTCTCTGCCTCTGTCTCTGCCTCTGCCTCAGCCTCTGTCTCTGTCTCTGTCTCTGTCTCTGTCGCTGTCTCTCCCTCTGTCCCTGTCTCCGTCTCTGTCCCTGGCTGTGTCTCTGCCTCTGTCTCCGTCTCTGTCTCTGTCTCGGTCTTTGTCTCCGTCTCTGTCTCCGTCTCTGTCTCTGTCTCTGTCGCTGTCTCTCCCTCTGGCTCTGTCTCTGTCTCTGTCTCTGTCGCTGTCTCTCCCTCTGTCTCTGCCTCTGTCTCCGTCTCTGACTCTGTTTCTGTCTCTATCTCCGTCTCTGTCTCTGTCTCTGCCTCTGTCTCTGCCTCTGCCTCTGCCTCTGTCTCTGTCTCTGTCTCTGTCTCTGTCGCTGTCTCTCCCTCTGTCCCTGTCTCCGTCTCTGTCTCTGGCTCTGTCTCTGCCTCTGTCTCCGTCTCTGTCTCTGTCTCTGTATCTGTATCTGTCTCTGTCTCTGTCTCTTTCTCTGTCTGCGTCTCTGCCCCTGGCTCTGTATCTGCCTCTGTCTCCGTCTCTGTCTCTGTCCCGGTCTTTGTCTCCGCCTCTGTCTCTGTCCCTGTCTCTGTCTCTGTCTCTGCCTCTGTCACCGTCTCTGTCTCTGTCTCGGTCTTTGTCTCTGTCTCTGTCTCTGTCTCTGTCTCTGTCTCTGTCTCTGTCTCTGTCTCTGTCTCTGTCTCTGTCTCTGTCGCTGTCTCTGTCTCTGCCTCTGTCTCCGTCTCTGTCTCTGTCTCTGTCTCGGTCTTTGTCTCCGTCTCTGTCTCTGTCTCTGTCTCTGTCGCTGTCTCTCCCTCTGTCCCTGTCTCTGTCTCTGTCTCTGTCTCTGTCTCTGTCGCTGTCTCTCCCTCTATCTCTGTCTCCGTCTCTGTCCCTGGCCCTGTCTCTGCCTCTGTCTCCGTCTCTGTCTCTGTCTCGGTCTTTGTCTCCGTCTCTGTCTCCTTCTCTGTCTCTGTCTCTGTCTCTGTCTCTGTCTCTGTCTCTGTCTCTGTCTCTGTCTCTGTCTCTGTCTCTATCTCTGTCTCTGTCTCTGCCGCTGTCTCTGTCTCTGTCTCAGTCTCTGTCTCTGTGTGCGTCTCTGTCTCTGTCTCTGTCTCTGCCTCTGTCTCTGTCCCCGTATCTGTCTCTGTCTCTGTTTCTGTCTCTGTCTCAGTCTCTGTCTCTGTCTCTGTCTCCGTCTCTGTCCCAGTCTCTGTCTCTGTCTCCGTCTCTGTCCCTGGCTCTGTCTCTGCCTCTGTCACCGTCTCTGTCCCTGTCTCGGTCTTTGTCTCTGTCTCTGTCTCTGTCTCTGTCTCTGTCTCTGTCTCTGTCTCTGTCTCTGTCTCTGTCTCAGACTCTGCCTCTGTCTCTGTCTCTCTCTCTGTCTCTGTCTCTGTCTCTGTCTATGTCTCTGTCTCTGTCTCTGTCTCTGCCTCTGTCTCCGTCTCTGTCTCTGTCTCGGTCTTTGTCTCCGTCTCTGTCTCTGTCTCTGTCTCTGTCTCTGTCGCTGTCTCTCCCTCTGGCTCTGTCTCTGTCTCTGTCTCTGTCGCTGTCTCTCCCTCTGTCTCTGTCTCTGTCTCTGTCTCTGTCTCTGCCTCTGCCTCTGTCTCTGTCTCTGTCTGTGTCGCTGTCTCTCCCTCTGTCCCTGTCTCCGTCTCTGTCCCTGGCTCTGTCTCTGTCCCTGGCTCTGTCTCTGCCTCTGTCTCCGTCTCTGACTCTGTTTCTGTCTCTATCTCCGTCTCTGTCTCTGTCTCTGTCTCTGTCTCTGCCTCTGTCTCTGCCTCTGCCTCTGCCTCTGTCTCTGTCTCTGTCTCTGTCTCTGTCGCTGTCTCTCCCTCTGTCACTGTCTCCGTCTCTGTCCCTGGCTGTGTCTCTGCCTCTGTCTCCGTCTCTGTCTCTGTGTGTGTCACTGTCTCTGTCTCCGTCTCTGTCTCTGCCTCTGCCTCCGTCTCTGTCTCTGTCTCGGTCTTTGTCTCCGTCTCTGTCTCTGTCTCTGTCTCTGTCTCTGTCTCTGTCTCTGTCTCTGCCTCTGCCTCTGTCTCTGTCTCTGTCTCTGTCGCTGTCTCTCCCTCTGTCTCTGTCACCGTCTCTGTCCCTGGCTCTGTCTCTGCCTCTGTCACGGTCTTTGTCTCTGTCTCTGTCTCTGTCTCTGTCTCTGTCTCTGTCTCTGTCTCTGTCTCTGTCTCTGTGTCTGTCTCTGTCTCTGTCTCTGCCGCTGTCTCTGTCTCTGTCTCTGTCTCTGCCTCTGTCTCTGTCTCTGTCTCTGTCGCTGTCTCTCCCTCTGTCTCTGACGCCGTCTCTGTCCCTGGCTCTGTCTCTGCCTCTGTCACCGTCTCTGTCTCTGTCTCGGTCTTTGTCTCTGTCTCTGTCTCTGTCTCTGTCTCCGTCTGCGTCTCTGTCTCTGTCTCCGTCTCTGTCCCAGTCTCTGTCTCTGTCTCCGTCTCTGTCCCTGGCTCTGTCTCTGCCTCTGTCACCGTCTCTGTCTCTGTCTCGGTCTTTGTCTCTGTCTCTGTCTCTGTGTCTGTCTCTGTCTCTGTCTCTGTCTCTGTCTCTGTCTCTGTCTCAGACTCTGCCTCTGTCTCTGTCTCTCTCTGTCTCTGTCTCTGTCTCTGTCTATGTCTCTGTCTCTGTCTCTGTCTCTGCCTCTGTCTCCGTCTCTGTCTCTGTCTCGGTCTTTGTCTCCGTCTCTGTCTCCGTTTCTGTCTGTGACTCTGTCTCTATCTCCGTCTCTGTCTCTGTCTCTGCCTCTGTCTCTGTCTTTGTCTCTGTCTCTGTCTCTGTCTCTGTCTCTGTCTCTGCCTCTGTCTCTGTCTCTGTCTCTGTCGCTGTCTCTCCCTCTGTCTCTGACGCCGTCTCTGTCCCTGGCTCTGTCTCTGCCTCTGTCACCGTCTCTGTCTCTGTCTCGGTCTCTGCCTCTGTCTCTGTCTCTGTCTCTGTCTCTGTCTCTGTCTCTGTCTCTGTCTCTGTCTCTGTCTCTGTCTCTGTCTCTGCCTCTGCCTCTGTCTGTGTCGCTGTCTCTCCCTCTGTCTCTGTCACCGTCTCTGTCCCTGGCTCTGTCTCTCCCTCTGTCTCTGTCACCGTCTCTGTCCCTGGCTCTGTCTCTGCCTCTGTCACCGTCTCTGTCTCTGTCTCTGACTCTGTCTCTGTCTCCGTCTCTGTCTCTGCCGCTGTCTCTGTCTCTGTCTCTGTCTCTGTCTCTCTCTCTGTCTCTGTCTCTGTCTCTGCCTCTGTCTCTGTCTCTGTCTCTGTCTATGTCTCTGTCTCTGTCTGTGTCTCTGTCTCTGTCTCCGTCTCTGTCTCTGCCGCTGTCTCTGGCTCTGGCTCTGTCTCTGTCTCTGTCTCTGTCTCTGTCTCTGCCACTGTCTCCGTCTCTGTCTCTGTCTCTGTCTCTGCCTCTGTCTCTGTCTCCGTCTCTGTCTCTGTCTCGGTCTTTGTCTCCGTCTCTGTCTCCGTTTCTGTCTCTGTCTTTGTCTCTATCTCCGTCTCTGTCTCTGTCTCTGCCTCTGTCCCTGTCTCTGTCTCCGTCTCTGTATCTGTCTCTGCCTCTGTCTCTGTCTCTGTCTCTGTCTCTGTCTCTGTCTCTGTCTCTGTCTCTGTCTCTGTCGCTGTCTCTGTCCCTATCTCTGTCCCTGTCTCTGTCTGAGACTCTGCCTCTGTCTCTGTCTCCGTCGCCGTCTCTGTCTCTGTCTCTGTCTCTGTCTCTGTCTCTGCCTCTGTCGCCGTCTCTGTCTCTGTCTCTGTCTCTGTCCCTGTCTCTGCCTCTGTCTCTGTCTCTGCCTCTGTCTCTGTCTCTGTCGCCGTCGCTGTCTCTCCCTCTGTATCTGTCACCGTCTCTGTCCCTGGCTCTGTCTCTGTCTCTGTCTCTGTCTCTGTCTCTGTCTCTGTCTCTGTCTCTGTCTCTGTCTCTGTCTCTGTCTCTGTCTCTGTCTCTGTCTCTGTCTCTGTCTCTGTCTCTGTCTCTGTCTCTGTCTCTGTCTCTGTCTCTGTCTCTGTCTCTGCCTCTGCCTCTGTCTCTGTCTCTGTCTCTGTCGCTGTCTCTCCCTCTGTCTCTGTCACCGTCTCTGTCCCTGGCTCTGTCTCTGCCTCTGTCACCGTCTGTGTCTCTGTCTCGGTCTTTGTCTCTGTCTCTGTCTCTGTCTCTGTCTCTGTCTCTGTCTCTGTCTCTGTCTCTGTCTCTGTCTCTGTCTCTGTCTCTGTCTCTGTCTGTGTCTCTGTCTCTATCTCTGTCCCTGTCTCTGTCTGAGACTCTGCCTCTGTCTCTGTCTCTGTCTCCGTCTCTGTCTCTGTCTCTGTCTCGGTCTTTGTCTCCGTCTCTGTCTCTGTCTCTGTCTCTGTCTCTGTCTCTTTCTCTGTCTGTGTCTCTGTCTCTGTCTCCGTCTCTGTCTCTGCCGCTGTCTCTGTCTCTGTCTCAGTCTCCGTCTCTGTCTCTGCCGCTCTCTCTGTCTCTGTCTCTGTCTCTGTCTCTGTCTCTCTCTCTGTCTCTGTCTCTGTCTCTGCCTCTGTCTCTGTCTCTGTCTCTGTCTCTGTCTCTGTCTCTGTCTCTGTCTCTGTCTCTGTCTCTGTCTCTGTCTCTATCTCTGTCCCTGTCTCTGTCTCTGCCTCTGTCTCTGTCTCCGTCTCTGTCTCTCTCTCTGTCTCTGTCTCTGTCTCTGCCTCTATCTCTGTCTCTGTCTCTGTCTCTGTCCCCGTATCTGTCTCTGTCTCTGTTTCTGTCTCTGTCTCTGTCGCTGTCTCTCCCTCTGTCTCTGTCACCGTATCTGTCCCTGGCTCTGTCTCTGCCTCTGTCACCGTCTCTGTCTCTGTCTCGGCCTTTGTCTCTGTCTCTGTCTCTGTCTCTGTCTCTGCCTCTGTCTCTGTCTCTGCCTCTGTCGCTGTCTCTCCCTCTGTCTCTGTCACCGTCTCTGTCCCTGGCTCTGTCTCTGTCTCGGCCTTTGTCTCCCTCTCTGTCTCCGTCTGCGTCTCTGTCTCTGTCTCCGTCTCTGTTCCAGTCTCTGTCTCTGTCTCTGTCTCCGTCTCTGTCCCTGTCTCTGTCTCTGCCTCTGTCACCGTCTCTGTCTCTGTCTCGGTCTTTGTCTCTGTCTCTGTCTCTGTCTCTATCTCTGTCCCTGTCTCTGTCTCTGCCTCTGTCTCTGTCTCCGTCTCTGTCTCTGTCTCGGTCTTTGTCTCCGTCTCTGTCTCCGTTTCTGTCTCTGTCTCTGTCTCTATCTCCGTCTCTGTCTCTGTCTCTGCCTCTGTCTCTGTCTCTGTCCCTGTCGCTGTCTCTCCCTCTGTCTCTGTCACCGTATCTGTCCCTGGCTCTGTCTCTGCCTCTGTAACCGTCTCTGTCTCTGTCTCGGTCTTTGTCTGTGTCTCTGCCTCTGTCTCCGTCTCTGTCTCTGCCGCTGTCTCTGTCTCTGTCTCTGTCTGAGTCTCTGTCTCTGTCTCTGTCTCTGCCTCTGTCTCTGTCTCTGTGTCTGTCGTTGTCTCTCCCTCTGTCTCTGTCACCGTCTCTGTCCCTGGCTCTGCCTCTGCCTCTGTCACCGTCTCTGTCTCTGTCTCGGTCTTTGTCTCTGTCTCTGTCTCTGTCTCTGTCTCTGTCTCTGTCTCTGTCTCTGTCTCTGTCTCTGTCTCTGTCTCTGTCTCTGTCTCTGTCTCTGTCTCTGCCGCTGTCTCTGTCTCTGTCTCAGTCTCTGTCTCTGTGTGCGTCTCTGTCTCTGTCTCTGTCTCTGCCTCTGTCTCTGTCCCCGTATCTGTCTCTGTCTCTGTTTCTGTCTCTGTCTCAGTCTCTGTCTCTGTCTCTGTGTCTATCTCTGCCTCTGACTCTGTCGCTGTCCGTGTCTATGTCTCTGACTCTGTCTCTGTCTCCGTCTGCGTCTCTGCCTCTGTCTCCGTCTCTGTCCCAGTCTCTGTCTCTGTCTCCGTCTCTGTCCCTGGCTCAGTCTCTGCCTCTGTCACCGTCTCTGTCTCTGTCTCGGTCTTTGTCTCTGTCTCTGTCCCTGTCTCTGTCTCTGTCTCTGTCTCGTTTGCTGTCTCTCCCTCTGTCTCTGTCTCCGTCTCTGTCCCAGGCTCTGTCTCCGCCACTGTCTCCGTCTCTGTCCCTGTCTCGGTCTTTGTCTCCGTCTCTGTCTCTGTCTCTGTCTCTGTCTCTGTTTCTGTCTCTGTCTCTGTCTGTATCTCTGTCTCTGTCTCCGTCTCTGTCTCTGCCGCTGTCTCTGTCTCTGTCTCAGTCTCTGTCTCAGTCTCTGTCTCTGTCCCCGTATCTGTCTCTGTCTCTGTTTCTGTCTCCGTCTCAGTCTCTGTCTCTGTCTCTGTGTCGATCTCTGCCTCTGACTCTGTCGCTGTCCGTGTCTATGTTTCTGTCTCTGTCTCTGTCTCCGTCTGCGTCTCTGTCTCTGTCTCTGTCTCCGTCTCTGTCCCAGTCTCTGTCTCTGTCTCCGTCTCTGTCCCTGGCTCTGTCTCTGCCTCTGTCACCGTCGCTGTCTCAGACTCTGCCTCTGTCTCTGTCTCTCTCTCTGTCTCTGTCTCTGTCTGTGTCTCTGTCTCTGCCGCTGTCTCTGTCTCTGTCTCAGTCTCTGTCTCTGTGTGCGTCTCTGTCTCTGTCTCTGTCTCTGCCTCTGTCTCTGTCCCCGTATCTGTCTCTGTCTCTGTTTCTGTCTCTGTCTCAGTCTCTGTCTCTGTCTCTGTGTCTATCTCTGCCTCTGACTCTGTCGCTGTCCGTGTCTATGTCTCTGTCTCTGTCTCTGTCTCCGTCTGCGTCTCTGCCTCTGTCTCCGTCTCTGTCCCAGTCTCTGTCTCTGTCTCCGTCTCTGTCCCTGGCTCAGTCTCTACCTCTGTCACCGTCTCTGTCTCTGTCTCGGTCTTTGTCTCTGTCTCCGTCTCCGTCTCTGTCTCTGTCTCTGTCTCTGTCTCTATCTCCGTCTCTGTCTCCGTCTCTGTCTCTGTCTCTGTCTCTGTCTCTGTCTCTGTCTGTGTCTCTGTCTCTGTCTCCGTCTCTGTCTCTGCCGCTGTCTCTGTCTCTGTCTCAGTCTCCGTCTCTGTCTCTGCCGCTCTCTCTGTCTCTGTCTCTGTCTCTGTCTCTGTCTCTGTCTCTGTCTCTCTCTCTGTCTCTGTCTCTGTCTCTGCCTCTGTCTCTGTCTCTGTCTCTGTCTCTGTCTCTGTCTCTGTCTCTGTCTCTGTCTCTGTCTCTGTCTCTGTCCCCGTATCTGTCTCTGTCTCGGTCTTTGTCTCCGTCTCTGTCTCCGTTTCTGACTCTGACTCTGTCTCTATCTCCGTCTCTGTCTCTGTCTCTGTCTCTGTCTCTGTCTCTGTCTCTGTCTGAGACTCTGCCTCTGTCTCTGTCTCTGTCTCTGTCTCTGTCTCTGTCTCTGTCTCTGTCTCTGCCCCTGTCTCTGTCTCTGTCTCTGTCTCTGTCTCTGTCTCGGTCCTTGCCTCTGTCTCCGACTCTGTCTCTGTCTCTGTCTCTGTCTCTGTCTCTGTCTCTGTCTCTGTCTCTGTCTGTGTCTCTGTCTCTGTCTCCGTCTCTGTCTCTGCCGCTGTCTCTGTCTCTGTCTCTGTCTCTGTCTCTGTCTCTATCGCTGTCTCTCCCTCTGTCTCTCTCTCTGTCTCTGTCTCTGTCTCTGTCTCTGTCTCTGTCTCTGTCTCTGTCTCTGTCTTCGTCTCTGTCTCTGTCTCTGTCTCTGTCTCTGTCTCTGTCTCTGTCTCTGTCTCTGTCTCTGTCTGTGTCTCTGCCTCTGTCTCCGTCTCTGTCTCTATCTCGGTCTTTGTCTCCGTCTCTGTCTCCATTTCTGTCTCTGACTCTGTCTCTATCTCCGTTTCTGTCTCTGTCTCTGCCTCTGTCTCTGTCTCTGTCTCTGTCTCTGCCTCTGTCTCTGTCTCTGCCTCTGTCGCTGTCTCTCCCTCTGTCTCTGTCAAAGTCTCTGTCTCTGGCTCTGTCTCTGCCTCTGTCACCGTCTCTGTCTCTGTCTCGGTCTTTGTCTCTGTCCCTGTCTCTGTCTCTGTCTCTGTCTCTGTCTCTGTCTCTATCTCTGTCCCTGTCTCTGTCTGAGACTCTGCCTCTGTCTCTGTCTCTGTCTCCGTCTCTGTCTCTGTCTCTGTCTCGGTCTTTGTCTCCGTCTCTGTCTCCGTTTCTGTCTCTGACTCTGTCTCTATCTCCGTCTCTGTCTCTGTCTCTGTCTCTGTCTCTGCCTCTGTCTCTGTCTCTGTCTCTGTCTCTGTCTCTGTGTCTGTCTCTGTCTCTGTCTCTGTCTCTGCCTCTGCCTCTGTCTCTGTCGCTGTCTCTCCCTCTGTCTCTGTCACCGTCTCTGTCCCTGGCTCTGTCTCTCCCTCTGTCTCTGTCTCTGTCTCTGTCTCTGTCTCTGTCTCTGTCTGTGTCTCTGTCTCTGTCTCCGTCTCTGTCTCTGCCGCTGTCTCTGTCTCTGTCTCTGTCTCTGTCTCTGCCTCTGCCTCTATCTCCGTCTCTGTCTCTGTCTCTGTCTCTGTCTCTGTCTCTGTCTGAGACTCTGCCTCTGTCTCTGTCTCTGTCTCTGTCTCTGTCTCTGTCTCTGTCTCTGTCTCTGTCTCTGCCCCTGTCTCTGTCTCTGTCTCCGTCTCTGTCTCTGTCTCGGTCCTTGCCTCTGTCTCCGACTCTGTCTCTGTCTCTGTCTCTGTCTCTGTCTCTGTCTCTGTCTCTGTCTCTGTCTCTGTCTCTGTCTGTGTCTCTGTCTCTGTCTCCGTCTCTGTCTCTGCCGCTGTCTCTGTCTCTGTCTCTGTCTCTGTCTCTGCCTCTGCCTCTGTCTCTGTCTCTGTCTCTATCGCTGTCTCTGCCTCTGTCTCTCTCTCTGTCTCTGTCTCTGTCTCTGTCTCTGTCTCTGTCTCTGTCTCTGTCTCTGTCTCTGTCTTCGTCTCTGTCTCTGTCTCTGTCTCTGTCTCTGTCTCTGTCTCTGTCTCTGTCTCTGTCTCTGTCTCTGTCTGTGTCTCTGCCTCTGTCTCCGTCTCTGTCTCTATCTCGGTCTTTGTCTCCGTCTCTGTCTCCGTTTCTGTCTCTGACTCTGTCTCTATCTCCGTTTCTGTCTCTGTCTCTGCCTCTGTCTCTGTCTCTGTCTCTGTCTCTGCCTCTGTCTCTGTCTCTGCCTCTGTCGCTGTCTCTCCCTCTGTCTCTGTCAAAGTCTCTGCCCCTGGCTCTGTCTCTGCCTCTGTCACCGTCTCTGTCTCTGTCTCGGTCTTTGTCTCTGTCCCTGTCTCTGTCTCTGTCTCTGTCTCTGTCTCTGTCTCTGTCTCTGTCTCTATCTCTGTCCCTGTCTCTGTCTGAGACTCTGCCTCTGTCTCTGTCTCTGTCTCCGTCTCTGTCTCTGTCTCTGTCTCTGTCTCTGTCTCTGTCTCTGTCTCTGTCTCTGTCTCTGTCTCTGTCTCTGTCTCTGTCTCTGTCTCTGTCTCTGTCTCTGTCTCTGTCTCTGTCTCTGTCTCTGTCTCTGTCTCTGTCTCTGTCTCTGTCTCTGTCTCTGCCTCTGCCTCTGTCTCTGTCTCTGTCTCTGTCGCTGTCTCTCCCTCTGTCTCTGTCACCGTCTCTGTCCCTGGCTCTGTCTCTGCCTCTGTCACCGTCTGTGTCTCTGTCTCGGTCTTTGTCTCTGTCTCTGTCTCTGTCTCTGTCTCTGTCTCTGTCTCTGTCTCTGTCTCTGTCTCTGTCTCTGTCTCTGTCTCTGTCTCTGTCTCTGTCTGTGTCTCTGTCTCTATCTCTGTCCCTGTCTCTGTCTGAGACTCTGCCTCTGTCTCTGTCTCTGTCTCCGTCTCTGTCTCTGTCTCTGTCTCGGTCTTTGTCTCCGTCTCTGTCTCTGTCTCTGTCTCTGTCTCTGTCTCTTTCTCTGTCTGTGTCTCTGTCTCTGTCTCCGTCTCTGTCTCTGCCGCTGTCTCTGTCTCTGTCTCAGTCTCCGTCTCTGTCTCTGCCGCTCTCTCTGTCTCTGTCTCTGTCTCTGTCTCTGTCTCTCTCTCTGTCTCTGTCTCTGTCTCTGCCTCTGTCTCTGTCTCTGTCTCTGTCTCTGTCTCTGTCTCTGTCTCTGTCTCTGTCTCTGTCTCTGTCTCTGTCTCTATCTCTGTCCCTGTCTCTGTCTCTGCCTCTGTCTCTGTCTCCGTCTCTGTCTCTCTCTCTGTCTCTGTCTCTGTCTCTGCCTCTATCTCTGTCTCTGTCTCTGTCTCTGTCCCCGTATCTGTCTCTGTCTCTGTTTCTGTCTCTGTCTCTTTCGCTGTCTCTCCCTCTGTCTCTGTCACCGTATCTGTCCCTGGCTCTGTCTCTGCCTCTGTCACCGTCTCTGTCTCTGTCTCGGCCTTTGTCTCTGTCTCTGTCTCTGTCTCTGTCTCTGCCTCTGTCTCTGTCTCTGCCTCTGTCGCTGTCTCTCCCTCTGTCTCTGTCACCGTCTCTGTCCCTGGCTCTGTCTCTGTCTCGGCCTTTGTCTCCCTCTCTGTCTCCGTCTGCGTCTCTGTCTCTGTCTCCGTCTCTGTTCCAGTCTCTGTCTCTGTCTCTGTCTCCGTCTCTGTCCCTGTCTCTGTCTCTGCCTCTGTCACCGTCTCTGTCTCTGTCTCGGTCTTTGTCTCTGTCTCTGTCTCTGTCTCTATCTCTGTCCCTGTCTCTGTCTCTGCCTCTGTCTCTGTCTCCGTCTCTGTCTCTGTCTCGGTCTTTGTCTCCGTCTCTGTCTCCGTTTCTGTCTCTGTCTCTGTCTCTATCTCCGTCTCTGTCTCTGTCTCTGCCTCTGTCTCTGTCTCTGTCCCTGTCGCTGTCTCTCCCTCTGTCTCTGTCACCGTATCTGTCCCTGGCTCTGTCTCTGCCTCTGTAACCGTCTCTGTCTCTGTCTCGGTCTTTGTCTGTGTCTCTGCCTCTGTCTCCGTCTCTGTCTCTGCCGCTGTCTCTGTCTCTGTCTCTGTCTGAGTCTCTGTCTCTGTCTCTGTCTCTGCCTCTGTCTCTGTCTCTGTGTCTGTCGTTGTCTCTCCCTCTGTCTCTGTCACCGTCTCTGTCCCTGGCTCTGCCTCTGCCTCTGTCACCGTCTCTGTCTCTGTCTCGGTCTTTGTCTCTGTCTCTGTCTCTGTCTCTGTCTCTGTCTCTGTCTCTGTCTCTGTCTCTGTCTCTGTCTCTGTCTCTGTCTCTGTCTCTGTCTCTGTCTCTGTCTCTGCCGCTGTCTCTGTCTCTGTCTCAGTCTCTGTCTCTGTGTGCGTCTCTGTCTCTGTCTCTGTCTCTGCCTCTGTCTCTGTCCCCGTATCTGTCTCTGTCTCTGTTTCTGTCTCTGTCTCAGTCTCTGTCTCTGTCTCTGTGTCTATCTCTGCCTCTGACTCTGTCGCTGTCCGTGTCTATGTCTCTGACTCTGTCTCTGTCTCCGTCTGCGTCTCTGCCTCTGTCTCCGTCTCTGTCCCAGTCTCTGTCTCTGTCTCCGTCTCTGTCCCTGGCTCAGTCTCTGCCTCTGTCACCGTCTCTGTCTCTGTCTCGGTCTTTGTCTCTGTCTCTGTCCCTGTCTCTGTCTCTGTCTCTGTCTCGTTTGCTGTCTCTCCCTCTGTCTCTGTCTCCGTCTCTGTCCCAGGCTCTGTCTCCGCCACTGTCTCCGTCTCTGTCCCTGTCTCGGTCTTTGTCTCCGTCTCTGTCTCTGTCTCTGTCTCTGTCTCTGTTTCTGTCTCTGTCTCTGTCTGTATCTCTGTCTCTGTCTCCGTCTCTGTCTCTGCCGCTGTCTCTGTCTCTGTCTCAGTCTCTGTCTCAGTCTCTGTCTCTGTCCCCGTATCTGTCTCTGTCTCTGTTTCTGTCTCTGTCTCAGTCTCTGTCTCTGTCTCTGTGTCGATCTCTGCCTCTGACTCTGTCGCTGTCCGTGTCTATGTTTCTGTCTCTGTCTCTGTCTCCGTCTGCGTCTCTGTCTCTGTCTCTGTCTCCGTCTCTGTCCCAGTCTCTGTCTCTGTCTCCGTCTCTGTCCCTGGCTCTGTCTCTGCCTCTGTCACCGTCGCTGTCTCAGACTCTGCCTCTGTCTCTGTCTCTCTCTCTGTCTCTGTCTCTGTCTGTGTCTCTGTCTCTGCCGCTGTCTCTGTCTCTGTCTCAGTCTCTGTCTCTGTGTGCGTCTCTGTCTCTGTCTCTGTCTCTGCCTCTGTCTCTGTCCCCGTATCTGTCTCTGTCTCTGTTTCTGTCTCTGTCTCAGTCTCTGTCTCTGTCTCTGTGTCTATCTCTGCCTCTGACTCTGTCGCTGTCCGTGTCTATGTCTCTGTCTCTGTCTCTGTCTCCGTCTGCGTCTCTGCCTCTGTCTCCGTCTCTGTCCCAGTCTCTGTCTCTGTCTCCGTCTCTGTCCCTGGCTCAGTCTCTACCTCTGTCACCGTCTCTGTCTCTGTCTCGGTCTTTGTCTCTGTCTCCGTCTCCGTCTCTGTCTCTGTCTCTGTCTCTGTCTCTATCTCCGTCTCTGTCTCCGTCTCTGTCTCTGTCTCTGTCTCTGTCTCTGTCTCTGTCTCTGTCTCTGTCTGTGTCTCTGTCTCTGTCTCCGTCTCTGTCTCTGCCGCTGTCTCTGTCTCTGTCTCAGTCTCCGTCTCTGTCTCTGCCGCTCTCTCTGTCTCTGTCTCTGTCTCTGTCTCTGTCTCTCTCTCTGTCTCTGTCTCTGTCTCTGCCTCTGTCTCTGTCTCTGTCTCTGTCTCTGTCTCTGTCTCTGTCTCTGTCTCTGTCTCTGTCTCTGTCTCTGTCCCCGTATCTGTCTCTGTCTCGGTCTTTGTCTCCGTCTCTGTCTCCGTTTCTGACTCTGACTCTGTCTCTATCTCCGTCTCTGTCTCTGTCTCTGTCTCTGTCTCTGTCTCTGTCTCTGTCTGAGACTCTGCCTCTGTCTCTGTCTCTGTCTCTGTCTCTGTCTCTGTCTCTGCCCCTGTCTCTGTCTCTGTCTCTGTCTCTGTCTCTGTCTCGGTCCTTGCCTCTGTCTCCGACTCTGTCTCTGTCTCTGTCTCTGTCTCTGTCTCTGTCTCTGTCTCTGTCTGTGTCTCTGTCTCTGTCTCCGTCTCTGTCTCTGCCGCTGTCTCTGTCTCTGTCTCTGTCTCTGTCTCTGTCTCTATCGCTGTCTCTCCCTCTGTCTCTCTCTCTGTCTCTGTCTCTGTCTCTGTCTCTGTCTCTGTCTCTGTCTCTGTCTCTGTCTTCGTCTCTGTCTCTGTCTCTGTCTCTGTCTCTGTCTCTGTCTCTGTCTCTGTCTCTGTCTCTGTCTGTGTCTCTGCCTCTGTCTCCGTCTCTGTCTCTATCTCGGTCTTTGTCTCCGTCTCTGTCTCCGTTTCTGTCTCTGACTCTGTCTCTATCTCCGTTTCTGTCTCTGTCTCTGCCTCTGTCTCTGTCTCTGTCTCTGTCTCTGCCTCTGTCTCTGTCTCTGCCTCTGTCGCTGTCTCTCCCTCTGTCTCTGTCAAAGTCTCTGTCTCTGGCTCTGTCTCTGCCTCTGTCACCGTCTCTGTCTCTGTCTCGGTCTTTGTCTCTGTCCCTGTCTCTGTCTCTGTCTCTGTCTCTGTCTCTGTCTCTATCTCTGTCCCTGTCTCTGTCTGAGACTCTGCCTCTGTCTCTGTCTCTGTCTCCGTCTCTGTCTCTGTCTCTGTCTCGGTCTTTGTCTCCGTCTCTGTCTCCGTTTCTGTCTCTGACTCTGTCTCTATCTCCGTCTCTGTCTCTGTCTCTGTCTCTGTCTCTGCCTCTGTCTCTGTCTCTGTCTCTGTCTCTGTCTCTGTGTCTGTCTCTGTCTCTGTCTCTGTCTCTGCCTCTGCCTCTGTCTCTGTCGCTGTCTCTCCCTCTGTCTCTGTCACCGTCTCTGTCCCTGGCTCTGTCTCTCCCTCTGTCTCTGTCACCGTCTCTGTCCCTGGCTCTGTCTCTGCCTCTGTCACCGTCTCTGTCTCTGTCTCTGACTCTGTCTCTGTCTCCGTCTCTGTCTCTGCCGCTGTCTCTGTCTCTGTCTCTGTCTCTGTCTCTCTCTCTGTCTCTGTCTCTGTCTCTGCCTCTGTCTCTGTCTCTGTCTCTGTCTATGTCTCTGTCTCTGTCTGTGTCTCTGTCTCTGTCTCCGTCTCTGTCTCTGCCGCTGTCTCTGGCTCTGGCTCTGTCTCTGTCTCTGTCTCGGTCTTTGTCTCTGTCCCTGTCTCTGTCTCTGTCTCTGTCTCTGTCTCTGTCTCTATCTCTGTCCCTGTCTCTGTCTGAGACTCTGCCTCTGTCACCGTCTCTGTCTCTGTCTCTGACTCTGTCTCTGTCTCTGCCCCTGTCTCTGTCTCTGTCTCTGTCTCTGTCTCTGTCTCTGTCTCTCTCTCTGTCTCTGTCTCTGTCTCTGCCTCTGTCTCTGTCTCTGTCTCTGTCTATGTCTCTGTCTCTGTCTGTGTCTCTGTCTCTGTCTCCGTCTCTGTCTCTGCCGCTGTCTCTGGCTCTGGCTCTGTCTCTGTCTCTGTCTCTGTCTCTGTCTCTGTCTCTGCCCCTGTCTCTGTCTCTGTCTCTGTCTCTGTCTCTGTCTCGGTCCTTGCCTCTGTCTCCGACTCTGTCTCTGTCTCTGTCTCTGTCTCTGTCTCTGTCTCTGTCTCTGTCTCTGTCTCTGTCTGTGTCTCTGTCTCTGTCTCCGTCTCTGTCTCTGCCGCTGTCTCTGTCTCTGTCTCTGTCTCTGTCTCTGCCTCTGTCTCTGTCTCTGTCTCTATCGCTGTCTCTGCCTCTGTCTCTGTCTCTGTCTCTGTCTCTGTTTCTGTCTCTGTCTCTGTCTGTATCTCTGTCTCTGTCTCCGTCTCTGTCTCTGCCGCTGTCTCTGTCTCTGTCTCTGTCTCTGTCTCTGTCTCTGTCTCTGTCTCTGTCTCTGCCTCTGTCTCTGTCTCTGTCTCTATCTCTGTCTCTGTCTCTGTCTCTGTCTCTGTCTCTGTCCCCGTATCTGTCTCTGTCTCGGTCTTTGTCTCCGTCTCTGTCTCCGTTTCTGACTCTGACTCTGTCTCTATCTCCGTCTCTGTCTCTGTCTCTGTCTCTGTCTCTGTCTCTGTCTCTGTCTCTGTCTGAGACTCTGCCTCTGTCTCTGTCTCTGTCTCTGTCTCTGTCTCTGTCTCTGTCTCTGTCTCTGCCCCTGTCTCTGTCTCTGTCTCTGTCTCTGTCTCTGTCTCGGTCCTTGCCTCTGTCTCCGACTCTGTCTCTGTCTCTGTCTCTGTCTCTGTCTCTGTCTCTGTCTCTGTCTCTGTCTCTGTCTGTGTCTCTGTCTCTGTCTCCGTCTCTGTCTCTGCCGCTGTCTCTGTCTCTGTCTCTGTCTCTGTCTCTGCCTCTGTCTCTGTCTCTGTCTCTATCGCTGTCTCTGCCTCTGTCTCTCTCTCTGTCTCTGTCTCTGTCTCTGTCTCTGTCTCTGTCTCTGTCTCTGTCTCTGTCTCTGTCTCTGTCTTCGTCTCTGTCTCTGTCTCTGTCTCTGTCTCTGTCTCTGTCTCTGTCTCTGTCTCTGTCTCTGTCTGTGTCTCTGCCTCTGTCTCCGTCTCTGTCTCTATCTCGGTCTTTGTCTCCGTCTCTGTCTCCGTTTCTGTCTCTGACTCTGTCTCTATCTCCGTTTCTGTCTCTGTCTCTGCCTCTGTCTCTGTCTCTGTCTCTGTCTCTGTCTCTGCCTCTGTCTCTGTCTCTGCCTCTGTCGCTGTCTCTCCCTCTGTCTCTGTCAAAGTCTCTGTCCCTGGCTCTGTCTCTGCCTCTGTCACCGTCTCTGTCTCTGTCTCGGTCTTTGTCTCTGTCCCTGTCTCTGTCTCTGTCTCTGTCTCTGTCTCTGTCTCTGTCTCTATCTCTGTCCCTGTCTCTGTCTGAGACTCTGCCTCTGTCTCTGTCTCTGTCTCCGTCTCTGTCTCTGTCTCTGTCTCGGTCTTTGTCTCCGTCTCTGTCTCCGTTTCTGTCTCTGACTCTGTCTCTATCTCCGTCTCTGTCTCTGTCTCTGTCTCTGTCTCTGCCTCTGTCTCTGTCTCTGTCTCTGTCTCTGTCTCTGTCTCTGTCTCTGTCTCTGTCTCTGTCTCTGTCTCTGTCTCTGTCTCTGTCTGTGTCTCTGTCTCTGTCTCCGTCTCTGTCTCTGCCGCTGTCTCTGTCTCTGTCTCTGTCTCTGTCTCTGCCTCTGTCTCTGTCTCTGTCTCTATCGCTGTCTCTGCCTCTGTCTCTCTCTCTGTCTCTGTCTCTGTCTCTGTCTCTGTCTCTGTCTCTGTCTCTGTCTCTGTCTCTGTCTTCGTCTCTGTCTCTGTCTCTGTCTCTGTCTCTGTCTCTGTCTCTGTCTCTGTCTCTGTCTGTGTCTCTGCCTCTGTCTCCGTCTCTGTCTCTATCTCGGTCTTTGTCTCCGTCTCTGTCTCCGTTTCTGTCTCTGACTCTGTCTCTATCTCCGTTTCTGTCTCTGTCTCTGCCTCTGTCTCTGTCTCTGTCTCTGTCTCTGCCTCTGTCTCTGTCTCTGCCTCTGTCGCTGTCTCTCCCTCTGTCTCTGTCAAAGTCTCTGTCCCTGGCTCTGTCTCTGCCTCTGTCACCGTCTCTGTCTCTGTCTCGGTCTTTGTCTCTGTCCCTGTCTCTGTCTCTGTCTCTGTCTCTGTCTCTGTCTCTGTCTCTATCTCTGTCCCTGTCTCTGTCTGAGACTCTGCCTCTGTCTCTGTCTCTGTCTCCGTCTCTGTCTCTGTCTCTGTCTCGGTCTTTGTCTCCGTCTCTGTCTCCGTTTCTGTCTCTGACTCTGTCTCTATCTCCGTCTCTGTCTCTGTCTCTATCTCTGTCCCTGTCTCTGTCTGAGACTCTGCCTCTGTCTCTGTCTCTGTCTCTGTCTCTGTCTCTGTCTCTGTCTCTGTCTCTGTCTCTGTCTCTGTCTCTGTCTCTGTCTCTGTCTCTGTCTCTGTCTCTGTCTCTGTCTCTATCTCTGTCCCTGTCTGTGTCTGAGACTCTGCCTCTGTCTCTGTCTCCGTCTCTGTCTCTGTCTCTGTCTCGGTCTTTGTCTCCGTCTCCGTCTCTGTCTCTGTCTCTGTCTCTGTCTCTATCTCCGTCTCTGTCTCTGTCTCTGTCTCTGTCTCTGTCTCTGTCTCTGTCTCTGTCTCTGTCTCTGTCTCTGTCTCTGTCTGTGTCTCTGTCTCTATCTCTGTCCCTGTCTCTGTCTGAGACTCTGCCTCTGTCACCGTCTCTGTCTCTGTCTCTGACTCTGTCTCTGTCTCCGTCTCTGTCTCTGCCGCTGTCTCTGTCTCTGTCTCTGTCTCTGTCTCTCTCTCTGTCTCTGTCTCTGTCTCTGCCTCTGTCTCTGTCTCTGTCTCTGTCTATGTCTCTGTCTCTGTCTGTGTCTCTGTCTCTGTCTCCGTCTCTGTCTCTGCCGCTGTCTCTGGCTCTGGCTCTGTCTCTGTCTCTGTCTCTGTCTCTGTCTCTGTCTCTGTCTCTGCCCCTGTCTCTGTCTCTGTCTCTGTCTCTGTCTCTGTCTCGGTCCTTGCCTCTGTCTCCGACTCTGTCTCTGTCTCTGTCTCTGTCTCTGTCTCTGTCTCTGTCTCTGTCTCTGTCTCTGTCTCTGTCTCTGTCTGTGTCTCTGTCTCTGTCTCCGTCTCTGTCTCTGCCGCTGTCTCTGTCTCTGTCTCTGTCTCTGTCTCTGCCTCTGTCTCTGTCTCTGTCTCTATCGCTGTCTCTGCCTCTGTCTCTCTCTCTGTCTCTGTCTCTGTCTCTGTCTCTGTCTCTGTCTCTGTCTCTGTCACTGTCTCTGTCTTCGTCTCTGTCTCTGTCTCTGTCTCTGTCTCTGTCTCTGTCTCTGTCTCTGTCTCTGTCTGTGTCTCTGCCTCTGTCTCCGTCTCTGTCTCTATCTCGGTCTTTGTCTCCGTCTCTGTCTCCGTTTCTGTCTCTGACTCTGTCTCTATCTCCGTTTCTGTCTCTGTCTCTGCCTCTGTCTCTGTCTCTGTCTCTGTCTCTGCCTCTGTCTCTGTCTCTGCCTCTGTCGCTGTCTCTCCCTCTGTCTCTGTCAAAGTCTCTGTCCCTGGCTCTGTCTCTGCCTCTGTCACCGTCTCTGTCTCTGTCTCGGTCTTTGTCTCTGTCCCTGTCTCTGTCTCTGTCTCTGTCTCTGTCTCTGTCTCTGTCTCTATCTCTGTCCCTGTCTCTGTCTGAGACTCTGCCTCTGTCTCTGTCTCTGTCTCCGTCTCTGTCTCTGTCTCTGTCTCGGTCTTTGTCTCCGTCTCTGTCTCCGTTTCTGTCTCTGACTCTGTCTCTATCTCCGTCTCTGTCTCTGTCTCTGTCTCTGTCTCTGCCTCTGTCTCTGTCTCTGTCTCTGTCTCTGTCTCTGTCTCTGTCTCTGTCTCTGTCTCTGTCTCTGTCTCTGTCTCTGTCTCTGTCTCTGTCTCTGCCTCTGCCTCTGTCTCTGTCGCTGTCTCTCCCTCTGTCTCTGTCACCGTCTCTGTCCCTGGCTCTGTCTCTCCCTCTGTCTCTGTCACCGTCTCTGTCCCTGGCTCTGTCTCTGCCTCTGTCACCGTCTCTGTCTCTGTCTCTGACTCTGTCTCTGTCTCCGTCTCTGTCTCTGCCGCTGTCTCTGTCTCTGTCTCTGTCTCTGTCTCTGTCTCTGTCTCTTTCTCTGTCTGTGTCTCTGTCTCTGTCTCCGTCTCTGTCTCTGCCGCTGTCTCTGTCTCTGTCTCAGTCTCCGTCTCTGTCTCTGCCGCTCTCTCTGTCTCTGTCTCTGTCTCTGTCTCTGTCTCTCTCTCTGTCTCTGTCTCTGTCTCTGCCTCTGTCTCTGTCTCTGTCTCTGTCTCTGTCTCTGTCTCTGTCTCTGTCTCTGTCTCTGTCTCTGTCTCTATCTCTGTCCCTGTCTCTGTCTCTGCCTCTGTCTCTGTCTCCGTCTCTGTCTCTCTCTCTGTCTCTGTCTCTGTCTCTGCCTCTGTCTCTGTCTCTGTCTCTGTCCCCGTATCTGTCTCTGTCTCTGTTTCTGTCTCTGTCTCTGTCGCTGTCTCTCCCTCTGTCTCTGTCACCGTATCTGTCCCTGGCTCTGTCTCTGCCTCTGTCACCGTCTCTGTCTCTGTCTCGGCCTTTGTCTCTGTCTCTGTCTCTGTCTCTGTCTCTGCCTCTGTCTCTGTCTCTGCCTCTGTCGCTGTCTCTCCCTCTGTCTCTGTCACCGTCTCTGTCCCTGGCTCTGTCTCTGTCTCGGCCTTTGTCTCCCTCTCTGTCTCCGTCTGCGTCTCTGTCTCTGTCTCCGTCTCTGTTCCAGTCTCTGTCTCTGTCTCTGTCTCCGTCTCTGTCCCTGTCTCTGTCTCTGCCTCTGTCACCGTCTCTGTCTCTGTCTCGGTCTTTGTCTCTGTCTCTGTCTCTGCCTCTATCTCTGTCCCTGTCTCTGTCTCTGCCTCTGTCTCTGTCTCCGTCTCTGTCTCTGTCTCGGTCTTTGTCTCCGTCTCTGTCTCCGTTTCTGTCTCTGTCTCTGTCTCTATCTCCGTCTCTGTCTCTGTCTCTGCCTCTGTCTCTGTCTCTGTCCCTGTCGCTGTCTCTCCCTCTGTCTCTGTCACCGTATCTGTCCCTGGCTCTGTCTCTGCCTCTGTAACCGTCTCTGTCTCTGTCTCGGTCTTTGTCTGTGTCTCTGCCTCTGTCTCCGTCTCTGTCTCTGCCGCTGTCTCTGTCTCTGTCTCTGTCTCAGTCTCTGTCTCTGTCTCTGTCTCTGCCTCTGTCTCTGTCTCTGTCTCTGTCGTTGTCTCTCCCTCTGTCTCTGTCACCGTCTCTGTCCCTGGCTCTGTCTCTGCCTCTGTCACCGTCTCTGTCTCTGTCTCGGTCTTTGTCTCTGTCTCTGTCTCTGTCTCTGTCTCTGTCTCTGTCTCTGTCTCTGTCTCTGTCTCTGTCTCTGTCTCTGTCTCTGCCGCTGTCTCTGTCTCTGTCTCAGTCTCTGTCTCTGTGTGCGTCTCTGTCTCTGTCTCTGTCTCTGCCTCTGTCTCTGTCCCCGTATCTGTCTCTGTCTCTGTTTCTGTCTCTGTCTCAGTCTCTGTCTCTGTCTCTGTGTCTATCTCTGCCTCTGACTCTGTCGCTGTCCGTGTCTATGTCTCTGTCTCTGTCTCTGTCTCCGTCTGCGTCTCTGCCTCTGTCTCCGTCTCTGTCCCAGTCTCTGTCTCTGTCTCCGTCTCTGTCCCTGGCTCAGTCTCTGCCTCTGTCACCGTCTCTGTCTCTGTCTCGGTCTTTGTCTCTGTCTCTGTCCCTGTCTCTGTCTCTGTCTCTGTCTCGTTTGCTGTCTCTCCCTCTGTCTCTGTCTCCGTCTCTGTCCCAGGCTCTGTCTCCGCCACTGTCTCCGTCTCTGTCCCTGTCTCGGTCTTTGTCTCCGTCTCTGTCTCTGTCTCTGTCTCTGTCTCTGTTTCTGTCTCTGTCTCTGTCTGTATCTCTGTCTCTGTCTCCGTCTCTGTCTCTGCCGCTGTCTCTGTCTCTGTCTCAGTCTCTGTCTCAGTCTCTGTCTCTGTCCCCGTATCTGTCTCTGTCTCTGTTTCTGTCTCTGTCTCAGTCTCTGTCTCTGTCTCTGTGTCGATCTCTGCCTCTGACTCTGTCGCTGTCCGTGTCTATGTTTCTGTCTCTGTCTCTGTCTCCGTCTGCGTCTCTGTCTCTGTCTCTGTCTCCGTCTCTGTCCCAGTCTCTGTCTCTGTCTCCGTCTCTGTCCCTGGCTCTGTCTCTGCCTCTGTCACCGTCGCTGTCTCAGACTCTGCCTCTGTCTCTGTCTCTCTCTCTGTCTCTGTCTCTGTCTGTGTCTCTGTCTCTGCCGCTGTCTCTGTCTCTGTCTCAGTCTCTGTCTCTGTGTGCGTCTCTGTCTCTGTCTCTGTCTCTGCCTCTGTCTCTGTCCCCGTATCTGTCTCTGTCTCTGTTTCTGTCTCTGTCTCAGTCTCTGTCTCTGTCTCTGTGTCTATCTCTGCCTCTGACTCTGTCGCTGTCCGTGTCTATGTCTCTGTCTCTGTCTCTGTCTCCGTCTGCGTCTCTGCCTCTGTCTCCGTCTCTGTCCCAGTCTCTGTCTCTGTCTCCGTCTCTGTCCCTGGCTCAGTCTCTGCCTCTGTCACCGTCTCTGTCTCTGTCTCGGTCTTTGTCTCTGTCTCCGTCTCCGTCTCTGTCTCTGTCTCTGTCTCTGTCTCTATCTCCGTCTCTGTCTCCGTCTCTGTCTCTGTCTCTGTCTCTGTCTCTGTCTCTGTCTGTGTCTCTGTCTCTGTCTCCGTCTCTGTCTCTGCCGCTGTCTCTGTCTCTGTCTCAGTCTCCGTCTCTGTCTCTGCCGCTCTCTCTGTCTCTGTCTCTGTCTCTGTCTCTGTCTCTCTCTCTGTCTCTGTCTCTGTCTCTGCCTCTGTCTCTGTCTCTGTCTCTGTCTCTCCCTCTGTCTCTGTCACCGTCTCTGTCCCTGGCTCTGTCTCTGCCTCTGTCACCGTCTCTGTCTCTGTCTCGGACTTTGTCTCTGTCTCCGTTTCTGACTCTGACTCTGTCTCTATCTCCGTCTCTGTCTCTGTCTCTGTCTCTGTCTCTGTCTCTGTCTCCGTCTCTGTCTCTGTCTCTGTCTCGGTCTTTGTCTCCGTCTCTGTCTCCGTTTCTGTCTCTGACTCTGTCTCTATCTCCGTCTCTGTCTCTGCCGCTGTCTCTGTCTCTGTCTCTGTCTCTGTCTCTCTCTCTGTCTCTGTCTCTGTCTCTGCCTCTGTCTCTGTCTCTGTCTCTGTCTATGTCTCTGTCTCTGTCTGTGTCTCTGTCTCTGTCTCCGTCTCTGTCTCTGCCGCTGTCTCTGGCTCTGGCTCTGTCTCTGTCTCTGTCTCGGTCTTTGTCTCTGTCCCTGTCTCTGTCTCTGTCTCTGTCTCTGTCTCTGTCTCTATCTCTGTCCCTGTCTCTGTCTGAGACTCTGCCTCTGTCACCGTCTCTGTCTCTGTCTCTGACTCTGTCTCTGTCTCCGTCTCTGTCTCTGCCGCTGTCTCTGTCTCTGTCTCTGTCTCTGTCTCTGTCTCTCTCTCTGTCTCTGTCTCTGTCTCTGCCTCTGTCTCTGTCTCTGTCTCTGTCTATGTCTCTGTCTCTGTCTGTGTCTCTGTCTCTGTCTCCGTCTCTGTCTCTGCCGCTGTCTCTGGCTCTGGCTCTGTCTCTGTCTCTGTCTCTGTCTCTGTCTCTGTCTCTGTCTCTGCCCCTGTCTCTGTCTCTGTCTCTGTCTCTGTCTCTGTCTCTGTCTCGGTCCTTGCCTCTGTCTCCGACTCTGTCTCTGTCTCTGTCTCTGTCTCTGTCTCTGTCTCTGTCTCTGTCTCTGTCTCTGTCTGTGTCTCTGTCTCTGTCTCCGTCTCTGTCTCTGCCGCTGTCTCTGTCTCTGTCTCTGTCTCTGTCTCTGCCTCTGTCTCTGTCTCTGTCTCTATCGCTGTCTCTGCCTCTGTCTCTGTCTCTGTCTCTGTCTCTGTTTCTGTCTCTGTCTCTGTCTGTATCTCTGTCTCTGTCTCCGTCTCTGTCTCTGCCGCTGTCTCTGTCTCTGTCTCTGTCTCTGTCTCTGTCTCTGTCTCTGTCTCTGTCTCTGTCTGTGTCTCTGCCTCTGTCTCCGTCTCTGTCTCTATCTCGGTCTTTGTCTCCGTCTCTGTCTCCGTTTCTGTCTCTGACTCTGTCTCTATCTCCGTTTCTGTCTCTGTCTTTGCCTCTGTCTCTGTCTCTGTCTCTGTCTCTGCCTCTGTCTCTGTCTCTGCCTCTGTCGCTGTCTCTCCCTCTGTCTCTGTCAAAGTCTCTGTCCCTGGCTCTGTCTCTGCCTCTGTCACCGTCTCTGTCTCGGTCCTTGCCTCTGTCTCCGACTCTGTCTCTGTCTCTGTCTCTGTCTCTGTCTCTGCCTCTGTCTCTGTCTCTGTCTCTATCTCTGTCTCTGTCTCTGTCTCTGTCTCTGTCTCTGTCCCCGTATCTGTCTCTGTCTCGGTCTTTGTCTCCGTCTCTGTCTCCGTTTCTGACTCTGACTCTGTCTCTATCTCCGTCTCTGTCTCTGTCTCTGTCTCTGTCTCTGTCTCTGTCTCTGTCTCTGTCTGAGACTCTGCCTCTGTCTCTGTCTCTGTCTCTGTCTCTGTCTCTGTCTCTGTCTCTGTCTCTGCCCCTGTCTCTGTCTCTGTCTCTGTCTCTGTCTCTGTCTCGGTCCTTGCCTCTGTCTCCGACTCTGTCTCTGTCTCTGTCTCTGTCTCTGTCTCTGTCTCTGTCTCTGTCTCTGTCTCTGTCTGTGTCTCTGTCTCTGTCTCCGTCTCTGTCTCTGCCGCTGTCTCTGTCTCTGTCTCTGTCTCTGTCTCTGCCTCTGTCTCTGTCTCTGTCTCTATCGCTGTCTCTGCCTCTGTCTCTCTCTCTGTCTCTGTCTCTGTCTCTGTCTCTGTCTCTGTCTCTGTCTCTGTCTCTGTCTCTGTCTCTGTCTTCGTCTCTGTCTCTGTCCCTGTCTCTGTCTCTGTCTCTGTCTCTGTCTCTGTCTCTGTCTGTGTCTCTGCCTCTGTCTCCGTCTCTGTCTCTATCTCGGTCTTTGTCTCCGTCTCTGTCTCCGTTTCTGTCTCTGACTCTGTCTCTATCTCCGTTTCTGTCTCTGTCTCTGCCTCTGTCTCTGTCTCTGTCTCTGTCTCTGCCTCTGTCTCTGTCTCTGCCTCTGTCGCTGTCTCTCCCTCTGTCTCTGTCAAAGTCTCTGTCCCTGGCTCTGTCTCTGCCTCTGTCACCGTCTCTGTCTCTGTCTCGGTCTTTGTCTCTGTCCCTGTCTCTGTCTCTGTCTCTGTCTCTGTCTCTGTCTCTGTCTCTGTCTCTATCTCTGTCCCTGTCTCTGTCTGAGACTCTGCCTCTGTCTCTGTCTCTGTCTCCGTCTCTGTCTCTGTCTCTGTCTCGGTCTTTGTCTCCGTCTCTGTCTCCGTTTCTGTCTCTGACTCTGTCTCTATCTCCGTCTCTGTCTCTGTCTCTGTCTCTGTCTCTGCCTCTGTCTCTGTCTCTGTCTCTGTCTCTGTCTCTGTCTCTGTCTCTGTCTCTGTCTCTGTCTCTGTCTCTGTCTCTGCCTCTGCCTCTGTCTCTGTCGCTGTCTCTCCCTCTGTCTCTGTCACCGTCTCTGTCCCTGGCTCTGTCTCTCCCTCTGTCTCTGTCACCGTCTCTGTCCCTGGCTCTGTCTCTGCCTCTGTCACCGTCTCTGTCTCTGTCTCTGACTCTGTCTCTGTCTCCGTCTCTGTCTCTGCCGCTGTCTCTGTCTCTGTCTCTGTCTCTGTCTCTCTCTCTGTCTCTGTCTCTGTCTCTGCCTCTGTCTCTGTCTCTGTCTCTGTCTATGTCTCTGTCTCTGTCTGTGTCTCTGTCTCTGTCTCCGTCTCTGTCTCTGCCGCTGTCTCTGGCTCTGGCTCTGTCTCTGTCTCTGTCTCTGTCTCTGTCTCTGTCTCTGCCTCTGCCCCTGTCTCTGTCTCTGTCTCTGTCTCTGTCTCTGTCTCGGTCCTTGCCTCTGTCTCCGACTCTGTCTCTGTCTCTGTCTCTGTCTCTGTCTCTGTCTCTGTCTCTGTCTCTGTCTCTGTCTGTGTCTCTGTCTCTGTCTCCGTCTCTGTCTCTGCCGCTGTCTCTGTCTCTGTCTCTGTCTCTGTCTCTGCCTCTGTCTCTGTCTCTGTCTCTATCGCTGTCTCTGCCTCTGTCTCTCTCTCTGTCTCTGTCTCTGTCTCTGTCTCTGTCTCTGTCTCTGTCTCTGTCTCTGTCTCTGTCTTCGTCTCTGTCTCTGTCTCTGTCTCTGTCTCTGTCTCTGTCTCTGTCTCTGTCTCTGTCTGTGTCTCTGCCTCTGTCTCCGTCTCTGTCTCTATCTCGGTCTTTGTCTCCGTCTCTGTCTCCGTTTCTGTCTCTGACTCTGTCTCTATCTCCGTTTCTGTCTCTGTCTCTGCCTCTGTCTCTGTCTGTGTCTCTGTCTCTGTCTCCGTCTCTGTCTCTGCCGCTGTCTCTGTCTCTGTCTCTGTCTCTGTCTCTGCCTCTGTCTCTGTCTCTGTCTCTATCGCTGTCTCTGCCTCTGTCTCTCTCTCTGTCTCTGTCTCTGTCTCTGTCTCTGTCTCTGTCTCTGTCTCTGTCACTGTCTCTGTCTTCGTCTCTGTCTCTGTCTCTGTCTCTGTCTCTGTCTCTGTCTCTGTCTCTGTCTCTGTCTGTGTCTCTGCCTCTGTCTCCGTCTCTGTCTCTATCTCGGTCTTTGTCTCCGTCTCTGTCTCCGTTTCTGTCTCTGACTCTGTCTCTATCTCCGTTTCTGTCTCTGTCTCTGCCTCTGTCTCTGTCTCTGTCTCTGTCTCTGCCTCTGTCTCTGTCTCTGCCTCTGTCGCTGTCTCTCCCTCTGTCTCTGTCAAAGTCTCTGTCCCTGGCTCTGTCTCTGCCTCTGTCACCGTCTCTGTCTCTGTCTCGGTCTTTGTCTCTGTCCCTGTCTCTGTCCCTGTCTCTGTCTCTGTCTCTGTCTCTGTCTCTGTCTCTGTCTCTATCTCTGTCCCTGTCTCTGTCTGAGACTCTGCCTCTGTCTCTGTCTCTGTCTCCGTCTCTGTCTCTGTCTCTGTCTCGGTCTTTGTCTCCGTCTCTGTCTCCGTTTCTGTCTCTGTCTCTGTCTCTATCTCCGTCTCTGTCTCTGTCTCTGCCTCTGTCTCTGTCTCTGTCCCTGTCGCTGTCTCTCCCTCTGTCTCTGTCACCGTATCTGTCCCTGGCTCTGTCTCTGCCTCTGTAACCGTCTCTGTCTCTGTCTCGGTCTTTGTCTGTGTCTCTGCCTCTGTCTCTGTCACCGTCTCTGTCCCTGGCTCTGTCTCTGCCTCTGTCACCGTCTCTGTCTCTGTCTCGGTCTTTGTCTCTGTCTCTGTCTCTGTCTCTGTCTCTGTCTCTGTCTCTGTCTCTGTCTCTGTCTCTGTCTCTGTCTCTGTCTCTGCCGCTGTCTCTGTCTCTGTCTCAGTCTCTGTCTCTGTGTGCGTCTCTGTCTCTGTCTCTGTCTCTGCCTCTGTCTCTGTCCCCGTATCTGTCTCTGTCTCTGTTTCTGTCTCTGTCTCAGTCTCTGTCTCTGTCTCTGTGTCTATCTCTGCCTCTGACTCTGTCGCTGTCCGTGTCTATGTCTCTGTCTCTGTCTCTGTCTCCGTCTGCGTCTCTGCCTCTGTCTCCGTCTCTGTCCCAGTCTCTGTCTCTGTCTCCGTCTCTGTCCCTGGCTCAGTCTCTGCCTCTGTCACCGTCTCTGTCTCTGTCTCGGTCTTTGTCTCTGTCTCTGTCCCTGTCTCTGTCTCTGTCTCTGTCTCGTTTGCTGTCGCTCCCTCTGTCTCTGTCTCCGTCTCTGTCCCAGGCTCTGTCTCCGCCACTGTCTCCGTCTCTGTCCCTGTCTCGGTCTTTGTCTTCGTCTCTGTCTCTGTCTCTGTCTCTGTCTCTGTTTCTGTCTCTGTCTCTGTCTGTATCTCTGTCTCTGTCTCCGTCTCTGTCTCTGCCGCTGTCTCTGTCTCTGTCTCAGTCTCTGTCTCAGTCTCTGTCTCTGTCCCCGTATCTGTCTCTGTCTCTGTTTCTGTCTCTGTCTCAGTCTCTGTCTCTGTCTCTGTGTCGATCTCTGCCTCTGACTCTGTCGCTGTCCGTGTCTATGTTTCTGTCTCTGTCTCTGTCTCCGTCTGCGTCTCTGTCTCTGTCTCTGTCTCCGTCTCTGTCCCAGTCTCTGTCTCTGTCTCCGTCTCTGTCCCTGGCTCTGTCTCTGCCTCTGTCACCGTCGCTGTCTCAGACTCTGCCTCTGTCTCTGTCTCTCTCTCTGTCTCTGTCTCTGTCTGTGTCTCTGTCTCTGCCGCTGTCTCTGTCTCTGTCTCAGTCTCTGTCTCTGTGTGCGTCTCTGTCTCTGTCTCTGTCTCTGCCTCTGTCTCTGTCCCCGTATCTGTCTCTGTCTCAGTCTCTGTCTCTGTCTCTGTGTCTATCTCTGCCTCTGACTCTGTCGCTGTCCGTGTCTATGTCTCTGTCTCTGTCTCTGTCTCCGTCTGCGTCTCTGCCTCTGTCTCCGTCTCTGTCCCAGTCTCTGTCTCTGTCTCCGTCTCTGTCCCTGGCTCAGTCTCTGCCTCTGTCACCGTCTCTGTCTCTGTCTCGGTCTTTGTCTCTGTCTCCGTCTCCGTCTCTGTCTCTGTCTCTGTCTCTGTCTCTATCTCCGTCTCTGTCTCCGTCTCTGTCTCTGTCTCTGTCTGTCTCTGTCTCTGTCTGTGTCTCTGTCTCTGTCTCCGTCTCTGTCTCTGCCGCTGTCTCTGTCTCTGTCTCAGTCTCCGTCTCTGTCTCTGCCGCTCTCTCTGTCTCTGTCTCTGTCTCTGTCTCTGTCTCTCTCTCTGTCTCTGTCTCTGTCTCTGCCTCTGTCTCTGTCTCTGTCTCTGTCTCTGTCTCTGTCTCTGTCTCTGTCTCTGTCTCTGTCTCTGTCTCTGTCCCCGTATCTGTCTCTGTCTCGGTCTTTGTCTCCGTCTCTGTCTCCGTTTCTGACTCTGACTCTGTCTCTATCTCCGTCTCTGTCTCTGTCTCTGTCTCTGTCTCTGTCTCTGTCTCCGTCTCTGTCTCTGTCTCTGTCTCGGTCTTTGTCTCCGTCTCTGTCTCCGTTTCTGTCTCTGACTCTGTCTCTATCTCCGTCTCTGTCTCTGCCGCTGTCTCTGTCTCTGTCTCTGTCTCTGTCTCTCTCTCTGTCTCTGTCTCTGTCTCTGCCTCTGTCTCTGTCTCTGTCTCTGTCTATGTCTCTGTCTCTGTCTGTGTCTCTGTCTCTGTCTCCGTCTCTGTCTCTGCCGCTGTCTCTGGCTCTGGCTCTGTCTCTGTCTCTGTCTCGGTCTTTGTCTCTGTCCCTGTCTCTGTCTCTGTCTCTGTCTCTGTCTCTGTCTCTATCTCTGTCCCTGTCTCTGTCTGAGACTCTGCCTCTGTCACCGTCTCTGTCTCTGTCTCTGACTCTGTCTCTGTCTCCGTCTCTGTCTCTGCCGCTGTCTCTGTCTCTGTCTCTGTCTCTGTCTCTGTCTCTCTCTCTGTCTCTGTCTCTGTCTCTGCCTCTGTCTCTGTCTCTGTCTCTGTCTATGTCTCTGTCTCTGTCTGTGTCTCTGTCTCTGTCTCCGTCTCTGTCTCTGCCGCTGTCTCTGGCTCTGGCTCTGTCTCTGTCTCTGTCTCTGTCTCTGTCTCTGTCTCTGTCTCTGTCTCTGCCCCTGTCTCTGTCTCTGTCTCTGTCTCTGTCTCTGTCTCTGTCTCGGTCCTTGCCTCTGTCTCCGACTCTGTCTCTGTCTCTGTCTCTGTCTCTGTCTCTGTCTCTGTCTCTGTCTCTGTCTCTGTCTCTGTCTCTGTCTGTGTCTCTGTCTCTGTCTCCGTCTCTGTCTCTGCCGCTGTCTCTGTCTCTGTCTCTGTCTCTGTCTCTGCCTCTGTCTCTGTCTCTGTCTCTATCGCTGTCTCTGCCTCTGTCTCTGTCTCTGTCTCTGTCTCTGTTTCTGTCTCTGTCTCTGTCTGTATCTCTGTCTCTGTCTCCGTCTCTGTCTCTGCCGCTGTCTCTGTCTCTGTCTCTGTCTCTGTCTCTGTCTCTGTCTCTGTCTCTGTCTCTGTCTGTGTCTCTGCCTCTGTCTCCGTCTCTGTCTCTATCTCGGTCTTTGTCTCCGTCTCTGTCTCCGTTTCTGTCTCTGACTCTGTCTCTATCTCCGTTTCTGTCTCTGTCTTTGCCTCTGTCTCTGTCTCTGTCTCTGTCTCTGCCTCTGTCTCTGTCTCTGCCTCTGTCGCTGTCTCTCCCTCTGTCTCTGTCAAAGTCTCTGTCCCTGGCTCTGTCTCTGCCTCTGTCACCGTCTCTGTCTCGGTCCTTGCCTCTGTCTCCGACTCTGTCTCTGTCTCTGTCTCTGTCTCTGTCTCTGCCTCTGTCTCTGTCTCTGTCTCTATCTCTGTCTCTGTCTCTGTCTCTGTCTCTGTCTCTGTCCCCGTATCTGTCTCTGTCTCGGTCTTTGTCTCCGTCTCTGTCTCCGTTTCTGACTCTGACTCTGTCTCTATCTCCGTCTCTGTCTCTGTCTCTGTCTCTGTCTCTGTCTCTGTCTCTGTCTCTGTCTCTGTCTGAGACTCTGCCTCTGTCTCTGTCTCTGTCTCTGTCTCTGTCTCTGTCTCTGTCTCTGCCCCTGTCTCTGTCTCTGTCTCTGTCTCTGTCTCTGTCTCGGTCCTTGCCTCTGTCTCCGACTCTGTCTCTGTCTCTGTCTCTGTCTCTGTCTCTGTCTCTGTCTCTGTCTCTGTCTCTGTCTCTGTCTGTGTCTCTGTCTCTGTCTCCGCCTCTGTCTCTGCCGCTGTCTCTGTCTCTGTCTCTGTCTCTGTCTCTGCCTCTGTCTCTGTCTCTGTCTCTATCGCTGTCTCTGCCTCTGTCTCTCTCTCTGTCTCTGTCTCTGTCTCTGTCTCTGTCTCTGTCTCTGTCTCTGTCTCTGTCTCTGTCTCTGTCTTCGTCTCTGTCTCTGTCTCTGTCTCTGTCTCTGTCTCTGTCTCTGTCTCTGTCTCTGTCTGTGTCTCTGCCTCTGTCTCCGTCTCTGTCTCTATCTCGGTCTTTGTCTCCGTCTCTGTCTCCGTTTCTGTCTCTGACTCTGTCTCTATCTCCGTTTCTGTCTCTGTCTCTGCCTCTGTCTCTGTCTCTGTCTCTGTCTCTGCCTCTGTCTCTGTCTCTGCCTCTGTCGCTGTCTCTCCCTCTGTCTCTGTCAAAGTCTCTGTCCCTGGCTCTGTCTCTGCCTCTGTCACCGTCTCTGTCTCTGTCTCGGTCTTTGTCTCTGTCCCTGTCTCTGTCTCTGTCTCTGTCTCTGTCTCTGTCTCTGTCTCTATCTCTGTCCCTGTCTCTGTCTGAGACTCTGCCTCTGTCTCTGTCTCTGTCTCCGTCTCTGTCTCTGTCTCTGTCTCGGTCTTTGTCTCCGTCTCTGTCTCCGTTTCTGTCTCTGACTCTGTCTCTATCTCCGTCTCTGTCTCTGTCTCTGTCTCTGTCTCTGCCTCTGTCTCTGTCTCTGTCTCTGTCTCTGTCTCTGTCTCTGTCTCTGTCTCTGTCTCTGTCTCTGTCTCTGTCTCTGCCTCTGCCTCTGTCTCTGTCGCTGTCTCTCCCTCTGTCTCTGTCACCGTCTCTGTCCCTGGCTCTGTCTCTCCCTCTGTCTCTGTCACCGTCTCTGTCCCTGGCTCTGTCTCTGCCTCTGTCACCGTCTCTGTCTCTGTCTCTGACTCTGTCTCTGTCTCCGTCTCTGTCTCTGCCGCTGTCTCTGTCTCTGTCTCTGTCTCTGTCTCTCTCTCTGTCTCTGTCTCTGTCTCTGCCTCTGTCTCTGTCTCTGTCTCTGTCTATGTCTCTGTCTCTGTCTGTGTCTCTGTCTCTGTCTCCGTCTCTGTCTCTGCCGCTGTCTCTGGCTCTGGCTCTGTCTCTGTCTCTGTCTCTGTCTCTGTCTCTGTCTCTGTCTCTGCCCCTGTCTCTGTCTCTGTCTCTGTCTCTGTCTCTGTCTCGGTCCTTGCCTCTGTCTCCGACTCTGTCTCTGTCTCTGTCTCTGTCTCTGTCTCTGTCTCTGTCTCTGTCTCTGTCTCTGTCTGTGTCTCTGTCTCTGTCTCCGTCTCTGTCTCTGCCGCTGTCTCTGTCTCTGTCTCTGTCTCTGTCTCTGCCTCTGTCTCTGTCTCTGTCTCTATCGCTGTCTCTGCCTCTGTCTCTCTCTCTGTCTCTGTCTCTGTCTCTGTCTCTGTCTCTGTCTCTGTCTCTGTCTCTGTCTCTGTCTTCGTCTCTGTCTCTGTCTCTGTCTCTGTCTCTGTCTCTGTCTCTGTCTCTGTCTCTGTCTGTGTCTCTGCCTCTGTCTCCGTCTCTGTCTCTATCTCGGTCTTTGTCTCCGTCTCTGTCTCCGTTTCTGTCTCTGACTCTGTCTCTATCTCCGTTTCTGTCTCTGTCTCTGCCTCTGTCTCTGTCTCTGTCTCTGTCTCTGCCTCTGTCTCTGTCTCTGCCTCTGTCGCTGTCTCTCCCTCTGTCTCTGTCAAAGTCTCTGTCCCTGGCTCTGTCTCTGCCTCTGTCACCGTCTCTGTCTCTGTCTCGGTCTTTGTCTCTGTCCCTGTCTCTGTCTCTGTCTCTGTCTCTGTCTCTGTCTCTGTCTCTATCTCTGTCCCTGTCTCTGTCTGAGACTCTGCCTCTGTCTCTGTCTCTGTCTCCGTCTCTGTCTCTGTCTCTGTCTCGGTCTTTGTCTCCGTCTCTGTCTCCGTTTCTGTCTCTGACTCTGTCTCTATCTCCGTCTCTGTCTCTGTCTCTATCTCTGTCCCTGTCTCTGTCTGAGACTCTGCCTCTGTCTCTGTCTCTGTCTCTGTCTCTGTCTCTGTCTCTGTCTCTGTCACTGTCTCTGTCTCTGTCTCTGTCTCTGTCTCTGTCTCTGTCTCTGTCTCTGTCTCTGTCTCTGTCTCTGTCTCTGTCTCTGTCTCTGTCTCTATCTCTGTCCCTGTCTGTGTCTGAGACTCTGCCTCTGTCTCTGTCTCCGTCTCTGTCTCTGTCTCTGTCTCGGTCTTTGTCTCCGTCTCCGTCTCTGTCTCTGTCTCTGTCTCTGTCTCTATCTCCGTCTCTGTCTCTGTCTCTGTCTCTGTCTCTGTCTCTGTCTCTGTCTCTGTCTCTGTCTCTGTCTCTGTCTCTGTCTGTGTCTCTGTCTCTATCTCTGTCCCTGTCTCTGTCTGAGACTCTGCCTCTGTCACCGTCTCTGTCTCTGTCTCTGACTCTGTCTCTGTCTCCGTCTCTGTCTCTGCCGCTGTCTCTGTCTCTGTCTCTGTCTCTGTCTCTCTCTCTGTCTCTGTCTCTGTCTCTGCCTCTGTCTCTGTCTCTGTCTCTGTCTATGTCTCTGTCTCTGTCTGTGTCTCTGTCTCTGTCTCCGTCTCTGTCTCTGCCGCTGTCTCTGGCTCTGGCTCTGTCTCTGTCTCTGTCTCTGTCTCTGTCTCTGTCTCTGTCTCTGCCCCTGTCTCTGTCCCTGTCTCTGTCTCTGTCTCTGTCTCGGTCCTTGCCTCTGTCTCCGACTCTGTCTCTGTCTCTGTCTCTGTCTCTGTCTCTGTCTCTGTCTCTGTCTCTGTCTCTGTCTGTGTCTCTGTCTCTGTCTCCGTCTCTGTCTCTGCCGCTGTCTCTGTCTCTGTCTCTGTCTCTGTCTCTGCCTCTGTCTCTGTCTCTGTCTCTATCGCTGTCTCTGCCTCTGTCTCTCTCTCTGTCTCTGTCTCTGTCTCTGTCTCTGTCTCTGTCTCTGTCTCTGTCTCTGTCTCTGTCTTCGTCTCTGTCTCTGTCTCTGTCTCTGTCTCTGTCTCTGTCTCTGTCTCTGTCTCTGTCTGTGTCTCTGCCTCTGTCTCCGTCTCTGTCTCTATCTCGGTCTTTGTCTCCGTCTCTGTCTCCGTTTCTGTCTCTGACTCTGTCTCTATCTCCGTTTCTGTCTCTGTCTCTGCCTCTGTCTCTGTCTCTGTCTCTGTCTCTGCCTCTGTCTCTGTCTCTGCCTCTGTCGCTGTCTCTCCCTCTGTCTCTGTCAAAGTCTCTGTCCCTGGCTCTGTCTCTGCCTCTGTCACCGTCTCTGTCTCTGTCTCGGTCTTTGTCTCTGTCCCTGTCTCTGTCTCTGTCTCTGTCTCTGTCTCTGTCTCTGTCTCTATCTCTGCCCCTGTCTCTGTCTGAGACTCTGCCTCTGTCTCTGTCTCTGTCTCCGTCTCTGTCTCTGTCTCTGTCTCGGTCTTTGTCTCCGTCTCTGTCTCCGTTTCTGTCTCTGACTCTGTCACTATCTCCGTCTCTGTCTCTGTCTCTGTCTCTGTCTCTGCCTCTGTCTCTGTCTCTGTCTCTGTCTCTGTCTCTGTCTCTGTCTCTGTCTCTGTCTCTGTCTCTGTCTCTGTCTCTGTCTCTGTCTCTGCCTCTGCCTCTGTCTCTGTCGCTGTCTCTCCCTCTGTCTCTGTCACCGTCTCTGTCCCTGGCTCTGTCTCTCCCTCTGTCTCTGTCACCGTCTCTGTCCCTGGCTCTGTCTCTGCCTCTGTCACCGTCTCTGTCTCTGTCTCTGAATCTGTCTCTGTCTCCGTCTCTGTCTCTGCCGCTGTCTCTGTCTCTGTCTCTGTCTCTGTCTCTGTCTCTGTCTCTTTCTCTGTCTGTGTCTCTGTCTCTGTCTCCGTCTCTGTCTCTGCCGCTGTCTCTGTCTCTGTCTCAGTCTCCGTCTCTGTCTCTGCCGCTCTCTCTGTCTCTGTCTCTGTCTCTGTCTCTGTCTCTCTCTCTGTCTCTGTCTCTGTCTCTGCCTCTGTCTCTGTCTCTGTCTCTGTCTCTGTCTCTGTCTCTGTCTCTGTCTCTGTCTCTGTCTCTGTCTCTATCTCTGTCCCTGTCTCTGTCTCTGCCTCTGTCTCTGTCTCCGTCTCTGTCTCTCTCTCTGTCTCTGTCTCTGTCTCTGCCTCTGTCTCTGTCTCTGTCTCTGTCTCTGTCTCTGTCCCCGTATCTGTCTCTGTCTCTGTTTCTGTCTCTGTCTCTGTCGCTGTCTCTCCCTCTGTCTCTGTCACCGTATCTGTCCCTGGCTCTGTCTCTGCCTCTGTCACCGTCTCTGTCTCTGTCTCGGCCTTTGTCTCTGTCTCTGTCTCTGTCTCTGTCTCTGCCTCTGTCTCTGTCTCTGCCTCTGTCGCTGTCTCTCCCTCTGTCTCTGTCACCGTCTCTGTCCCTGGCTCTGTCTCTGTCTCGGCCTTTGTCTCCCTCTCTGTCTCCGTCTGCGTCTCTGTCTCTGTCTCCGTCTCTGTTCCAGTCTCTGTCTCTGTCTCTGTCTCCGTCTCTGTCCCTGTCTCTGTCTCTTCCTCTGTCACCGTCTCTGTCTCTGTCTCGGTCTTTGTCTCTGTCTCTGTCTCTGTCTCTATCTCTGTCCCTGTCTCTGTCTCTGCCTCTGTCTCTGTCTCCGTCTCTGTCTCTGTCTCGGTCTTTGTCTCCGTCTCTGTCTCCGTTTCTGTCTCTGTCTCTGTCTCTATCTCCGTCTCTGTCTCTGTCTCTGCCTCTGTCTCTGTCTCTGTCCCTGTCGCTGTCTCTCCCTCTGTCTCTGTCACCGTATCTGTCCCTGGCTCTGTCTCTGCCTCTGTAACCGTCTCTGTCTCTGTCTCGGTCTTTGTCTGTGTCTCTGCCTCTGTCTCCGTCTCTGTCTCTGCCGCTGTCTCTGTCTCTGTCTCTGTCTCAGTCTCTGTCTCTGTCTCTGTCTCTGCCTCTGTCTCTGTCTCTGTCTCTGTCGTTGTCTCTCCCTCTGTCTCTGTCACCGTCTCTGTCCCTGGCTCTGTCTCTGCCTCTGTCACCGTCTCTGTCTCTGTCTCGGTCTTTGTCTCTGTCTCTGTCTCTGTCTCTGTCTCTGTCTCTGTCTCTGTCTCTGTCTCTGTCTCTGTCTCTGTCTCTGTCTCTGCCGCTGTCTCTGTCTCTGTCTCAGTCTCTGTCTCTGTGTGCGTCTCTGTCTCTGTCTCTGTCTCTGCCTCTGTCTCTGTCCCCGTATCTGTCTCTGTCTCTGTTTCTGTCTCTGTCTCAGTCTCTGTCTCTGTCTCTGTGCCTATCTCTGCCTCTGACTCTGTCGCTGTCCGTGTCTATGTCTCTGTCTCTGTCTCTGTCTCCGTCTGCGTCTCTGCCTCTGTCTCCGTCTCTGTCCCAGTCTCTGTCTCTGTCTCCGTCTCTGTCCCTGGCTCAGTCTCTGCCTCTGTCACCGTCTCTGTCTCTGTCTCGGTCTTTGTCTCTGTCTCTGTCCCTGTCTCTGTCTCTGTCTCTGTCTCGTTTGCTGTCTCTCCCTCTGTCTCTGTCTCCGTCTCTGTCCCAGGCTCTGTCTCCGCCACTGTCTCCGTCTCTGTCCCTGTCTCGGTCTTTGTCTCCGTCTCTGTCTCTGTCTCTGTCTCTGTCTCTGTTTCTGTCTCTGTCTCTGTCTGTATCTCTGTCTCTGTCTCCGTCTCTGTCTCTGCCGCTGTCTCTGTCTCTGTCTCAGTCTCTGTCTCAGTCTCTGTCTCTGTCCCCGTATCTGTCTCTGTCTCTGTTTCTGTCTCTGTCTCAGTCTCTGTCTCTGTCTCTGTGTCGATCTCTGCCTCTGACTCTGTCGCTGTCCGTGTCTATGTTTCTGTCTCTGTCTCTGTCTCCGTCTGCGTCTCTGTCTCTGTCTCTGTCTCCGTCTCTGTCCCAGTCTCTGTCTCTGTCTCCGTCTCTGTCCCTGGCTCTGTCTCTGCCTCTGTCACCGTCGCTGTCTCAGACTCTGCCTCTGTCTCTGTCTCTCTCTCTGTCTCTGTCTCTGTCTGTGTCTCTGTCTCTGCCGCTGTCTCTGTCTCTGTCTCAGTCTCTGTCTCTGTGTGCGTCTCTGTCTCTGTCTCTGTCTCTGCCTCTGTCTCTGTCCCCGTATCTGTCTCTGTCTCTGTTTCTGTCTCTGTCTCAGTCTCTGTCTCTGTCTCTGTGTCTATCTCTGCCTCTGACTCTGTCGCTGTCCGTGTCTATGTCTCTGTCTCTGTCTCTGTCTCCGTCTGCGTCTCTGCCTCTGTCTCCGTCTCTGTCCCAGTCTCTGTCTCTGTCTCCGTCTCTGTCCCTGGCTCAGTCTCTGCCTCTGTCACCGTCTCTGTCTCTGTCTCGGTCTTTGTCTCTGTCTCCGTCTCCGTCTCTGTCTCTGTCTCTGTCTCTGTCTCTATCTCCGTCTCTGTCTCCGTCTCTGTCTCTGTCTCTGTCTCTGTCTCTGTCTCTGTCTGTGTCTCTGTCTCTGTCTCCGTCTCTGTCTCTGCCGCTGTCTCTGTCTCTGTCTCAGTCTCCGTCTCTGTCTCTGCCGCTCTCTCTGTCTCTGTCTCTGTCTCTGTCTCTGTCTCTCTCTCTGTCTCTGTCTCTGTCTCTGCCTCTGTCTCTGTCTCTGTCTCTGTCTCTGTCTCTGTCTCTGTCTCTGTCTCTGTCTCTGTCTCTGTCTCTGTCCCCGTATCTGTCTCTGTCTCGGTCTTTGTCTCCGTCTCTGTCTCCGTTTCTGACTCTGACTCTGTCTCTATCTCCGTCTCTGTCTCTGTCTCTGTCTCTGTCTCTGTCTCTGTCTCTGTCTGAGACTCTGCCTCTGTCTCTGTCTCTGTCTCTGTCTCTGTCTCTGTCTCTGTCTCTGTCTCTGCCCCTGTCTCTGTCTCTGTCTCTGTCTCTGTCTCTGTCTCGGTCCTTGCCTCTGTCTCCGACTCTGTCTCTGTCTCTGTCTCTGTCTCTGTCTCTGTCTCTGTCTCTGTCTCTGTCTGTGTCTCTGTCTCTGTCTCCGTCTCTGTCTCTGCCGCTGTCTCTGTCTCTGTCTCTGTCTCTGTCTCTGTCTCTATCGCTGTCTCTCCCTCTGTCTCTCTCTCTGTCTCTGTCTCTGTCTCTGTCTCTGTCTCTGTCTCTGTCTCTGTCTCTGTCTTCGTCTCTGTCTCTGTCTCTGTCTCTGTCTCTGTCTCTGTCTCTGTCTCTGTCTCTGTCTCTGTCTCTGTCTCTGTCTGTGTCTCTGCCTCTGTCTCCGTCTCTGTCTCTATCTCGGTCTTTGTCTCCGTCTCTGTCTCCGTTTCTGTCTCTGACTCTGTCTCTATCTCCGTTTCTGTCTCTGTCTCTGCCTCTGTCTCTGTCTCTGTCTCTGTCTCTGCCTCTGTCTCTGTCTCTGCCTCTGTCGCTGTCTCTCCCTCTGTCTCTGTCAAAGTCTCTGTCTCTGGCTCTGTCTCTGCCTCTGTCACCGTCTCTGTCTCTGTCTCGGTCTTTGTCTCTGTCCCTGTCTCTGTCTCTGTCTCTGTCTCTGTCTCTGTCTCTATCTCTGTCCCTGTCTCTGTCTGAGACTCTGCCTCTGTCTCTGTCTCTGTCTCCGTCTCTGTCTCTGTCTCTGTCTCGGTCTTTGTCTCCGTCTCTGTCTCCGTTTCTGTCTCTGACTCTGTCTCTATCTCCGTCTCTGTCTCTGTCTCTGTCTCTGTCTCTGCCTCTGTCTCTGTCTCTGTCTCTCTCTCTGTCTCTGTCTCTGTCTCTGTCTCTGTCTCTGTCTCTGTCTCTGCCTCTGCCTCTGTCTCTGTCGCTGTCTCTCCCTCTGTCTCTGTCACCGTCTCTGTCCCTGGCTCTGTCTCTCCCTCTGTCTCTGTCACCGTCTCTGTCCCTGGCTCTGTCTCTGCCTCTGTCACCGTCTCTGTCTCTGTCTCTGACTCTGTCTCTGTCTCCGTCTCTGTCTCTGCCGCTGTCTCTGTCTCTGTCTCTGTCTCTGTCTCTCTCTCTGTCTCTGTCTCTGTCTCTGCCTCTGTCTCTGTCTCTGTCTCTGTCTATGTCTCTGTCTCTGTCTGTGTCTCTGTCTCTGTCTCCGTCTCTGTCTCTGCCGCTGTCTCTGGCTCTGGCTCTGTCTCTGTCTCTGCCTCTGTCTCTGTCTCCGTCTCTGTCTCTGTCTCGGTCTTTGTCTCCGTCTCTGTGTCCGTTTCTGTCTCTGTCTTTGTCTCTATCTCCGTCTCTGTCTCTGTCTCTGCCTCTGTCTCTGTCTCTGTCTCCGTCTCTGTATCTGTCTCTGCCTCTGTCTCTGTCTCTGTCTCTGTCTCTGTCTCTGTCTCTGTCTCTGTCTCTGTCTCTGTCTCGGTCCTTGCCTCTCTCTCCGACTCTGTCTCTGTCTCTGCCGCTGTCTCTGTCTCTGTCTCTGCCTCTGTCTCTCTCTCTGTCTCTGTCTCTGTCTCTGCCTCTGTCTCTGTCTCTGTCTCTGTCTCTGTCTCTGTCTCTGTCTCTGTCTGTGTCTCTGTCTCTGTCTCCGTCTCTGTCTCTGCCGCTGTCTCTGGCTCTGGCTCTGTCTCTGTCTCTGTCTCTGTCTCTGTCTCTGTCTCTGCCTCTGTCTCTGTCTCTGTCTCTGTCGTTGTCTCTCCCTCCGTCTCTGTCACCGTCTCTGTCCCTGGCTCTGTCTCTCCCTCTGTCTCTGTCACCGTCTCTGTCCCTGGCTCTGTCTCTGCCTCTGTCACCGTCTCTGTCTCTGTCTCTGTCTCTGTCTCTGTCTCTGCCTCTGTCTCTGTCTCTGTCTCTGTCTCTGTCTCTGTCTCTGTCTCTGTCTCTGTCTCTGTCTCTGTCTCTGTCTCTGTCTCTGCCTCTGCCTCTGTCTCTGTCGCTGTCTCTCCCTCTGTCTCTGTCACCGTCTCTGTCCCTGGCTCTGTCTCTCCCTCTGTCTCTGTCACCGTCTCTGTCCCTGGCTCTGTCTCTGCCTATGTCACCGTCTCTGTCTCTGTCTCTGACTCTGTCTCTGTCTCCGTCTCTGTCTCTGCCGCTGTCTCTGTCTCTGTCTCTGTCTCTGTCTCTCTCTCTGTCTCTGTCTCTGTCTCTGCCTCTGTCTCTGTCTCTGTCTCTGTCTCTGTCTCTGTCTCTGTCTCTGTCTCTGTCTGTGTCTCTGTCTCTGTCTCCGTCTCTGTCTCTGCCGCTGTCTCTGTCTCTGTCTCTGTCTCTGTCTCTGTCTCTGTCTGTGTCTCTGTCTCTGTCTCCGTCTCTGTCTCTGCCGCTGTCTCTGTCTCTGTCTCTGTCTCTGTCTCTGCCTCTGTCTCTGTCTCTGTCTCTATCGCTGTCTCTCCCTCTGTCTCTCTCTCTGTCTCTGTCTCTGTCTCTGTCTCTGTCTCTGTCTCTGTCTCTGTCTCTGTCTCTGTCTTCGTCTCTGTCTCTGTCTCTGTCTCTGTCTCTGTCTCTGTCTCTGTCTCTGTCTCTGTCTCTGTCTCTGTCTCTGTCTCTGTCTCTGCCTCTGTCTCCGTCTCTGTCTCTATCTCGGTCTTTGTCTCCGTCTCTGTCTCCGTGTCTGTCTCTGACTCTGTCTCTATCTCCGTTTCTGTCTATGTCTCTGCCTCTGTCTCTGTCTCTGTCTCTGCCTCTGTCTCTGTCTCTGCCTCTGTCGCTGTCTCTCCCTCTGTCTCTGTCAAAGTCTCTGTCCCTGGCTCTGTCTCTGTCTCTGTCTCTGTCTCTGCCTCTGCCTCTGTCTCTGTCGCTGTGTCTCCCTCTGTCTCTGTCACCGTCTCTGTCCCTGGCTCTGTCTCTCCCTCTGTCTCTGTCACCGTCTCTGTCCTTGGCTCTGTCTCTGCCTCTGTCACCGTCTCTGTCTCTGTCTCTGTCTCTATCTCTGTCCCTGTCTCTGTCTCTGCCTCTGTCTCTGTCTCCGTCTCTATCTCTCTCTCTGTCTCTGTCTCTGTCTCTGCCTCTGTCTCTGTCTCTGTCTCTGTCCCCGTATCTGTCTCTGTCTCTGTTTCTGTCTCTGTCTCTGTCGCTGTCTCTCCCTCTGTCTCTGTCACCGTATCTGTCCCTGGCTCTGTCTCTGCCTCTGTCACCGTCACTGTCTCTGTCTCGGCCTTTGTCTCTGTCTCTGTCTCTGTCTCTGTCTCTGCCTCTGTCTCTGTCTCTGCCTCTGTCGCTGTCTCTCCCTCTGTCTCTGTCACCGTCTCTGTCCCTGGCTCTGTCTCTGCCTCTGTCACCGTCTCTGTCTCTGTCTCGGCCTTTGTCTCCCTCTCTGTCTCCGTCTGCGTCTCTGTCTCTGTCTCCGTCTCTGTTCCAGTCTCTGTCTCTGTCTCTGTCTCCGTCTCTGTCCCTGGCTCTGTCTCTGCCTCTGTCACCGTCTCTGTCTCTGTCTCGGTCTTTGTCTCTGTCTCTGTCTCTGTCTCTATCTCTGTCCCTGTCTCTGTCTCTGCCTCTGTCTCTGTCTCCGTCTCTGTCTCTGTCTCGGTCTTTGTCTCCGTCTCTGTCTCCGTTTCTGTCTCTGTCTCTGTCTCTATCTCCGTCTCTGTCTCTGTCTCTGCCTCTGTCTCTGTCTCTGTCTCTGTCGCTGTCTCTCCCTCTGTCTCTGTCACCGTATCTGTCCCTGGCTCTGTCTCTGCCTCTGTAACCGTCTCTGTCTCTGTCTCGGTCTTTGTCTGTGTCTCTGCCTCTGTCTCCGTCTCTGTCTCTGCCGCTGTCTCCGTCTCTGTCTCTGTCTCAGTCTCTGTCTCTGTCTCTGTCTCTGCCTCTGTCTCTGTCTCTGTCTCTGTCGTTGTCTCTCCCTCTGTCTCTGTCACCGTCTCTGTCCCTGGCTCTGTCTCTGCCTCTGTCACCGTCTCTGTCTCTGTCTCGGTCTTTGTCTCTGTCTCTGTCTCTGTCTCTGTCTCTGTCTCTGTCTCTGTCTCTGTCTCTGTCTCTGTCTCTGTCTCTGTCTCTGTCTCTGCCGCTGTCTCTGTCTCTGTCTCAGTCTCTGTCTCTGTCTCTGTCTCTGCCTCTGTCTCTGTCCCCGTATCTGTCTCTGTCTCTGTTTCTGTCTCTGTCTCAGTCTCTGTCTCTGTCTCTGTGTCTATCTCTGCCTCTGACTCTGTCGCTGTCCGTGTCTATGTCTCTGTCTCTGTCTCTGTCTCCGTCTGCGTCTCTGCCTCTGTCTCCGTCTCTGTCCCAGTCTCTGTCTCTGTCTCCGTCTCTGTCCCTGGCTCAGTCTCTGCCTCTGTCACCGTCTCTGTCTCTGTCTCGGTCTTTGTCTCTGTCTCTGTCCCTGTCTCTGTCTCTGTCTCTGTCTCGTTTGCTGTCTCTCCCTCTGTCTCTGTCTCCGTCTCTGTCCCAGGCTCTGTCTCCGCCACTGTCTCCGTCTCTGTCCCTGTCTCGGTCTTTGTCTCCGTCTCTGTCTCTGTCTCTGTCTCTGTTTCTGTCTGTGTCTCTGTCTGTATCTCTGTCTCTGTCTCCGTCTCTGTCTCTGCCGCTGTCTCTGTCTCTGTCTCAGTCTCTGTCTCAGTCTCTGTCTCTGTCTCCGTAACTGTCTCTGTCTCTGTTTCTGTCTCTGTCTCAGTCTCTGTCTCTGTCTCTGTGTCGATCTCTGCCTCTGACTCTGTCGCTGTCCGTGTCTATGTTTCTGTCTCTGTCTCTGTCTCCGTCTGCGTCTCTGTCTCTGTCTCTGTCTCCGTCTCTGTCCCAGTCTCTGTCTCTGTCTCCGTCTCTGTCCCTGGCTCTGTCTCTGCCTCTGTCACCGTCGCTGTCTCAGACTCTGCCTCTGTCTCTGTCTCTCTCTCTGTCTCTGTCTCTGTCTGTGTCTCTGTCTCTGCCGCTGTCTCTGTCTCTGTCTCAGTCTCTGTCTCTGTGTGCGTCTCTGTCTCTGTCTCTGTCTCTGCCTCTGTCTCTGTCCCCGTATCTGTCTCTGTCTCTGTTTCTGTCTCTGTCTCAGTCTCTGTCTCTGTCTCTGTGTCTATCTCTGCCTCTGACTCTGTCGCTGTCCGTGTCTATGTCTCTGTCTCTGTCTCTGTCTCCGTCTGCGTCTCTGCCTCTGTCTCCGTCTCTGTCCCAGTCTCTGTCTCTGTCTCCGTCTCTGTCCCTGGCTCAGTCTCTGCCTCTGTCACCGTCTCTGTCTCTGTCTCGGTCTTTGTCTCTGTCTCCGTCTCCGTCTCTGTCTCTGTCTCTGTCTCTGTCTCTATCTCCGTCTCTGTCTCTGTCTCTGTCTCTGTCTCTGTCTCTGTCTCTGTCTCTGTCTCTGTCTCTGCCTCTGTCTCTGTCTCTGTCTCTGTCTGTGTCTCTGTCTCTATCTCTGTCCCTGTCTCTGTCTGAGACTCTGCCTCTGTCTCTGTCTCTGTCTCCGTCTCTGTCTCTGTCTCTGTCTCGGTCTTTGTCTCCGTCTCTGTCTCTGTCTCTGTCTCTGTCTCTGTCTCTGTCTGTGTCTCTGTCTCTGTCTCCGTCTCTGTCTCTGCCGCTGTCTCTGTCTCTGTCTCAGTCTCCGTCTCTGTCTCTGCCGCTCTCTCTGTCTCTGTCTCTGTCTCTGTCTCTGTCTCTCTCTCTGTCTCTGTCTCTGTCTCTGCCTCTGTCTCTGTCTCTGTCTCTGTCTCTGTCTCTGTCTCTGTCTCTGTCTCTGTCTCTGTCTCTGTCTCTGTCCCCGTATCTGTCTCTGTCTCGGTCTTTGTCTCCGTCTCTGTCTCCGTTTCTGACTCTGACTCTGTCTCTATCTCCGTCTCTGTCTCTGTCTCTGTCTCTGTCTCTGTCTCTGTCTCTGTCTGAGACTCTGCCTCTGTCTCTGTCTCTGTCTCTGTCTCTGTCTCTGTCTCTGTCTCTGTCTCTGCCCCTGTCTCTGTCTCTGTCTCTGTCTCTGTCTCTGTCTCGGTCCTTGCCTCTGTCTCCGACTCTGTCTCTGTCTCTGTCTCTGTCTCTGTCTCTGTCTCTGTCTGTGTCTCTGTCTCTGTCTCCGTCTCTGTCTCTGCCGCTGTCTCTGTCTCTGTCTCTGTCTCTGTCTCTGCCTCTGTCTCTGTCTCTGTCTCTATCGCTGTCTCTCCCTCTGTCTCTCTCTCTGTCTCTGTCTCTGTCTCTGTCTCTGTCTCTGTCTCTGTCTCTGTCTCTGTCTTCGTCTCTGTCTCTGTCTCTGTCTCTGTCTCTGTCTCTGTCTCTGTCTCTGTCTCTGTCTGTGTCTCTGCCTCTGTCTCCGTCTCTGTCTCTATCTCGGTCTTTGTCTCCGTCTCTGTCTCCGTTTCTGTCTCTGACTCTGTCTCTATCTCCGTTTCTGTCTCTGTCTCTGCCTCTGTCTCTGTCTCTGTCTCTGTCTCTGTCTCTGCCTCTTTCTCTGTCTCTGCCTCTGTCGCTGTCTCTCCCTCTGTCTCTGTCAAAGTCTCTGTCCCTGGCTCTGTCTCTGCCTCTGTCACCGTCTCTGTCTCTGTCTCGGTCTTTGTCTCTGTCCCTGTCTCTGTCTCTGTCTCTGTCTCTGTCTCTGTCTCTATCTCTGTCCCTGTCTCTGTCTGAGACTCTGCCTCTGTCTCTGTCTCTGTCTCCGTCTCTGTCTCTGTCTCTGTCTCGGTCTTTGTCTCCGTCTCTGCCTCCGTTTCTGTCTCTGACTCTGTCTCTATCTCCGTCTCTGTCTCTGTCTCTGTCTCTGTCTCTGCCTCTGTCTCTGTCTCTGTCTCTGTCTCTGCCTCTGCCTCTGTCTCTGTCGTTGTCTCTCCCTCTGTCTCTGTCACCGTCTCTGTCCCTGGCTCTGTCTCTGCCTCTGTCACCGTCTCTGTCTCTGTCTCGGTCTTTGTCTCTGTCTCTGTCTCTGTCTCTGTCTCTGTCTCTGTCTCTGTCTCTGTCTCTGTCTCTGTCTCTGTCTCTGTCTCTGTCTCTGCCGCTGTCTCTGTCTCTGTCTCAGTCTCTGTCTCTGTGTGCGTCTCTGTCTCTGTCTCTGTCTCTGCCTCTGCCTCTGTCCCCGTATCTGTCTCTGTCTCTGTTTCTGTCTCTGTCTCAGTCTCTGTCTCTGTCTCTGTGTCTATCTCTGCCTCTGACTCTGTCGCTGTCCGTGTCTATGTCTCTGTCTCTGTCTCTGTCTCCGTCTGCGTCTCTGCCTCTGTCTCCGTCTCTGTCCCAGTCTCTGTCTCGGTCTCCGTCTCTGTCCCTGGCTCAGTCTCTGCCTCTGTCACCGTCTCTGTCTCTGTCTCGGTCTTTGTCTCTGTCTCTGTCCCTGTCTCTGTCTCTGTCTCTGTCTCGTTTGCTGTCTCTCCCTCTGTCTCTGTCTCCGTCTCTGTCCCAGGCTCTGTCTCCGCCACTGTCTCCGTCTCTGTCCCTGTCTCGGTCTTTGTCTCCGTCTCTGTCTCTGTCTCTGTCTCTGTCTCTGTTTCTGTCTCTGTCTCTGTCTGTATCTCTGCCTCTGTCTCCGTCTCTGTCTCTGCCGCTGTCTCTGTCTCTGTCTCAGTCTCTGTCTCAGTCTCTGTCTCTATCCCCGTATCTGTCTCTGTCTCTGTTTCTGTCTCTGTCTCAGTCTCTGTCTCTGTCTCTGTGTCGATCTCTGCCTCTGACTCTGTCGCTGTCCGTGTCTATGTCTCTGTCACTGTCTCTGTCTCCGTCTGCGTCTCTGCCTCTGTCTCCGTCTCTGTCCCAGTCTCTGTCTCTGTCTCCGTCTCTGTCCCTGGCTCAGTCTCTGCCTCTGTCACCGTCTCTGTCTCTGTCTCGGTCTTTGTCTCTGTCTCCGTCTCCGTCTCTGTCTCTGTCTCTTTCTCTGTCTCTATCTCCGTCTCTGTCTCTGTCTCTGTCTCTGTCTCTGTCTCTGTCTCTGTCTCTGTCTCTGTCTCTGTCTGTGTCTCTGTCTCTATCTCTGTCCCTGTCTCTGTCTGAGACTCTGCCTCTGTCTCTGTCTCTGTCTCCGTCTCTGTCTCTGTCTCTGTCTCGGTCTTTGTCTCCGTCTCTGTCTCTGTCTCTGTCTCTGTCTCTGTCTCTGTCTGTGTCTCTGTCTCTGTCTCCGTCTCTGTCTCTGCCGCTGTCTCTGTCTCTGTCTCAGTCTCCGTCTCTGTCTCTGCCGCTCTCTCTGTCTCTGTCTCTGTCTCTGTCTCTGTCTCTCTCTCTGTCTCTGTCTCTGTCTCTGCCTCTGTCTCTGTCTCTGTCTCTGTCTCTGTCTCTGTCTCTGTCTCTGTCTCTGTCTCTGTCTCTGTCTCTGTCTCTGTCTCTGTCTCTGCCCCTGTCTCTGTCTCTGTCTCTGTCTCTGTCTCTGTCTCGGTCCTTGCCTCTGTCTCCGACTCTGTCTCTGTCTCTGTCTCTGTCTTCGTCTCTGTCTCTGTCTCTGTCTCTGTCTCTGTCTCTGTCTCTGTCTCTGTCTCTGTCTGTGTCTCTGCCTCTGTCTCCGTCTCTGTCTCTATCTCGGTCTTTGTCTCCGTCTCTGTCTCCGTTTCTGTCTCTGACTCTGTCTCTATCTCCGTTTCTGTCTCTGTCTCTGCCTCTGTCTCTGTCTCTGTCTCTGTCTCTGCCTCTGTCTCTGTCTCTGCCTCTGTCGCTGTCTCTCCCTCTGTCTCTGTCAAAGTCTCTGTCCCTGGCTCTGTCTCTGCCTCTGTCACCGTCTCTGTCTCTGTCTCGGTCTTTGTCTCTGTCCCTGTCTCTGTCTCTGTCTCTGTCTCTGTCTCTGTCTCTATCTCTGTCCCTGTCTCTGTCTGAGACTCTGCCTCTGTCTCTGTCTCTGTCTCCGTCTCTGTCTCTGTCTCTGTCTCGGTCTTTGTCTCCGTCTCTGTCTCCGTTTCTGTCTCTGACTCTGTCTCTATCTCCGTCTCTGTCTCTGTCTCTGTCTCTGTCTCTGCCTCTGTCTCTGTCTCTGTCTCTGTCTCTGTCTCTGTCTCTGTCTCTGTCTCTGTCTCTGTCTCTCTCTCTGTCTCTGTCTCTGTCTCTGCCTCTGTCTCTGTCTCTGTCTCTGTCTATGTCTCTGTCTCTGTCTGTGTCTCTGTCTCTGTCTCCGTCTCTGTCTCTGCCGCTGTCTCTGGCTCTGGCTCTGTCTCTGTCTCTGTCTCTGTCTCTGTCTCTGTCTCTGCCACTGTCTCCGTCTCTGTCTCTGTCTCTGTCTCTGCCTCTGTCTCTGTCTCCGTCTCTGTCTCTGTCTCGGTCTTTGTCTCCGTCTCTGTCTCCGTTTCTGTCTCTGTCTTTGTCTCTATTTCCGTCTCTGTCTCTGTCTCTGCCTCTGTCCCTGTCTCTGTCTCCGTCTCTGTATCTGTCTCTGCCTCTGTCTCTGTCTCTGTCTCTGTCTCTGTCTCTGTCTCTGTCTCTGTCGCTGTCTCTGTCCCTATCTCTGTCCCTGTCTCTGTCTGAGACTCTGCCTCTGTCTCTGTCTCCGTCTCCGTCTCTGTCTCTGTCTCTGTCTCTGTCTCTGTCTCTGCCTCTGTCGCCGTCTCTGTCTCTGTCTCTGTCTCTGTCCCTGTCTCTGCCTCTGTCTCTGTCTCTGCCTCTGTCTCTGTCTCTGTCGCCGTCGCTGTCTCTCCCTCTGTATCTGTCACCGTCTCTGTCCCTGGCTCTGTCTCTGACTCTGTCACCGTCTCTGTCTCTGTCTCGGTCTCTGTCTCTGTCTCTGTCTCTGTCTCTGCCTCTGTCCCTGTCTCTGTCTGAGACTCTGCCTCTGTCTCTGTCTCTGTCTCTGTCTCTGTCTCTGTCTCTGTCTCTGTCTCTGTCTCTGTCTCTGTCTCTGTCTCTGTCTCTGTCTCTGTCTCTGTCTCTGTCTCTGTCTCTGTCTCTGTCTCTGTCTCTGTCTCTGTCTCTGTCTCTGTCTCTGTCTCTGTCTCTGTCTCTGTCTCTGTCTCTGTCTCTGTCTCTGTCTCTGTCTCTGTCTCTGTCTCTGTCTCTGTCTCTGTCTCTGCCTCTGCCTCTGTCTCTGTCTCTGTCTCTGTCTCTGTCGCTGTCTCTCCCTCTGTCTCTGTCACCGTCTCTGTCCCTGGCTCTGTCTCTGCCTCTGTCACCGTCTCTGTCTCTGTCTCGGTCTTTGTCTCTGTCTCTGTCTCTGTCTCTGTCTCTGTCTCAGTCTCTGTCTCTGTCTCTGTCTCTGTCTCTGTCTCTGTCTCTGTCTCTGTCTCTATCTCTGTCCCTGTCTGTGTCTGAGACTCTGCCTCTGTCTCTGTATCCGTCTCTGTCTCTGTCTCTGTCTCGGTCTTTGTCTCCGTCTCCGTCTCTGTCTCTGTCTCTGTCTCTGTCTCTATCTCCGTCTCTGTCTCTGTCTCTGTCTCTGTCTCTGTCTCTGTCTCTGTCTCTGTCTCTGTCTCTGTCTCTGTCTCTGTCTCTGTCTCTGTCTCTGTCTCTGTCTCTGTCTCTGTCTCTGTCTCTGTCTCTGTCTCTGTCTCTGTCTCTGTCTCTGTCTCTGTCTCTGTCTCTGTCTCTGTCTCTGTCTCTGTCTCTGTCTCTGTCTCTGTCTCTGTCTCTGTCTCTGTCTCTGTCTCTGTCTCTGTCTCTGTCTCTGTCTCTGCCTCTGCCTCTGTCTCTGTCTCTGTCTCTGTCTCTGTCGCTGTCTCTCCCTCTGTCTCTGTCACCGTCTCTGTCCCTGGCTCTGTCTCTGCCTCTGTCACCGTCTCTGTCTCTGTCTCGGTCTTTGTCTCTGTCTCTGTCTCTGTCTCTGTCTCTGTCTCAGTCTCTGTCTCTGTCTCTGTCTCTGTCTCTATCTCTGTCCCTGTCTGTGTCTGAGACTCTGCCTCTGTCTCTGTATCCGTCTCTGTCTCTGTCTCTGTCTCGGTCTTTGTCTCCGTCTCCGTCTCTGTCTCTGTCTCTGTCTCTGTCTCTATCTCCGTCTCTGTCTCTGTCTCTGTCTCTGTCTCTGTCTCTGTCTCTGTCTCTGTCTGTGTCTCTGTCTCTATCTCTGTCCCTGTCTCTGTCTGAGACTCTGCCTCTGTCTCTGTCTCTGTCTCCGTCTCTGTCTCTGTCTCTGTCTCGGTCTTTGTCTCCGTCTCTGTCTCTGTCTCCGTCTCTGTCTCTGTCTCTGTCTGTGTCTCTGTCTCTGTCTCCGTCTCTGTCTCTGCCGCTGTCTCTGTCTCTGTCTCAGTCTCCGTCTCTGTCTCTGCCGCTCTCTCTGTCTCTGTCTCTGTCTCTGTCTCTGTCTCTCTCTCTGTCTCTGTCTCTGTCTCTGCCTCTGTCTCTGTCTCTGTCTCTGTCTCTGTCTCTGTCTCTGTCTCTGTCTCTGTCTCTGTCTCTGTCTCTGTCTCTGTCTCTGTCTCTGTCTCTGTCCCCGTATCTGTCTCTGTCTCGGTCTTTGTCTCCGTCTCTGTCTCCGTTTCTGACTCTGGCTCTGTCTCTATCTCCGTCTCTGTCTCTGTCTCTGTCTCTGTCTCTGTCTCTGTCTCTGTCTCTGTCTCTGTCTCTGTCTCTGTCTGAGACTCTGCCTCTGTCTCTGTCTCTGTCTCTGTCTCTGTCTCTGTCTCTGTCTCTGCCCCTGTCTCTGTCTCTGTCTCTGTCTCTGTCTCTGTCTCGGTCCTTGCCTCTCTCTCCGACTTTGTCTCTGTCTCTGTCTGTGTCTCTGTCTCTGTCTCTGTCTCTGTCTCTGTCTCTGTCTGTGTCTCTGTCTCTGTCTCCGTCTCTGTCTCTGCCGCTGTCTCTGTATCTGTCTCTGTCTCTGTCTCTGCCTCTGTCTCTGTCTCTGTCTCTATCGCTGTCTCTCCCTCTGTCTCTCTCTCTGTCTCTGTCTCTGTCTCTGTCTCTGTCTCTGTCTCTGTCTCTGTCTCTGTCTTCGTCTCTGTCTCTGTCTCTGTCTCTGTCTCTGTCTCTGTCTCTGTCTCTGTCTCTGTCTCTGTCTCTGTCTCTGCCTCTGTCTCCGTCTCTGTCTCTATCTCGGTCTTTGTCTCCGTCTCTGTCTCCGTGTCTGTCTCTGACTCTGTCTCTATCTCCGTTTCTGTCTATGTCTCTGCCTCTGTCTCTGTCTCTGTCTCTGCCTCTGTCTCTGTCTCTGCCTCTGTCGCTGTCTCTCCCTCTGTCTCTGTCAAAGTCTCTGTCCCTGGCTCTGTCTCTGCCTCTGTCACCGTCTCTGTCTCTGTCTCGGTCTTTGTCTCTGTCCCTGTCTCTGTCTCTGTGTCTGTCTCTGTCTCTGTCTCTATCTCTGTCCCTGTCTCTGTCTGAGACTCTGCCTCTGTCTCTGTCTCTGTCTCCGTCTCTGTCTCTGTCTCTGTCTCGGTCTTTGTCTCCGTCTCTGTCTCCGTTTCTGTCTCTGACTCTGTCTCTATCTCCGTCTCTGTCTCTGTCTCTGTCTCTGTCTCTGTCTCTGTCTCTGCCTCTGTCTCTGTCTCTGTCTCTGTCTCTGTCTCTGTCTCTGTCTCTGTCTCTGTCTCTGTCTCTGTCTCTGTCTCTGTCTCTGTCTCTGTCTCTGTCTCTGCCTCTGCCTCTGTCTCTGTCGCTGTCTCTCCCTCTGTCTCTGTCACCGTCTCTGTCCCTGGCTCTGTCTCTCCCTCTGTCTCTGTCACCGTCTCTGTCCCTGGCTCTGTCTCTGCCTCTGTCACCGTCTCTGTCTCTGTCTCTGACTCTGTCTCTGTCTCCGTCTCTGTCTCTGCCGCTGTCTCTGTCTCTGTCTCTGTCTCTGTCTCTCTCTCTGTCTCTGTCTCTGTCTCTGCCTCTGTCTCTGTCTCTGTCTCTGTCTCTGTCTCTGTCTCTGTCTCTGTCTGTGTCTCTGTCTCTGTCTCCGTCTCTGTCTCTGCCGCTGTCTCTGGCTCTGGCTCTGTCTCTGTCTCTGTCTCTGTCTCTGTCTCTGTCTCTGCCTCTGTCTCCGTCTCTGTCTCTGTCGTTGTCTCTCCCTCCGTCTCTGTCACCGTCTCTGTCCCTGGCTCTGTCTCTCCCTCTGTCTCTGTCACCGTCTCTGTCCCTGGCTCTGTCTCTGCCTCTGTCACCGTCTCTGTCTCTGTCTCTGTCTCTGTCTCTGTCTCTGCCTCTGTCTCTGTCTCTGTCTCTGTCTCTGTCTCTGTCTCTGTCTCTGTCTCTGTCTCTGCCTCTGTCTCTGTCTCTGTCTCTGTCTCTGCCTCTGCCTCTGTCTCTGTCGCTGTCTCTCCCTCTGTCTCTGTCACCGTCTCTGTCCCTGGCTCTGTCTCTCCCTCTGTCTCTGTCACCGTCTCTGTCCCTGGCTCTGTCTCTGCCTATGTCACCGTCTCTGTCTCTGTCTCTGACTCTGTCTCTGTCTCCGTCTCTGTCTCTGCCGCTGTCTCTGTCTCTGTCTCTGTCTCTGTCTCTCTCTCTGTCTCTGTCTCTGTCTCTGCCTCTGTCTCTGTCTCTGTCTCTGTCTCTGTCTCTGTCTCTGTCTCTGTCTGTGTCTCTGTCTCTGTCTCCGTCTCTGTCTCTGCCGCTGTCTCTGTCTCTGTCTCTGTCTCTGTCTCTGTCTCTGTCTGTGTCTCTGTCTCTGTCTCCGTCTCTGTCTCTGCCGCTGTCTCTGTCTCTGTCTCTGTCTCTGTCTCTGCCTCTGTCTCTGTCTCTGTCTCTGTCTCTATCGCTGTCTCTCCCTCTGTCTCTCTCTCTGTCTCTGTCTCTGTCTCTGTCTCTGTCTCTGTCTCTGTCTCTGTCTCTGTCTCTGTCTTCGTCTCTGTCTCTGTCTCTGTCTCTGTCTCTGTCTCTGTCTCTGTCTCTGTCTCTGTCTCTGTCTCTGTCTCTGCCTCTGTCTCCGTCTCTGTCTCTATCTCGGTCTTTGTCTCCGTCTCTGTCTCCGTGTCTGTCTCTGACTCTGTCTCTATCTCCGTTTCTGTCTATGTCTCTGCCTCTGTCTCTGTCTCTGTCTCTGCCTCTGTCTCTGTCTCTGCCTCTGTCGCTGTCTCTCCCTCTGTCTCTGTCAAAGTCTCTGTCCCTGGCTCTGTCTCTGCCTCTGTCACCGTCTCTGTCTCTGTCTCGGTCTTTGTCTCTGTCCCTGTCTCTGTCTCTGTCTCTGTCTCTGTCTCTGTCTCTATCTCTGTCCCTGTCTCTGTCTGAGACTCTGCCTCTGTCTCTGTCTCTGTCTCCGTCTCTGTCTCTGTCTCTGTCTCGGTCTTTGTCTCCGTCTCTGTCTCCGTTTCTGTCTCTGACTCTGTCTCTATCTCCGTCTCTGTCTCTGTCTCTGTCTCTGTCTCTGTCTCTGTCTCTGCCTCTGTCTCTGTCTCTGTCTCTGTCTCTGTCTCTGTCTCTGTCTCTGTCTCTGTCTCTGTCTCTGTCTCTGTCTCTGTCTCTGCCTCTGCCTCTGTCTCTGTCGCTGTGTCTCCCTCTGTCTCTGTCACCGTCTCTGTCCCTGGCTCTGTCTCTCCCTCTGTCTCTGTCACCGTCTCTGTCCCCGGCTCTGTCTCTGCCTCTGTCACCGTCTCTGTCTCTGTCTCTGTCTCTATCTCTGTCCCTGTCTCTGTCTCTGCCTCTGTCTCTGTCTCCGTCTCTATCTCTCTCTCTGTCTCTGTCTCTGTCTCTGCCTCTGTCTCTGTCTCTGTCTCTGTCCCCGTATCTGTCTCTGTCTCTGTTTCTGTCTCTGTCTCTGTCGCTGTCTCTCCCTCTGTCTCTGTCACCGTATCTGTCCCTGGCTCTGTCTCTGCCTCTGTCACCGTCACTGTCTCTGTCTCGGCCTTTGTCTCTGTCTCTGTCTCTGTCTCTGTCTCTGCCTCTGTCTCTGTCTCTGCCTCTGTCGCTGTCTCTCCCTCTGTCTCTGTCACCGTCTCTGTCCCTGGCTCTGTCTCAGCCTCTGTCACCGTCTCTGTCTCTGTCTCGGCCTTTGTCTCCCTCTCTGTCTCCGTCTGCGTCTCTGTCTCTGTCTCCGTCTCTGTTCCAGTCTCTGTCTCTGTCTCTGTCTCCGTCTCTGTCCCTGTCTCTGTCTCTGCCTCTGTCACCGTCTCTGTCTCTGTCTCGGTCTTTGTCTCTGTCTCTGTCTCTGTCTCTATCTCTGTCCCTGTCTCTGTCTCTGCCTCTGTCTCTGTCTCCGTCTCTGTCTCTGTCTCGGTCTTTGTCTCCGTCTCTGTCTCCGTTTCTGTCTCTGTCTCTGTCTCTATCTCCGTCTCTGTCTCTGTCTCTGCCTCTGTCTCTGTCTCTGTCTCTGTCGCTGTCTCTCCCTCTGTCTCTGTCACCGTATCTGTCCCTGGCTCTGTCTCTGCCTCTGTAACCGTCTCTGTCTCTGTCTCGGTCTTTGTCTGTGTCTCTGCCTCTGTCTCCGTCTCTGTCTCTGCCGCTGTCTCTGTCTCTGTCTCTGTCTCAGTCTCTGTCTCTGTCTCTGTCTCTGCCTCTGTCTCTGTCTCTGTCTCTGTCGTTGTCTCTCCCTCTGTCTCTGTCACCGTCTCTGTCCCTGGCTCTGTCTCTGCCTCTGTCACCGTCTCTGTCTCTGTCTCGGTCTTTGTCTCTGTCTCTGTCTCTGTCTCTGTCTCTGTCTCTGTCTCTGTCTCTGTCTCTGTCTCTGTCTCTGTCTCTGCCGCTGTCTCTGTCTCTGTCTCAGTCTCTGTCTCTGTGTGCGTCTCTGTCTCTGTCTCTGTCTCTGCCTCTGTCTCTGTCCCCGTATCTGTCTCTGTCTCTGTTTCTGTCTCTGTCTCAGTCTCTGTCTCTGTCTCTGTGTCTATCTCTGCCTCTGACTCTGCCTCTGTCTCCGTCTCTGTCCCAGTCTCTGTCTCTGTCTCCGTCTCTGTCCCTGGCTCAGTCTCTGCCTCTGTCACCGTCTCTGTCTCTGTCTCGGTCTTTGTCTCTGTCTCTGTCCCTGTCTCTGTCTCTGTCTCTGTCTCGTTTGCTGTCTCTCCCTCTGTCTCTGTCTCCGTCTCTGTCCCAGGCTCTGTCTCCGCCACTGTCTCCGTCTCTGTCCCTGTCTCGGTCTTTGTCTCCGTCTCTGTCTCTGTCTCTGTCTCTGTCTCTGTTTCTGTCTGTGTCTCTGTCTGTATCTCTGTCTCTGTCTCCGTCTCTGTCTCTGCCGCTGTCTCTGTCTCTGTCTCAGTCTCTGTCTCTGTGTGCGTCTCTGTCTCTGTCTCTGTCTCTGCCTCTGTCTCTGTCCCCGTATCTGTCTCTGTCTCTGTTTCTGTCTCTGTCTCAGTCTCTGTCTCTGTCTCTGTGTCTATCTCTGCCTCTGACTCTGTCGCTGTCCGTGTCTATGTCTCTGTCTCTGTCTCTGTCTCCGTCTGCGTCTCTGCCTCTGTCTCCGTCTCTGTCCCAGTATCTGTCTCTGTCTCCGTCTCTGTCCCTGGCTCAGTCTCTGCCTCTGTCACCGTCTCTGTCTCTGTCTCGGTCTTTGTCTCTGTCTCCGTCTCCGTCTCTGTCTCTGTCTCTGTCTCTGTCTCTATCTCCGTCTCTGTCTCTGTCTCTGTCTCTGTCTCTGTCTCTGTCTCTGTCTCTGTCTCTGTCTCTGTCTCTGTCTCTGTCTCTGTCTGTGTCTCTGTCTCTATCTCTGTCCCTGTCTCTGTCTGAGACTCTGCCTCTGTCTCTGTCTCTGTCTCCGTCTCTGTCTCTGTCTCTGTCTCGGTCTTTGTCTCCGTCTCTGTCTCTGTCTCTGTCTCTGTCTCTGTCTCTGTCTCTGTCTGTGTCTCTGTCTCTGTCTCCGTCTCTGTCTCTGCCGCTGTCTCTGTCTCTGTCTCAGTCTCCGTCTCTGTCTCTGCCGCTCTCTCTGTCTCTGTCTCTGTCTCTGTCTCTGTCTCTCTCTCTGTCTCTGTCTCTGTCTCTGCCTCTGTCTCTGTCTCTGTCTCTGTCTCTGTCTCTGTCTCTGTCTCTGTCTCTGTCTCTGTCTCTGTCTCTGTCCCCGTATCTGTCTCTGTCTCGGTCTTTGTCTCCGTCTCTGTCTCCGTTTCTGACTCTGACTCTGTCTCTATCTCCGTCTCTGTCTCTGTCTCTGTCTCTGTCTCTGTCTCTGTCTCTGTCTGAGACTCTGCCTCTGTCTCTGTCTCTGTCTCTGTCTCTGTCTCTGTCTCTGTCTCTGTCTCTGCCCCTGTCTCTGTCTCTGTCTCTGTCTCTGTCTCTGTCTCGGTCCTTGCCTCTGTCTCCGACTCTGTCTCTGTCTCTGTCTCTGTCTCTGTCTCTGTCTCTGTCTGTGTCTCTGTCTCTGTCTCCGTCTCTGTCTCTGCCGCTGTCTCTGTCTCTGTCTCTGTCTCTGTCTCTGCCTCTGTCTCTGTCTCTGTCTCTATCGCTGTCTCTCCCTCTGTCTCTCTCTCTGTCTCTGTCTCTGTCTCTGTCTCTGTCTCTGTCTCTGTCTCTGTCTCTGTCTTCGTCTCTGTCTCTGTCTCTGTCTCTGTCTCTGTCTCTGTCTCTGTCTCTGTCTGTGTCTCTGCCTCTGTCTCCGTCTCTGTCTCTATCTCGGTCTTTGTCTCCGTCTCTGTCTCCGTTTCTGTCTCTGACTCTGTCTCTATCTCCGTTTCTGTCTCTGTCTCTGCCTCTGTCTCTGTCTCTGTCTCTGTCTCTGCCTCTGTCTCTGTCTCTGCCTCTGTCGCTGTCTTTCCCTCTGTCTCTGTCAAAGTCTCTGTCCCTGGCTCTGTCTCTGCCTCTGTCACCGTCTCTGTCTCTGTCTCGGTCTTTGTCTCTGTCCCTGTCTCTGTCTCTGTCTCTGTCTCTGTCTCTATCTCTGTCCCTGTCTCTGTCTGAGACTCTGCCTCTGTCTCTGTCTCTGTCTCCGTCTCTGTCTCTGTCTCTGTCTCTGTCTCGGTCTTTGTCTCCGTCTCTGCCTCCGTTTCTGTCTCTGACTTTGTCTCTATCTCCGTCTCTGTCTCTGTCTCTGTCTCTGTCTCTGCCTCTGTCTCTGTCTCTGTCTCTGTCTCTGCCTCTGCCTCTGTCTCTGTCGTTGTCTCTCCATCTGTCTCTGTCACCGTCTCTGTCCCTGGCTCTGTCTCTGCCTCTGTCACCGTCTCTGTCTCTGTCTCGGTCTTTGTCTCTGTCTCTGTCTCTGTCTCTGTCTCTGTCTCTGTCTCTGTCTCTGTCTCTGTCTCTGTCTCTGTCTCTGTCTCTGTCTCTGCCGCTGTCTCTGTCTCTGTCTCAGTCTCTGTCTCTGTGTGCGTCTCTGTCTCTGTCTCTGTCTCTGCCTCTGCCTCTGTCCCCGTATCTGTCTCTGTCTCTGTTTCTGTCTCTGTCTCAGTCTCTGTCTCTGTCTCTGTGTCTATCTCTGCCTCTGACTCTGTCGCTGTCCGTGTCTATGTCTCTGTCTCTGTCTCTGTCTCCGTCTGCGTCTCTGCCTCTGTCTCCGTCTCTGTCCCAGTCTCTGTCTCTGTCTCCGTCTCTGTCCCTGGCTCAGTCTCTGCCTCTGTCACCGTCTCTGTCTCTGTCTCGGTCTTTGTCTCTGTCTCTGTCCCTGTCTCTGTCTCTGTCTCTGTCTCGTTTGCTGTCTCTCCCTCTGTCTCTGTCTCCGTCTCTGTCCCAGGCTCTGTCTCCGCCACTGTCTCCGTCTCTGTCCCTGTCTCGGTCTTTGTCTCCGTCTCTGTCTCTGTCTCTGTCTCTGTCTCTGTTTCTGTCTCTGTCTCTGTCTGTATCTCTGTCTCTGTCTCCGTCTCTGTCTCTGCCGCTGTCTCTGTCTCTGTCTCAGTCTCTGTCTCAGTCTCTGTCTCTATCCCCGTATCTGTCTCTGTCTCTGTTTCTGTCTCTGTCTCAGTCTCTGTCTCTGTCTCTGTGTCGATCTCTGCCTCTGACTCTGTCGCTGTCCGTGTCTATGTTTCTGTCTCTGTCTCTGTCTCCGTCTGCGTCTCTGTCTCTGTCTCTGTCTCCGTCTCTGTCCCAGTCTCTGTCTCTGTCTCCGTCTCTGTCCCTGGCTCTGTCTCTGCCTCTGTCACCGTCGCTGTCTCAGACTCTGCCTCTGTCTCTGTCTCTCTCTCTGTCTCTGTCTCTGTCTGTGTCTCTGTCTCTGCGGCTGTCTCTGTCTCTGCCTCAGTCTCTGTCTCTGTGTGCGTCTCTGTCTCTGTCTCTGTCTCTGCCTCTGTCTCTGTCCCCGTATCTGTCTCTGTCTCTGTTTCTGTCTCTGTCTCAGTCTCTGTCTCTGTCTCTGTGTCTATCTCTGCCTCTGACTCTGTCGCTGTCCGTGTCTATGTCTCTGTCACTGTCTCTGTCTCCGTCTGCGTCTCTGCCTCTGTCTCCGTCTCTGTCCCAGTCTCTGTCTCTGTCTCCGTCTCTGTCCCTGGCTCAGTCTCTGCCTCTGTCACCGTCTCTGTCTCTGTCTCGGTCTTTGTCTCTGTCTCCGTCTCCGTCTCTGTCTCTGTCTCTTTCTCTGTCTCTATCTCCGTCTCTGTCTCTGTCTCTGTCTCTGTCTCTGTCTCTGTCTCTGTCTCTGTCTCTGTCTCTGTCTGTGTCTCTGTCTCTATCTCTGTCCCTGTCTCTGTCTGAGACTCTGCCTCTGTCTCTGTCTCTGTCTCCGTCTCTGTCTCTGTCTCTGTCTCGGTCTTTGTCTCCGTCTCTGTCTCTGTCTCTGTCTCTGTCTCTGTCTCTGTCTGTGTCTCTGCCTCTGTCTCCGTCTCTGTCTCTGCCGCTGTCTCTGTCTCTGTCTCAGTCTCCGTCTCTGTCTCTGCCGCTCTCTCTGTCTCTGTCTCTGTCTCTGTCTCTGTCTCTCTCTCTGTCTCTGTCTCTGTCTCTGCCTCTGTCTCTGTCTCTGTCTCTGTCTCTGTCTCTGTCTCTGTCTCTGTCTCTGTCTCTGTCTCTGTCTCTGTCTCTGTCTCTGTCCCCGTATCTGTCTCTGTCTCGGTCTTTGTCTCCGTCTCTGTCTCCGTTTCTGACTCTGACTCTGTCTCTATCTCCGTCTCTGTCTCTGTCTCTGTCTCTGTCTCTGTCTCTGTCTCTGTCTGAGACTCTGCCTCTGTCTCTGTCTCTGCCTCTGTCTCTGTCTCTGTCTCTGTCTCTGCCTCTGTCTCTGTCTCTGCCTCTGTCGCTGTCTCTCCCTCTGTCTCTGTCAAAGTCTCTGTCCCTGGCTCTGTCTCTGCCTCTGTCACCGTCTCTGTCTCTGTCTTGGTCTTTGTCTCTGTCCCTGTCTCTGTCTCTGTCTCTGTCTCTGTCTCTGTCTCTATCTCTGTCCCTGTCTCTGTCTGAGACTCTGCCTCTGTCTCTGTCTCTGTCTCCGTCTCTGTCTCTGTCTCTGTCTCGGTCTTTGTCTCCGTCTCTGTCTCCGTTTCTGTCTCTGACTCTGTCTCTATCTCCGTCTCTGTCTCTGTCTCTGTCTCTGTCTCTGCCTCTGTCTCTGTCTCTGTCTCTGTCTCTGTCTCTGCCTCTGTCTCTGTCTCTGTCTCTGTCTCTGTCTCTGTCTCTGTCTCTGTCTCTGCCTCTGCCTCTGTCTCTGTCGCTGTCTCTCCCTCTGTCTCTGTCACCGTCTCTGTCCCTGGCTCTGTCTCTCCCTCTGTCTCTGTCACCGTCTCTGTCCCTGGCTCTGTCTCTGCCTCTGTCACCGTCTCTGTCTCTGTCTCTGACTCTGTCTCTGTCTCCGTCTCTGTCTCTGCCGCTGTCTCTGTCTCTGTCTCTGTCTCTGTCTCTCTCTCTGTCTCTGTCTCTGTCTCTGCCTCTGTCTCTGTCTCTGTCTCTGTCTACGTCTCTGTCTCTGTCTGTGTCTCTGTCTCTGTCTCCGTCTCTGTCTCTGCCGCTGTCTCTGGCTCTGGCTCTGTCTCTGTCTCTGTCTCTGTCTCTGTCTCTGCCACTGTCTCCGTCTCTGTCTCTGTCTCTGTCTCTGCCTCTGTCTCTGTCTCCGTCTCTGTCTCTGTCTCGGTCTTTGTCTCCGTCTCTGTCTCCGTTTCTGTCTCTGTCTTTGTCTCTATCTCCGTCTCTGTCTCTGTCTCTGCCTCTGTCCCTGTCTCTGTCTCCGTCTCTGTATCTGTCTCTGCCTCTGTCTCTGTCTCTGTCTCTGTCTCTGTCTCTGTCTCTGTCTCTGTCGCTGTCTCTGTCCCTATCTCTGTCCCTGTCTCTGTCTGAGACTCTGCCTCTGTCTCTGTCTCCGTCTCCGTCTCTGTCTCTGTCTCTGTCTCTGTCTCTGTCTCTGCCTCTGTCGCCGTCTCTGTCTCTGTCTCTGTCTCTGTCCCTGTCTCTGCCTCTGTCTCTGTCTCTGCCTCTGTCTCTGTCTCTGTCGCCGTCGCTGTCTCTCCCTCTGTATCTGTCACCGTCTCTGTCCCTGGCTCTGTCTCTGACTCTGTCACCGTCTCTGTCTCTGTCTCGGTCTCTGTCTCTGTCTCTGTCTCTGTCTCTGCCTCTGTCCCTGTCTCTGTCTGAGACTCTGCCTCTGTCTCTGTCTCTGTCTCTGTCTCTGTCTCTGTCTCTGTCTCTGTCTCTGTCTCTGTCTCTGTCTCTGTCTCTGTCTCTGTCTCTGTCTCTGTCTCTGTCTCTGTCTCTGTCTCTGTCTCTGTCTCTGTCTCTGTCTCTGTCTCTGTCTCTGTCTCTGTCTCTGTCTCTGTCTCTGTCTCTGTCTCTGTCTCTGTCTCTGTCTCTGTCTCTGTCTCTGCCTCTGCCTCTGTCTCTGTCTCTGTCTCTGTCTCTGTCGCTGTCTCTCCCTCTGTCTCTGTCACCGTCTCTGTCCCTGGCTCTGTCTCTGCCTCTGTCACCGTCTCTGTCTCTGTCTCGGTCTTTGTCTCTGTCTCTGTCTCTGTCTCTGTCTCTGTCTCAGTCTCTGTCTCTGTCTCTGTCTCTGTCTCTGTCTCTGTCTCTGTCTCTGTCTCTATCTCTGTCCCTGTCTGTGTCTGAGACTCTGCCTCTGTCTCTGTAAAAGTCTCTGTCTCTGTCTCTGTCTCGGTCTTTGTCTCCGTCTCCGTCTCTGTCTCTGTCTCTGTCTCTGTCTCTATCTCCGTCTCTGTCTCTGTCTCTGTCTCTGTCTCTGTCTCTGTCTCTGTCTCTGTCTCTGTCTGTGTCTCTGTCTCTATCTCTGTCCCTGTCTCTGTCTGAGACTCTGCCTCTGTCTCTGTCTCTGTCTCCGTCTCTGTCTCTGTCTCTGTCTCGGTCTTTGTCTCCGTCTCTGTCTCTGTCTCTGTCTCTGTCTCTGTCTCTGTCTCTGTCTGTGTCTCTGTCTCTGTCTCCGTCTCTGTCTCTGCCGCTGTCTCTGTCTCTGTCTCAGTCTCCGTCTCTGTCTCTGCCGCTCTCTCTGTCTCTGTCTCTGTCTCTGTCTCTGTCTCTCTCTCTGTCTCTGTCTCTGTCTCTGCCTCTGTCTCTGTCTCTGTCTCTGTCTCTGTCTCTGTCTCTGTCTCTGTCTCTGTCTCTGTCTCTGTCTCTGTCTCTGTCTCTGTCTCTGTCTCTGTCTCTGTCCCCGTATCTGTCTCTGTCTCGGTCTTTGTCTCCGTCTCTGTCTCCGTTTCTGACTCTGGCTCTGTCTCTATCTCCGTCTCTGTCTCTGTCTCTGTCTCTGTCTCTGTCTCTGTCTCTGTCTCTGTCTCTGTCTCTGTCTCTGTCTGAGACTCTGCCTCTGTCTCTGTCTCTGTCTCTGTCTCTGTCTCTGTCTCTGTCTCTGTCTCTGCCCCTGTCTCTGTCTCTGTCTCTGTCTCTGTCTCTGTCTCGGTCCTTGCCTCTCTCTCCGACTCTGTCTCTGTCTCTGTCTGTGTCTCTGTCTCTGTCTCTGTCTCTGTCTCTGTCTCTGTCTGTGTCTCTGTCTCTGTCTCCGTCTCTGTCTCTGCCGCTGTCTCTGTATCTGTCTCTGTCTCTGTCTCTGCCTCTGTCTCTGTCTCTGTCTCTATCGCTGTCTCTCCCTCTGTCTCTCTCTCTGTCTCTGTCTCTGTCTCTGTCTCTGTCTCTGTCTCTGTCTCTGTCTCTGTCTTCGTCTCTGTCTCTGTCTCTGTCTCTGTCTCTGTCTCTGTCTCTGTCTCTGTCTCTGTCTCTGCCTCTGTCTCCGTCTCTGTCTCTATCTCGGTCTTTGTCTCCGTCTCTGTCTCCGTGTCTGTCTCTGACTCTGTCTCTATCTCCGTTTCTGTCTATGTCTCTGCCTCTGTCTCTGACTCTGTCTCTGCCTCTGTCTCTGTCTCTGCCTCTGTCGCTGTCTCTCCCTCTGTCTCTGTCAAAGTCTCTGTCCCTGGCTCTGTCTCTGCCTCTGTCACCGTCTCTGTCTCTGTCTCGGTCTTTGTCTCTGTCCCTGTCTCTGTCTCTGTGTCTGTCTCTGTCTCTGTCTCTATCTCTGTCCCTGTCTCTGTCTGAGACTCTGCCTCTGTCTCTGTCTCTGTCTCCGTCTCTGTCTCTGTCTCTGTCTCGGTCTTTGTCTCCGTCTCTGTCTCCGTTTCTGTCTCTGACTCTGTCTCTATCTCCGTCTCTGTCTCTGTCTCTGTCTCTGTCTCTGTCTCTGCCTCTGTCTCTGTCTCTGTCTCTGTCTCTGTCTCTGTCTCTGTCTCTGTCTCTGTCTCTGTCTCTGTCTCTGTCTCTGTCTCTGTCTCTGCCTCTGCCTCTGTCTCTGTCGCTGTCTCTCCCTCTGTCTCTGTCACCGTCTCTGTCCCTGGCTCTGTCTCTCCCTCTGTCTCTGTCACCGTCTCTGTCCCTGGCTCTGTCTCTGCCTCTGTCACCGTCTCTGTCTCTGTCTCTGACTCTGTCTCTGTCTCCGTCTCTGTCTCTGCCGCTGTCTCTGTCTCTGTCTCTGTCTCTGTCTCTGTCTCTCTCTCTGTCTCTGTCTCTGTCTCTGCCTCTGTCTCTGTCTCTGTCTCTGTCTCTGTCTCTGTCTCTGTCTGTGTCTCTGTCTCTGTCTCCGTCTCTGTCTCTGCCGCTGTCTCTGGCTCTGGCTCTGTCTCTGTCTCTGTCTCTGTCTCTGTCTCTGTCTCTGCCTCTGTCTCTGTCTCTGTCTCTGTCGTTGTCTCTCCCTCTGTCTCTGTCACCGTCTCTGTCCCTGGCTCTGTCTCTCCCTCTGTCTCTGTCACCGTCTCTGTCCCTGGCTCTGTCTCTGCCTCTGTCACCGTCTCTGTCTCTGTCTCTGTCTCTGTCTCTGTCTCTGCCTCTGTCTCTGTCTCTGTCTCTGTCTCTGTCTCTGTCTCTGTCTCTGTCTCTGTCTCTGTCTCTGTCTCTGCCTCTGCCTCTGTCTCTGTCGCTGTCTCTCCCTCTGTCTCTGTCACCGTCTCTGTCCCTGGCTCTGTCTCTCCCTCTTTCTCTGTCACCGTCTCTGTCCCTGGCTCTGTCTCTGCCTATGTCACCGTCTCTGTCTCTGTCTCTGACTCTGTCTCTGTCTCCGTCTCTGTCTCTGCCGCTGTCTCTGTCTCTGTCTCTGTCTCTGTCTCTCTCTCTGTCTCTGTCTCTGTCTCTGCCTCTGTCTCTGTCTCTGTCTCTGTCTCTGTCTCTGTCTCTGTCTCTGTCTCTGTCTCTGTCTGTGTCTCTGTCTCTGTCTCCGTCTCTGTCTCTGCCGCTGTCTCTGTCTCTGTCTCTGTCTCTGTCTCTGTCTCTGTCTGTGTCTCTGTCTCTGTCTCCGTCTCTGTCTCTGCCGCTGTCTCTGTCTCTGTCTCTGTCTCTGTCTCTGCCTCTGTCTCTGCCTCTGTCTCCGTCTCTGTCTCTATCTCGGTCTTTGTCTCCGTCTCTGTCTCCGTGTCTGTCTCTGACTCTGTCTCTATCTCCGTTTCTGTCTATGTCTCTGCCTCTGTCTCTGTCTCTGTCTCTGCCTCTGTCTCTGTCTCTGCCTCTGTCGCTGTCTCTCCCTCTGTCTCTGTCAAAGTCTCTGTCCCTGGCTCTGTCTCTGCCTCTGTCACCGTCTCTGTCTCTGTCTCGGTCTTTGTCTCTGTCCCTGTCTCTGTCTCTGTCTCTGTCTCTGTCTCTGTCTCTATCTCTGTCCCTGTCTCTGTCTGAGACTCTGCCTCTGTCTCTGTCTCTGTCTCCGTCTCTGTCTCTGTCTCTGTCTCGGTCTTTGTCTCCGTCTCTGTCTCCGTTTCTGTCTCTGACTCTGTCTCTATCTCCGTCTCTGTCTCTGTCTCTGTCTCTGTCTCTGTCTCTGCCTCTGTCTCTGTCTCTGTCTCTGTCTCTGTCTCTGTCTCTGTCTCTGTCTCTGTCTCTGTCTCTGTCTCTGTCTCTGTCTCTGCCTCTGCCTCTGTCTCTGTCGCTGTGTCTCCCTCTGTCTCTGTCACCGTCTCTGTCCCTGGCTCTGTCTCTCCCTCTGTCTCTGTCACCGTCTCTGTCCCTGGCTCTGTCTCTGCCTCTGTCACCGTCTCTGTCTCTGTCTCTGTCTCTATCTCTGTCCCTGTCTCTGTCTCTGCCTCTGTCTCTGTCTCCGTCTCTATCTCTCTCTCTGTCTCTGTCTCTGTCTCTGCCTCTGTCTCTGTCTCTGTCTCTGTCCCCGTATCTGTCTCTGTCTCTGTTTCTGTCTCTGTCTCTGTCGCTGTCTCTCCCTCTGTCTCTGTCACCGTATCTGTCCCTGTCTCTGTCTCTGTCTCTGCCTCTGTCTCTGTCTCTGTCTCTGTCGTTGTCTCTCCCTCCGTCTCTGTCACCGTCTCTGTCCCTGGCTCTGTCTCTCCCTCTGTCTCTGTCACCGTCTCTGTCCCTGGCTCTGTCTCTGCCTCTGTCACCGTCTCTGTCTCTGTCTCTGTCTCTGTCTCTGTCTCTGCCTCTGTCTCTGTCTCTGTCTCTGTCTCTGTCTCTGTCTCTGTCTCTGTCTCTGTCTCTGTCTCTGTCTCTGTCTCTGTCTCTGTCTCTGTCTCTGTCTCTGCCTCTGCCTCTGTCTCTGTCGCTGTCTCTCCCTCTGTCTCTGTCACCGTCTCTGTCCCTGGCTCTGTCTCTCCCTCTGTCTCTGTCACCGTCTCTGTCCCTGGCTCTGTCTCTGCCTATGTCACCGTCTCTGTCTCTGTCTCTGACTCTGTCTCTGTCTCCGTCTCTGTCTCTGCCGCTGTCTCTGTCTCTGTCTCTGTCTCTGTCTCTCTCTCTGTCTCTGTCTCTGTCTCTGCCTCTGTCTCTGTCTCTGTCTCTGTCTCTGTCTCTGTCTCTGTCTCTGTCTGTGTCTCTGTCTCTGTCTCCGTCTCTGTCTCTGCCGCTGTCTCTGTCTCTGTCTCTGTCTCTGTCTCTGTCTCTGTCTGTGTCTCTGTCTCTGTCTCCGTCTCTGTCTCCGCCGCTGTCTCTGTCTCTGTCTCTGTCTCTGTCTCTGCCTCTGTCTCTGTCTCTGTCTCTGTCTCTATCGCTGTCTCTCCCTCTGTCTCTCTCTCTGTCTCTGTCTCTGTCTCTGTCTCTGTCTCTGTCTCTGTCTCTGTCTCTGTCTCTGTCTTCGTCTCTGTCTCTGTCTCTGTCTCTGTCTCTGTCTCTGTCTCTGCCTCTGTCTCTGCCTCTGTCTCCGTCTCTGTCTCTATCTCGGTCTTTGTCTCCGTCTCTGTCTCCGTGTCTGTCTCTGACTCTGTCTCTATCTCCGTTTCTGTCTATGTCTCTGCCTCTGTCTCTGTCTCTGTCTCTGCCTCTGTCTCTGTCTCTGCCTCTGTCGCTGTCTCTCCCTCTGTCTCTGTCAAAGTCTCTGTCCCTGGCTCTGTCTCTGCCTCTGTCACCGTCCCTGTCTCTGTCTCGGTCTTTGTCTCTGTCCCTGTCTCTGTCTCTGTCTCTGTTTCTGTCTCTGTCTCTGTCGCTGTCTCTCCCTCTGTCTCTGTCACCGTATCTGTCCCTGGCTCTGTCTCTGCCTCTGTCACCGTCACTGTCTCTGTCTCGGCCTTTGTCTCTGTCTCTGTCTCTGTCTCTGTCTCTGCCTCTGTCTCTGTCTCTGCCTCTGTCGCTGTCTCTCCCTCTGTCTCTGTCACCGTCTCTGTCCCTGGCTCTGTCTCTGCCTCTGTCACCGTCTCTGTCTCTGTCTCGGCCTTTGTCTCCCTCTCTGTCTCCGTCTGCGTCTCTGTCTCTGTCTCCGTCTCTGTTCCAGTCTCTGTCTCTGTCTCTGTCTCCGTCTCTGTCCCTGTCTCTGTCTCTGCCTCTGTCACCGTCTCTGTCTCTGTCTCGGTCTTTGTCTCTGTCTCTGTCTCTGTCTCTATCTCTGTCCCTGTCTCTGTCTCTGCCTCTGTCTCTGTCTCCGTCTCTGTCTCTGTCTCGGTCTTTGTCTCCGTCTCTGTCTCCGTTTCTGTCTCTGTCTCTGTCTCTATCTCCGTCTCTGTCTCTGTCTCTGCCTCTGTCTCTGTCTCTGTCTCTGTCGCTGTCTCTCCCTCTGTCTCTGTCACCGTATCTGTCCCTGGCTCTGTCTCTGCCTCTGTAACCGTCTCTGTCTCTGTCTCGGTCTTTGTCTGTGTCTCTGCCTCTGTCTCTGTCTCTGCCTATGTCACCGTCTCTGTCTCTGTCTCTGACTCTGTCTCTGTCTCCGTCTCTGTCTCTGCCGCTGTCTCTGTCTCTGTCTCTGTCTCTGTCTCTCTCTCTGTCTCTGTCTCTGTCTCTGCCTCTGTCTCTGTCTCTGTCTCTGTCTCTGTCTCTGTCTCTGTCTCTGTCTGTGTCTCTGTCTCTGTCTCCGTCTCTGTCTCTGCCGCTGTCTCTGTCTCTGTCTCTGTCTCTGTCTCTGTCTCTGTCTGTGTCTCTGTCTCTGTCTCCGTCTCTGTCTCCGCCGCTGTCTCTGTCTCTGTCTCTGTCTCTGTCTCTGCCTCTGTCTCTGTCTCTGTCTCTGTCTCTATCGCTGTCTCTCCCTCTGTCTCTCTCTCTGTCTCTGTCTCTGTCTCTGTCTCTGTCTCTGTCTCTGTCTCTGTCTCTGTCTCTGTCTTCGTCTCTGTCTCTGTCTCTGTCTCTGTCTCTGTCTCTGTCTCTGCCTCTGTCTCTGCCTCTGTCTCCGTCTCTGTCTCTATCTCGGTCTTTGTCTCCGTCTCTGTCTCCGTGTCTGTCTCTGACTCTGTCTCTATCTCCGTTTCTGTCTATGTCTCTGCCTCTGTCTCTGTCTCTGTCTCTGCCTCTGTCTCTGTCTCTGCCTCTGTCGCTGTCTCTCCCTCTGTCTCTGTCAAAGTCTCTGTCCCTGGCTCTGTCTCTGCCTCTGTCACCGTCCCTGTCTCTGTCTCGGTCTTTGTCTCTGTCCCTGTCTCTGTCTCTGTCTCTGTTTCTGTCTCTGTCTCTGTCGCTGTCTCTCCCTCTGTCTCTGTCACCGTATCTGTCCCTGGCTCTGTCTCTGCCTCTGTCACCGTCACTGTCTCTGTCTCGGCCTTTGTCTCTGTCTCTGTCTCTGTCTCTGTCTCTGCCTCTGTCTCTGTCTCTGCCTCTGTCGCTGTCTCTCCCTCTGTCTCTGTCACCGTCTCTGTCCCTGGCTCTGTCTCTGCCTCTGTCACCGTCTCTGTCTCTGTCTCGGCCTTTGTCTCCCTCTCTGTCTCCGTCTGCGTCTCTGTCTCTGTCTCCGTCTCTGTTCCAGTCTCTGTCTCTGTCTCTGTCTCCGTCTCTGTCCCTGTCTCTGTCTCTGCCTCTGTCACCGTCTCTGTCTCTGTCTCGGTCTTTGTCTCTGTCTCTGTCTCTGTCTCTATCTCTGTCCCTGTCTCTGTCTCTGCCTCTGTCTCTGTCTCCGTCTCTGTCTCTGTCTCGGTCTTTGTCTCCGTCTCTGTCTCCGTTTCTGTCTCTGTCTCTGTCTCTATCTCCGTCTCTGTCTCTGTCTCTGCCTCTGTCTCTGTCTCTGTCTCTGTCGCTGTCTCTCCCTCTGTCTCTGTCACCGTATCTGTCCCTGGCTCTGTCTCTGCCTCTGTAACCGTCTCTGTCTCTGTCTCGGTCTTTGTCTGTGTCTCTGCCTCTGTCTCCGTCTCTGTCTCTGCCGCTGTCTCTGTCTCTGTCTCTGTCTCAGTCTCTGTCTCTGTCTCTGTCTCTGCCTCTGTCTCTGTCTCTGTCTCTGTCGTTGTCTCTCCCTCTGTCTCTGTCACCGTCTCTGTCCCTGGCTCTGTCTCTGCCTCTGTCACCGTCTCTGTCTCTGTCTCGGTCTTTGTCTCTGTCTCTGTCTCTGTCTCTGTCTCTGTCTCTGTCTCTGTCTCTGTCTCGGTCTTTGTCTCTGTCCCTGTCTCTGTCTCTGTGTCTGTCTCTGTCTCTGTCTCTATCTCTGTCCCTGTCTCTGTCTGAGACTCTGCCTCTGTCTCTGTCTCTGTCTCCGTCTCTGTCTCTGTCTCTGTCTCGGTCTTTGTCTCCGTCTCTGTCTCCGTTTCTGTCTCTGACTCTGTCTCTATCTCCGTCTCTGTCTCTGTCTCTGTCTCTGTCTCTGTCTCTGCCTCTGTCTCTGTCTCTGTCTCTGTCTCTGTCTCTGTCTCTGTCTCTGTCTCTGTCTCTGTCTCTGTCTCTGTCTCTGTCTCTGTCTCTGTCTCTGCCTCTGCCTCTGCCTCTGTCTCTGTCGCTGTCTCTCCCTCTGTCTCTGTCACCGTCTCTGTCCCTGGCTCTGTCTCTCCCTCTGTCTCTGTCACCGTCTCTGTCCCTGGCTCTGTCTCTGCCTCTGTCACCGTCTCTGTCTCTGTCTCTGACTCTGTCTCTGTCTCCGTCTCTGTCTCTGCCGCTGTCTCTGTCTCTGTCTCTGTCTCTGTCTCTCTCTCTGTCTCTGTCTCTGTCTCTGCCTCTGTCTCTGTCTCTGTCTCTGTCTCTGTCTCTGTCTCTGTCTGTGTCTCTGTCTCTGTCTCCGTCTCTGTCTCTGCCGCTGTCTCTGGCTCTGGCTCTGTCTCTGTCTCTGTCTCTGTCTCTGTCTCTGTCTCTGCCTCTGTCTCTGTCTCTGTCTCTGTCGTTGTCTCTCCCTCTGTCTCTGTCACCGTCTCTGTCCCTGGCTCTGTCTCTCCCTCTGTCTCTGTCACCGTCTCTGTCCCTGGCTCTGTCTCTGCCTCTGTCACCGTCTCTGTCTCTGTCTCTGTCTCTGTCTCTGTCTCTGCCTCTGTCTCTGTCTCTGTCTCTGTCTCTGTCTCTGTCTCTGTCTCTGTCTCTGTCTCTGTCTCTGCCTCTGCCTCTGTCTCTGTCGCTGTCTCTCCCTCTGTCTCTGTCACCGTCTCTGTCCCTGGCTCTGTCTCTCCCTCTGTCTCTGTCACCGTCTCTGTCCCTGGCTCTGTCTCTGCCTATGTCACCGTCTCTGTCTCTGTCTCTGACTCTGTCTCTGTCTCCGTCTCTGTCTCTGCCGCTGTCTCTGTCTCTGTCTCTGTCTCTGTCTCTCTCTCTGTCTCTGTCTCTGTCTCTGCCTCTGTCTCTGTCTCTGTCTCTGTCTCTGTCTCTGTCTCTGTCTCTGTCTCTGTCTCTGTCTGTGTCTCTGTCTCTGTCTCCGTCTCTGTCTCTGCCGCTGTCTCTGTCTCTGTCTCTGTCTCTGTCTCTGTCTCTGTCTGTGTCTCTGTCTCTGTCTCCGTCTCTGTCTCTGCCGCTGTCTCTGTCTCTGTCTCTGTCTCTGTCTCTGCCTCTGTCTCTGCCTCTGTCTCCGTCTCTGTCTCTATCTCGGTCTTTGTCTCCGTCTCTGTCTCCGTGTCTGTCTCTGACTCTGTCTCTATCTCCGTTTCTGTCTATGTCTCTGCCTCTGTCTCTGTCTCTGTCTCTGCCTCTGTCTCTGTCTCTGCCTCTGTCGCTGTCTCTCCCTCTGTCTCTGTCAAAGTCTCTGTCCCTGGCTCTGTCTCTGCCTCTGTCACCGTCTCTGTCTCTGTCTCGGTCTTTGTCTCTGTCCCTGTCTCTGTCTCTGTCTCTGTCTCTGTCTCTGTCTCTATCTCTGTCCCTGTCTCTGTCTGAGACTCTGCCTCTGTCTCTGTCTCTGTCTCCGTCTCTGTCTCTGTCTCTGTCTCGGTCTTTGTCTCCGTCTCTGTCTCCGTTTCTGTCTCTGACTCTGTCTCTATCTCCGTCTCTGTCTCTGTCTCTGTCTCTGTCTCTGTCTCTGCCTCTGTCTCTGTCTCTGTCTCTGTCTCTGTCTCTGTCTCTGTCTCTGTCTCTGTCTCTGTCTCTGTCTCTGTCTCTGCCTCTGCCTCTGTCTCTGTCGCTGTGTCTCCCTCTGTCTCTGTCACCGTCTCTGTCCCTGGCTCTGTCTCTCCCTCTGTCTCTGTCACCGTCTCTATCCCTGGCTCTGTCTCTGCCTCTGTCACCGTCTCTGTCTCTGTCTCTGTCTCTATCTCTGTCCCTGTCTCTGTCTCTGCCTCTGTCTCTGTCTCCGTCTCTATCTCTCTCTCTGTCTCTGTCTCTGTCTCTGCCTCTGTCTCTGTCTCTGTCTCTGTCCCCGTATCTGTCTCTGTCTCTGTTTCTGTCTCTGTCTCTGTCGCTGTCTCTCCCTCTGTCTCTGTCACCGTATCTGTCCCTGTCTCTGTCTCTGTCTCTGCCTCTGTCTCTGTCTCTGTCTCTGTCGTTGTCTCTCCCTCCGTCTCTGTCACCGTCTCTGTCCCTGGCTCTGTCTCTCCCTCTGTCTCTGTCACCGTCTCTGTCCCTGGCTCTGTCTCTGCCTCTGTCACCGTCTCTGTCTCTGTCTCTGTCTCTGTCTCTGTCTCTGCCTCTGTCTCTGTCTCTGTCTCTGTCTCTGTCTCTGTCTCTGTCTCTGTCTCTGTCTCTGTCTCTGTCTCTGTCTCTGCCTCTGCCTCTGTCTCTGTCGCTGTCTCTCCCTCTGTCTCTGTCACCGTCTCTGTCCCTGGCTCTGTCTCTCCCTCTGTCTCTGTCACCGTCTCTGTCCCTGGCTCTGTCTCTGCCTATGTCACCGTCTCTGTCTCTGTCTCTGACTCTGTCTCTGTCTCCGTCTCTGTCTCTGCCGCTGTCTCTGTCTCTGTCTCTGTCTCTGTCTCTCTCTCTGTCTCTGTCTCTGTCTCTGCCTCTGTCTCTGTCTCTGTCTCTGTCTCTGTCTCTGTCTCTGTCTCTGTCTGTGTCTCTGTCTCTGTCTCCGTCTCTGTCTCTGCCGCTGTCTCTGTCTCTGTCTCTGTCTCTGTCTCTGTCTCTGTCTGTGTCTCTGTCTCTGTCTCCGTCTCTGTCTCCGCCGCTGTCTCTGTCTCTGTCTCTGTCTCTGTCTCTGCCTCTGTCTCTGTCTCTGTCTCTGTCTCTATCGCTGTCTCTCCCTCTGTCTCTCCCTCTGTCTCTCTCTCTGTCTCTGTCTCTGTCTCTGTCTCTGTCTCTGTCTCTGTCTCTGTCTCTGTCTCTGTCTTCGTCTCTGTCTCTGTCTCTGTCTCTGTCTCTGTCTCTGTCTCTGCCTCTGTCTCTGCCTCTGTCTCCGTCTCTGTCTCTGCCTCTGTCTCTGTCTCTGTCTCTGTCTCTGTCTCTGTCTCTGTCTCTATCTCTGTCCCTGTCTCTGCCTGAGACTCTGCCTCTGTCTCTGTCTCTGTCTCTGCCTCTGTCTCTGTCTCTGTCTCTGTCGTTGTCTCTCCCTCCGTCTCTGTCACCGTCTCTGTCCCTGGCTCTGTCTCTCCCTCTGTCTCTGTCACCGTCTCTGTCCCTGGCTCTGTCTCTGCCTCTGTCACCGTCTCTGTCTCTGTCTCTGTCTCTGTCTCTGTCTCTGCCTCTGTCTCTGTCTCTGTCTCTGTCTCTGTCTCTGTCTCTGTCTCTGTCTCTGTCTCTGTCTCTGTCTCTGTCTCTGCCTCTGCCTCTGTCTCTGTCGCTGTCTCTCCCTCTGTCTCTGTCACCGTCTCTGTCCCTGGCTCTGTCTCTCCCTCTGTCTCTGTCACCGTCTCTGTCCCTGGCTCTGTCTCTGCCTATGTCACCGTCTCTGTCTCTGTCTCTGACTCTGTCTCTGTCTCCGTCTCTGTCTCTGCCGCTGTCTCTGTCTCTGTCTCTGTCTCTGTCTCTCTCTCTGTCTCTGTCTCTGTCTCTGCCTCTGTCTCTGTCTCTGTCTCTGTCTCTGTCTCTGTCTCTGTCTCTGTCTGTGTCTCTGTCTCTGTCTCCGTCTCTGTCTCTGCCGCTGTCTCTGTCTCTGTCTCTGTCTCTGTCTCTGTCTCTGTCTGTGTCTCTGTCTCTGTCTCCGTCTCTGTCTCCGCCGCTGTCTCTGTCTCTGTCTCTGTCTCTGTCTCTGCCTCTGTCTCTGTCTCTGTCTCTGTCTCTATCGCTGTCTCTCCCTCTGTCTCTCTCTCTGTCTCTGTCTCTGTCTCTGTCTCTGTCTCTGTCTCTGTCTCTGTCTCTGTCTCTGTCTTCGTCTCTGTCTCTGTCTCTGTCTCTGTCTCTGTCTCTGTCTCTGCCTCTGTCTCTGCCTCTGTCTCCGTCTCTGTCTCTATCTCGGTCTTTGTCTCCGTCTCTGTCTCCGTGTCTGTCTCTGACTCTGTCTCTATCTCCGTTTCTGTCTATGTCTCTGCCTCTGTCTCTGTCTCTGTCTCTGCCTCTGTCTCTGTCTCTGCCTCTGTCGCTGTCTCTCCCTCTGTCTCTGTCAAAGTCTCTGTCCCTGGCTCTGTCTCTGCCTCTGTCACCGTCCCTGTCTCTGTCTCGGTCTTTGTCTCTGTCCCTGTCTCTGTCTCTGTCTCTGTTTCTGTCTCTGTCTCTGTCGCTGTCTCTCCCTCTGTCTCTGTCACCGTATCTGTCCCTGGCTCTGTCTCTGCCTCTGTCACCGTCACTGTCTCTGTCTCGGCCTTTGTCTCTGTCTCTGTCTCTGTCTCTGTCTCTGCCTCTGTCTCTGTCTCTGCCTCTGTCGCTGTCTCTCCCTCTGTCTCTGTCACCGTCTCTGTCCCTGGCTCTGTCTCTGCCTCTGTCACCGTCTCTGTCTCTGTCTCGGCCTTTGTCTCCCTCTCTGTCTCCGTCTGCGTCTCTGTCTCTGTCTCCGTCTCTGTTCCAGTCTCTGTCTCTGTCTCTGTCTCCGTCTCTGTCCCTGTCTCTGTCTCTGCCTCTGTCACCGTCTCTGTCTCTGTCTCGGTCTTTGTCTCTGTCTCTGTCTCTGTCTCTATCTCTGTCCCTGTCTCTGTCTCTGCCTCTGTCTCTGTCTACGTCTCTGTCTCTGTCTCGGTCTTTGTCTCCGTCTCTGTCTCCGTTTCTGTCTCTGTCTCTGTCTCTATCTCCGTCTCTGTCTCTGTCTCTGCCTCTGTCTCTGTCTCTGTCTCTGTCGCTGTCTCTCCCTCTGTCTCTGTCACCGTATCTGTCCCTGGCTCTGTCTCTGCCTCTGTAACCGTCTCTGTCTCTGTCTCGGTCTTTGTCTGTGTCTCTGCCTCTGTCTCCGTCTCTGTCTCTGCCGCTGTCTCTGTCTCTGTCTCTGTCTCAGTCTCTGTCTCTGTCTCTGTCTCTGCCTCTGTCTCTGTCTCTGTCTCTGTCGTTGTCTCTCCCTCTGTCTCTGTCACCGTCTCTGTCCCTGGCTCTGTCTCTGCCTCTGTCACCGTCTCTGTCTCTGTCTCGGTCTTTGTCTCTGTCTCTGTCTCTGTCTCTGTCTCTGTCTCTGTCTCTGTCTCTGTCTCTGTCTCTGTCTCTGTCTCTGTCTCTGTCTCTGTCTCTGTCTCTGTCTCTGCCGCTGTCTCTGTCTCTGTCTCAGTCTCTGTCTCTGTGTGCGTCTCTGTCTCTGTCTCTGTCTCTGCCTCTGTCTCTGTCACCGTATCTGTCCCTGGCTCTGTCTCTGCCTCTGTCACCGTCACTGTCTCTGTCTCGGCCTTTGTCTCTGTCTCTGTCTCTGTCTCTGTCTCTGCCTCTGTCTCTGTCTCTGCCTCTGTCGCTGTCTCTCCCTCTGTCTCTGTCACCGTCTCTGTCCCTGGCTCTGTCTCTGTCTCTGTCTCCGTCTCTGTCTCTGCCGCTGTCTCTGTCTCTGTCTCTGCCTCTGTCTCTGTCTCTGTCTCTGTCTCTGTCTCTGTCTCTGTCTCTGTCTCTGTCTCTGTCTCTGTCTCTGCCTCTGCCTCTGTCTCTGTCGCTGTCTCTCCCTCTGTCTCTGTCACCGTCTCTGTCTCTGTCTCTATCGCTGTCTCTCCCTCTGTCTCTCTCTCTGTCTCTGTCTCTGTCTCTGCCTCTGTCTCTGTCTCTGTCTCTGTCTCTGTCTCTGTCTCTGTCTCTGTCTCTGTCTCTGTCTCTGTCTCTGTCTCTGCCTCTGCCTCTGTCTCTGTCGCTGTGTCTCCCTCTGTCTCTGTCACCGTCTCTGTCCCTGGCTCTGTCTCTCCCTCTGTCTCTGTCACCGTCTCTGTCCCTGGCTCTGTCTCTGCCTCTGTCACCGTCTCTGTCTCTGTCTCTGTCTCTATCTCTGTCCCTGTCTCTGTCTCTGCCTCTGTCTCTGTCTCCGTCTCTATCTCTCTCTCTGTCTCTGTCTCTGTCTCTGCCTCTGTCTCTGTCTCTGTCTCTGTCCCCGTATCTGTCTCTGTCTCTGTTTCTGTCTCTGTCTCTGTCGCTGTCTCTCCCTCTGTCTCTGTCACCGTATCTGTCCCTGGCTCTGTCTCTGCCTCTGTCACCGTCACTGTCTCTGTCTCGGCCTTTGTCTCTGTCTCTGTCTCTGTCTCTGTCTCTGCCTCTGTCTCTGTCTCTGCCTCTGTCGCTGTCTCTCCCTCTGTCTCTGTCACCGTCTCTGTCCCTGGCTCTGTCTCTGCCTCTGTCACCGTCTCTGTCTCTGTCTCGGCCTTTGTCTCCCTCTCTGTCTCCGTCTGCGTCTCTGTCTCTGTCTCCGTCTCTGTTCCAGTCTCTGTCTCTGTCTCTGTCTCCGTCTCTGTCCCTGTCTCTGTCTCTGCCTCTGTCACCGTCTCTGTCTCTGTCTCGGTCTTTGTCTCTGTCTCTGTCTCTGTCTCTATCTCTGTCCCTGTCTCTGTCTCTGCCTCTGTCTCTGTCTCCGTCTCTGTCTCTGTCTCGGTCTTTGTCTCCGTCTCTGTCTCCGTTTCTGTCTCTGTCTCTGTCTCTATCTCCGTCTCTGTCTCTGTCTCTGCCTCTGTCTCTGTCTCTGTCTCTGTCGCTGTCTCTCCCTCTGTCTCTGTCACCGTATCTGTCCCTGGCTCTGTCTCTGCCTCTGTAACCGTCTCTGTCTCTGTCTCGGTCTTTGTCTGTGTCTCTGCCTCTGTCTCCGTCTCTGTCTCTGCCGCTGTCTCTGTCTCTGTCTCTGTCTCAGTCTCTGTCTCTGTCTCTGTCTTTGCCTCTGTCTCTGTCTCTGTCTCTGTCGTTGTCTCTCCCTCTGTCTCTGTCACCGTCTCTGTCCCTGGCTCTGTCTCTGCCTCTGTCACCGTCTCTGTCTCTGTCTCGGTCTTTGTCTCTGTCTCTGTCTCTGCCTCTGTCTCTGTCTCTGTCTCTGTCTCTGTCTCTGTCTCTGTCTCTGTCTCTGTCTCTGTCTCTGTCTCTGTCTCTGTCTCTGTCTCTGCCGCTGTCTCTGTCTCAGTCTCTGTCTCTGTGTGCGTCTCTGTCTCTGTCTCTGTCTCTGCCTCTGTCTCTGTCCCCGTATCTGTCTCTGTCTCTGTTTCTGTCTCTGTCTCAGTCTCTGTCTCTGTCTCTGTGTCTATCTCTGCCTCTGACTCTGTCGCTGTCCGTGTCTATGTCTCTGTCTCTGTCTCTGTCTCCGTCTGCGTCTCTGCCTCTGTCTCCGTCTCTGTCCCAGTCTCTGTCTCTGTCTCCGTCTCTGTCCCTGGCTCAGTCTCTGCCTCTGTCACCGTCTCTGTCTCTGTCTCGGTCTTTGTCTCTGTCTCTGTCCCTGTCTCTGTCTCTGTCTCTGTCTCGTTTGCTGTCTCTCCCTCTGTCTCTGTCTCCGTCTCTGTCCCAGGCTCTGTCTCCGCCACTGTCTCCGTCTCTGTCCCTGTCTCGGTCTTTGTCTCCGTCTCTGTCTCTGTCTCTGTCTCTGTCTCTGTTTCTGTCTCTGTCTCTGTCTGTATCTCTGTCTCTGTCTCCGTCTCTGTCTCTGCCGCTGTCTCTGTCTCTGTCTCAGTCTCTGTCTCAGTCTCTGTCTCTGTCTCCGTAACTGTCTCTGTCTCTGTTTCTGTCTCAGTCTCAGTCTCTGTCTCTGTCTCTGTGTCGATCTCTGCCTCTGACTCTGTCGCTGTCCGTGTCTATGTTTCTGTCTCTGTCTCTGTCTCCGTCTGCGTCTCTGTCTCTGTCTCTGTCTCCGTCTCTGTCCCAGTCTCTGTCTCTGTCTCCGTCTCTGTCCCTGGCTCTGTCTCTGCCTCTGTCACCGTCGCTGTCTCAGACTCTGCCTCTGTCTCTGTCTCTCTCTCTGTCTCTGTCTCTGTCTGTGTCTCTGTCTCTGCCGCTGTCTCTGTCTCTGTCTCTGTGTGCGTCTCTGTCTCTGTCTCTGTCTCTGCCTCTGTCTCTGTCCCCGTATCTGTCTCTGTCTCTGTTTCTGTCTCTGTCTCAGTCTCTGTCTCTGTCTCTGTGTCTATCTCTGCCTCTGACTCTGTCGCTGTCCGTGTCTATGTCTCTGTCTCTGTCTCTGTCTCCGTCTGCGTCTCTGCCTCTGTCTCCGTCTCTGTCCCAGTCTCTGTCTCTGTCTCCGTCTCTGTCCCTGGCTCAGTCTCTGCCTCTGTCACCGTCTCTGTCTCTGTCTCGGTCTTTGTCTCCGTCTCCGTCTCCGTCTCTGTCTCTGTCTCTATCTCTGTCTCTATCTCCGTCTCTGTCTCTGTCTCTGTCTCTGTCTCTGTCTCTGTCTCTGTCTCTGTCTCTGTCTCTGTCTCTGTCTCTGTCTCTGTCTCTGTCTGTGTCTCTGTCTCTATCTCTGTCCCTGTCTCTGTCTGAGACTCTGCCTCTGTCTCTGTCTCTGTCTCCGTCTCTGTCTCTGTCTCTGTCTCGGTCTTTGTCTCCGTCTCTGTCTCTGTCTCTGTCTCTGTCTCTGTCTCTGTCTGTGTCTCTGTCTCTGTCTCCGTCTCTGTCTCTGCCGCTGTCTCTGTCTCTGTCTCAGTCTCCGTCTCTGTCTCTGCCGCTCTCTCTGTCTCTGTCTCTGTCTCTGTCTCTGTCTCTCTCTCTGTCTCTGTCTCTGTCTCTGCCTCTGTCTCTGTCTCTGTCTCTGTCTCTGTCTCTGTCTCTGTCTCTGTCTCTGTCTCTGTCCCCGTATCTGTCTCTGTCTCGGTCTTTGTCTCCGTCTCTGTCTCCGTTTCTGACTCTGACTCTGTCTCTATCTCCGTTTCTGTCTCTGTCTCTGCCTCTGTCTCTGTCTCTGTCTCTGTCTCTGCCTCTGTCTCGGTCTCTGCCTCTGTCGCTGTCTCTCCCTCTGTCTCTGTCAAAGTCTCTGTCCCTGGCTCTGTCTCTGCCTCTGTCACCGTCTCTGTCTCTGTCTCGGTCTTTGTCTCTGTCCCTGTCTCTGTCTCTGTCTCTGTCTCTGTCTCTGTCTCTATCTCTGTCCCTGTCTCTGTCTGAGACTCTGCCTCTGTCTCTGTCTCTGTCTCCGTCTCTGTCTCTGTCTCTGTCTCGGTCTTTGTCTCCGTCTCTGTCTCCGTTTCTGTCTCTGACTCTGTCTCTATCTCCGTCTCTGTCTCTGTCTCTGTCTCTGTCTCTGCCTCTGTCTCTGTCTCTGTCTCTGTCTCTGCCTCTGCCTCTGTCTCTGTCGTTGTCTCTCCCTCTGTCTCTGTCACCGTCTCTGTCCCTGGCTCTGTCTCTGCCTCTGTCACCGTCTCTGTCTCTGTCTCGGTCTTTGTCTCTGTCTCTGTCTCTGTCTCTGTCTCTGTCTCTGTCTCTGTCTCTGTCTCTGTCTCTGTCTCTGTCTCTGTCTCTGTCTCTGTCTCTGTCTCAGTCTCTGTCTCTGTGTGCGTCTCTGTCTCTGTCTCTGTCTCTGCCTCTGCCTCTGTCCCCGTATCTGTCTCTGTCTCTGTTTCTGTCTCTGTCTCAGTCTCTGTCTCTGTCTCTGTGTCTATCTCTGCCTCTGACTCTGTCGCTGTCCGTGTCTATGTCTCTGTCTCTGTCTCTGTCTCCGTCTGCGTCTCTGCCTCTGTCTCCGTCTCTGTCCCAGTCTCTGTCTCTGTCTCCGTCTCTGTCCCTGGCTCAGTCTCTGCCTCTGTCACCGTCTCTGTCTCTGTCTCGGTCTTTGTCTCTGTCTCTGTCCCTGTCTCTGTCTCTGTCTCTGTCTCGTTTGCTGTCTCTCCCTCTGTCTCTGTCTCCGTCTCTGTCCCAGGCTCTGTCTCCGCCACTGTCTCCGTCTCTGTCCCTGTCTCGGTCTTTGTCTCCGTCTCTGTCTCTGTCTCTGTCTCTGTCTCTGTTTCTGTCTCTGTCTCTGTCTGTATCTCTGTCTCTGTCTCCGTCTCTGTCTCTGCCGCTGTCTCTGTCTCTGTCTCAGTCTCTGTCTCAGTCTCTGTCTCTATCCCCGTATCTGTCTCTGTCTCTGTTTCTGTCTCTGTCTCAGTCTCTGTCTCTGTCTCTGTGTCGATCTCTGCCTCTGACTCTGTCGCTGTCCGTGTCTATGTTTCTGTCTCTGTCTCTGTCTCCGTCTGCGTCTCTGTCTCTGTCTCTGTCTCTGTCTCTGTCTCTGTCTCTGTCTCTGTCTCTGTCTCTGCCCCTGTCTCTGTCTCTGTCTCTGTCTCTGTCTCTGTCTCTGTCTCGGTCCTTGCCTCTGTCTCCGACTCTGTCTCTGTCTCTGTCTCTGTCTTCGTCTCTGTCTCTGTCTCTGTCTCTGTCTCTGTCTCTGTCTCTGTCTCTGTCTGTGTCTCTGCCTCTGTCTCCGTCTCTGTCTCTATCTCGGTCTTTGTCTCCGTCTCTGTCTCCGTTTCTGTCTCTGACTCTGTCTCTATCTCCGTTTCTGTCTCTGTCTCTGCCTCTGTCTCTGTCTCTGTCTCTGTCTCTGCCTCTGTCTCTGTCTCTGCCTCTGTCGCTGTCTCTCCCTCTGTCTCTGTCAAAGTCTCTGTCCCTGGCTCTGTCTCTGCCTCTGTCACCGTCTCTGTCTCTGTCTCGGTCTTTGTCTCTGTCCCTGTCTCTGTCTCTGTCTCTGTCTCTGTCTCTGTCTCTATCTCTGTCCCTGTCTCTGTCTGAGACTCTGCCTCTGTCTCTGTCTCTGTCTCCGTCTCTGTCTCTGTCTCTGTCTCGGTCTTTGTCTCCGTCTCTGTCTCCGTTTCTGTCTCTGACTCTGTCTCTATCTCCGTCTCTGTCTCTGTCTCTGCCTCTGTCCCTGTCTCTGTCTCCGTCTCTGTATCTGTCTCTGCCTCTGTCTCTGTCTCTGTCTCTGTCTCTGTCTCTGTCTCTGTCTCTGTCGCTGTCTCTGTCCCTATCTCTGTCCCTGTCTCTGTCTGAGACTCTGCCTCTGTCTCTGTCTCCGTCTCCGTCTCTGTCTCTGTCTCTGTCTCTGTCTCTGTCTCTGCCTCTGTCGCCGTCTCTGTCTCTGTCTCTGTCTCTGTCCCTGTCTCTGCCTCTGTCTCTGTCTCTGCCTCTGTCTCTGTCTCTGTCGCCGTCGCTGTCTCTCCCTCTGTATCTGTCACCGTCTCTGTCCCTGGCTCTGTCTCTGACTCTGTCACCGTCTCTGTCTCTGTCTCGGTCTCTGTCTCTGTCTCTGTCTCTGTCTCTGCCTCTGTCCCTGTCTCTGTCTGAGGCTCTGCCTCTGTCTCTGTCTCTGTCTCTGTCTCTGTCTCTGTCTCTGTCTCTGTCTCTGTCTCTGTCTCTGTCTCTGTCTCTGTCTCTGTCTCTGTCTCTGTCTCTGTCTCTGTCTCTGTCTCTGTCTCTGTCTCTGTCTCTGTCTCTGTCTCTGTCTCTGTCTCTGTCTCTGTCTCTGTCTCTGTCTCTGTCTCTGTCTCTGCCTCTGCCTCTGTCTCTGTCTCTGTCTCTGTCTCTGTCGCTGTCTCTCCCTCTGTCTCTGTCACCGTCTCTGTCCCTGGCTCTGTCTCTGCCTCTGTCACCGTCTCTGTCTCTGTCTCGGTCTTTGTCTCTGTCTCTGTCTCTGTCTCTGTCTCTGTCTCAGTCTCTGTCTCTGTCTCTGTCTCTGTCTCTGTCTCTGTCTCTGTCTCTGTCTCTATCTCTGTCCCTGTCTGTGTCTGAGACTCTGCCTCTGTCTCTGTATCCGTCTCTGTCTCTGTCTCTGTCTCTGTCTCGGTCTTTGTCTCCGTCTCCGTCTCTGTCTCTGTCTCTGTCTCTGCCTCTATCTCCGTCTCTGTCTCTGTCTCTGTCTCTGTCTCTGTCTCTGTCTCTGTCTCTGTCTCTGTCTCTGTCTCTGCCTCTGCCTCTGTCTCTGTCTCTGTCTCTGTCTCTGTCGCTGTCTCTCCCTCTGTCTCTGTCACCGTCTCTGTCCCTGGCTCTGTCTCTGCCTCTGTCACCGTCTCTGTCTCTGTCTCGGTCTTTGTCTCTGTCTCTGTCTCTGTCTCTGCCTCTGTCTCTATCTCTGTCCCCGTCTCTGTCTGAGACTCTGCCTCTGTTTCTGTCTCTGTCTCTGTCTCTGTCTCTGTCTCTGTCTCTCTCTCTGTCTCTGTCTCTGTCTCTGTCTCCGTCTCTGTCTCTGCCTCTGTCTCTGTCTCCGTCTCTGTCTCTGTCTCGGTCTTTGTCTCCGTCTCTGTCTCCGTTTCTGTCTCTGTCTTTGTCTCTATCTCCGTCTCTGTCTCTGTCTCTGCCTCTGTCCCTGTCTCTGTCTCCGTCTCTGTCTCTGTCTCTGCCTCTGTCTCTGTCTCTGTCTCTGTCTCTGTCTCTGTCTCTGTCTCTGTCTCTGTCCCTATCTCTGTCCCTGTCTCTGTCTGAGACTCTGCCTCTGTCTCTGTCTCCGTCTCCGTCTCTGTCTCTGTCTCTGTCTCTGTCTCTGTCTCTGCCTCTGTCGCCGTCTCTGTCTCTGTCTCTGTCTCTGTCCCTGTCTCTGCCTCTGTCTCTGTCTCTGCCTCTGTCTCTGTCTCTGTCGCCGTCGCTGTCTCTCCCTCTGTATCTGTCACCGTCTCTGTCCCTGGCTCTGTCTCTGACTCTGTCACCGTCTCTGTCTCTGTCTCGGTCTTTGTCTCTGTCTCTGTCTCTGTCTCTGCCTCTGTCTCTATCTCTGTCCCTGTCTCTGTCTGAGACTCTGCCTCTGTCTCTGTCTCTGTCTCTGTCTCTGTCTCTGTCTCTGTCTCTGTCTCTGTCTCTGTCTCTGTCTCTGTCTCTGTCGCTGTCGCTGTCTCTCCCTCTGTCTCTGTCACCGTCTCTGTCAAAGGCTCTGTCTCAGCCTCTGTCACCGCCTCTGTCTCTGTCTCGGTCTTTGTCTCTGTCTCTGTCCCTGTCTCTGCCTCTGTCTCTGTCTCTGCCTCTGTCTCTGTCTCTGTCGCCGTCGCTGTCTCTCCCTCTGTATCTGTCACCGTCTCTGTCCCTGGCTCTGTCTCTGACTCTGTCACCGTCTCTGTCTCTGTCTCGGTCTTTGTCTCTGTCTCTGTCTCTGTCTCTGCCTCTGTCTCTATCTCTGTCCCTGTCTCTGTCTGGGACTCTGCCTCTGTCTCTGTCTCTGTCTCTGTCTCTATCTCTGTCTCTGTCTCTGTCTCTGTCTCTGTCTCCGTTTCTGTCTCTGTCTCTGTCTCTGTCTCTCTCTCTGTCTCTGTCTCTGTCTCTGCCTCTGTCTCCGTCTCTGTCTCTGTCTCTGTCTCTGTCTCTGTCTCTGTCTGTGTCTCTGTCTCTGTCTCCGTCTCTGTCTCTGCCGCTGTCTCTGTCTCTGTCTCAGTCTCCGTCTCTGTCTCTGCCGCTCTCTCTGTCTCTGTCTCTGTCTCTGTCTCTGTCTCTCTCTCTGTCTCTGTCTCTGTCTCTGCCTCTGTCTCTGTCTCTGTCTCTGTCTCTGTCTCTGTCTCTGTCTCTGTCTCTGTCTCTGTCTCTGTCTCTGTCTCTGTCTCTGTCCCCGTATCTGTCTCTGTCTCGGTCTTTGTCTCCGTCTCTGTCTCCGTTTCTGACTCTGACTCTGTCTCTATCTCCGTCTCTGTCTCTGTCTCTGTCTCTGTCTCTGTCTCTGTCTCTGTCTGAGACTCTGCCTCTGTCTCTGTCTCTGTCTCTGTCTCTGTCTCTGTCTCTGTCTCTGTCTCTGCCCCTGTCTCTGTCTCTGTCTCTGTCTCTGTCTCTGTCTCTGTCTCGGTCCTTGCCTCTGTCTCCGACTCTGTCTCTGTCTCTGTCTCTGTCTTCGTCTCTGTCTCTGTCTCTGTCTCTGTCTCTGTCTCTGTCTCTGTCTCTGTCTGTGTCTCTGCCTCTGTCTCCGTCTCTGTCTCTATCTCGGTCTTTGTCTCCGTCTCTGTCTCCGTTTCTGTCTCTGACTCTGTCTCTATCTCCGTTTCTGTCTCTGTCTCTGCCTCTGTCTCTGTCTCTGTCTCTGTCTCTGCCTCTGTCTCTGTCTCTGCCTCTGTCGCTGTCTCTCCCTCTGTCTCTGTCAAAGTCTCTGTCCCTGGCTCTGTCTCTGCCTCTGTCACCGTCTCTGTCTCTGTCTCGGTCTTTGTCTCTGTCCCTGTCTCTGTCTCTGTCTCTGTCTCTGTCTCTGTCTCTATCTCTGTCCCTGTCTCTGTCTGAGACTCTGCCTCTGTCTCTGTCTCTGTCTCCGTCTCTGTCTCTGTCTCTGTCTCGGTCTTTGTCTCCGTCTCTGTCTCCGTTTCTGTCTCTGACTCTGTCTCTATCTCCGTCTCTGTCTCTGTCTCTGTCTCTGTCTCTGCCTCTGTCTCTGTCTCTGTCTCTGTCTCTGTCTCTGTCTCTGTCTCTGTCTCTGTCTCTGTCTCTGTCTCTGTCTCTGTCTCTGCCTCTGCCTCTGTCTCTGTCGCTGTCTCTCCCTCTGTCTCTGTCACCGTCTCTGTCCCTGGCTCTGTCTCTCCCTCTGTCTCTGTCACCGTCTCTGTCCCTGGCTCTGTCTCTGCCTCTGTCACCGTCTCTGTCTCTGTCTCTGACTCTGTCTCTGTCTCCGTCTCTGTCTCTGCCGCTGTCTCTGTCTCTGTCTCTGTCTCTGTCTCTCTCTCTGTCTCTGTCTCTGTCTCTGCCTCTGTCTCTGTCTCTGTCTCTGTCTATGTCTCTGTCTCTGTCTGTGTCTCTGTCTCTGTCTCCGTCTCTGTCTCTGCCGCTGTCTCTGGCTCTGGCTCTGTCTCTGTCTCTGTCTCTGTCTCTGTCTCTGTCTCTGCCACTGTCTCCGTCTCTGTCTCTGTCTCTGTCTCTGCCTCTGTCTCTGTCTCCGTCTCTGTCTCTGTCTCGGTCTTTGTCTCTGTCTCTGTCTCTGTCTCTGCCTCTGTCTCTATCTCTGTCCCTGTCTCTGTCTGGGACTCTGCCTCTGTCTCTGTCTCTGTCTCTGTCTCTATCTCTGTCTCTGTCTCTGTCTCTGTCTCTGTCTCCGTTTCTGTCTCTGTCTCTGTCTCTGCCTCTGTCTCTGTCCCTGTCTCTGTCTCTGCCTCTGTCTCTGTCTCTGCCTCTGTCGCTGTCTCTCCCTCTGTCTCTGTCAAAGTCTCTGTCCCTGGCTCTGTCTCTGCCTCTGTCACCGTCTCTGTCTCTGTCTCGGTCTTTGTCTCTGTCCCTGCCTCTGTCTCTGTCTCTGTCTCTGTCTCTGTCTCTATCTCTGTCCCTGTCTCTGTCTGAGAGTCTGCCTCTGTCTCTGTCTCTGTCTCCGTCTCTGTCTCTGTCTCTGTCTCGGTCTTTGTCTCCGTCTCTGTCTCCGTTTCTGTCTCTGACTCTGTCTCTATCTCCGTCTCTGTCTCTGTCTCTGTCTCTGTCTCTGCCTCTGTCTCTGTCTCTGTCTCTGTCTCTGTCTCTGTCTCTGTCTCTGTCTCTGTCTCTGCCTCTGTCTCTGTCTCTGTCGCTGTCTCTCCCTCTGTCTCTGTCACCGTCTCTGTCCCTGGCTCTGTCTCTCCCTCTGTCTCTGTCACCGTCTCTGTCCCTGGCTCTGTCTCTGCCTCTGTCACCGTCTCTGTCTCTGTCTCTGACTCTGTCTCTGTCTCCGTCTCTGTCTCTGCCGCTGTCTCTGTCTCTGTCTCTGTCTCTGTCTCTCTCTCTGTCTCTGTCTCTGTCTCTGCCTCTGTCTCTGTCTCTGTCTCTGTCTCTGTCTCTGTCTCTGTCTCTGTCTCTGTCTCTGTCTCTGTCTCTGCCTCTGTCTCCGTCTCTGTCTCTGTCGTTGTCTCTCCCTCTGTCTCTGTCACCGTCTCTGTCCCTGGCTCTGTCTCTGCCTCTGTCACCGTCTCTGTCTCTGTCTCTGTCTCTGTCTCTCCCTCTGTCTCTGTCACCGTCTCTGTCCTTGGCTCTGTCTCTGCCTCTGTCACCGTCTCTGTCTCTGTCTCGGTCTTTGTCTTTGTCTCTGTCTCTGTCTCTGTCTCTGTCTCTGTCTGTGTCTCTGTCTCTGCCTCCGTCTCTGTCTCTGCCGCTGTCTCTGTCTCTGTCTCTGTCTCTGTCTCAGTCTCTGTCTCTGTGTGCGTCTCTGTCTCTGTCTCTGTCTCTGCCCCTGTCTCTGTCCCCGTATCTGTCTCTGTCTCTGTTTCTGTCTCTGTCTCAGTCTCTGTCTCTGTCTCTGTGTCTATCTCTGCCTCTGACTCTGTCGCTGTCCGTGTCTATGTCTCTGTCTCTGTCTCTGTCTCCGTCTGCGTCTCTGTCTCTGTCTCTGTCTCTGTCTCTGTCTCTGTCTCTGTCGCTGTCTCTCTCTCTGTCTCTGTCACCGTCTCTGTCCCCGGCTCTGTCTCTGCCTCTGTCACCGTCTCTGTCTCTGTCTCTGTCTCTGTCTCTGTCTCTGCCTCTTTCTCTGTCTCTGTCTCTGTCGCTGTCTCTCCCTCTGTCTCTGTCACCGTCTCTGTCCCTGGCTCTGTCTCTGCCTCTGTCATCGTCTCTGTCTCTGTCTCGGTCTTTGTCTCTGTCTCTGTCTCTGTCTCTGTCTCTGTCTCTGTCCCTGTCTGAGACTCTGCCTCTGTCTCTGTCTCTGTCTCTGTCTCTGTCTCTGTCTCTGTCTCTGTCTCTGTCTCTGTCTCTGTCTCTGTCTCTGTCTCTGTCTCTGTCTCTGTCTCTCTCTCTGTCTCTGTCTCTGTCTCCGTCTCTGTCTCTGTCTCTGTCTCTGCCTCTGTCTCTGTCTCCGTCTCTGTCTCTGTCTCGGTCTTTGTCTCCGTCTCTGTCTCCGTTTCTGTCTCTGTCTTTGTCTCTATCTCCGTCTCTGTCTCTGTCTCTGCCTCTGTCCCTGTCTCTGTCTACGTCTCTGTCTCTGTCTCTGTCTCTGCCTCTGTCTCTGTCTCTGTCTCTGTCTCTGTCTCTGTCTCTGTCCCTATCTCTGTCCCTGTCCCTGTCTGAGACTCTGCCTCTGTCTCTGTCTCTGTCTCTGTCTCTGTCTCTGTCTCTGTCTCTGTCTCTGTCTCTGTCTCTGTCTCTGTCTCTGTCTCTCTCTCTGTCTCTGTCTCTGTCTCCGTCTCTGTCTCTGTCTCTGTCTCTGCCTCTGTCTCTGTCTCCGTCTCTGTCTCTGTCTCGGTCTTTGTCTCCGTCTCTGTCTCCGTTTCTGTCTCTGTCTTTGTCTCTATCTCCGTCTCTGTCTCTGTCTCTGCCTCTGTCCCTGTCTCTGTCTCCGTCTCTGTCTCTGTCTCTGCCTCTGTCTCTGTCTCTGTCTCTGTCTCTGTCTCTGTCTCTGTCTCTGTCCCTATCTCTGTCCCTGTCTCTGTCTGAGACTCTGCCTCTGTCTCTGTCTCCGTCTCCGTCTCTGTCTCTGTCTCTGTCTCTGTCTCTGTCTCTGCCTCTGTCGTCGTCTCTGTCTCTGTCTCTGTCTCTGTCCCTGTCTCTGCCTCTGTCTCTGTCTCTGCCTCTGTCTCTGTCTCTGTCGCCGTCGCTGTCTCTCCCTCTGTATCTGTCACCGTCTCTGTCCCTGGCTCTGTCTCTGACTCTGTCACCGTCTCTGTCTCTGTCTCGGTCTTTGTCTCTGTCTCTGTCTCTGTCTCTGCCTCTGTCTCTATCTCTGTCCCTGTCTCTGTCTGAGACTCTGCCTCTGTCTCTGTCTCTGTCTCTGTCTCTGTCTCTGTCTCCGTCTCTGTCTCTGTCTCTGTCTCTGTCTCTGCCTCTGTCTCTGTCTCTGTCTCTGTCTCTGTCTCTGTCTCTGTCTCTGTCTCTCTCTCTGTCTCTGTCTCTGTCTCTGCCACTGTCTCTGTCTCTGTCGCTGTCTCTCCCTCTGTCTCTGTCATCGTCTCTGTCCCTGGCTCTGTCTCTCCCTCTGTCTCTGTCACCGTCTCTGTCCCTGGCTCTGTCTCTGCCTCTGTCACCGTCTCTGTCTTTGTCTCTGTCTCTGTCTCTGCCTCTGTCCCTGTCTCTGTCTCTGTCTGTGTCTCTGTCTCTGTCTCCGTCTCTGTCTCTGCCGCTGTCTCTGTCTCTGTCTCTGTCTCAGTCTCTGTCTCTGTGTGCGTCTCTGTCTCTGTCTCTGTCTCTGCCCCTGTCTCTGTCCCCGTATCTGTCTCTGTCTCTGTTTCTGTCTCTGTCTCAGTCTCTGTCTCTGTCTCTGTGTCTATCTCTGCCTCTGACTCTGTCGCTGTCCGTGTCTATGTCTCTGTCTCTGTCTCTGTCTCTGTCTCTGTCTCTGTCTCTGTCTCTGTCTCTGTCTCTGTCTCTGTCTCTGTCTCTCTCTCTGTCTCTGTCCCTGTCTCTGTCTACGTCTCTGTCTCTGTCTCTGTCTCTGCCTCTGTCTCTGTCTCTGTCTCTGTCTCTGTCTCTGTCTCTGTCCCTATCTCTGTCCCTGTCCCTGTCTGAGACTCTGCCTCTGTCTCTGTCTCTGTCTCTGTCTCTGTCTCTGTCTCTGTCTCTGTCTCTGTCTCTGTCTCTGTCTCTGTCTCTCTCTCTGTCTCTGTCTCTGTCTCCGTCTCTGTCTCTGTATCTGTCTCTGCCTCTGTCTCTGTCTCCGTCTCTGTCTCTGTCTCGGTCTTTGTCTCCGTCTCTGTCTCCGTTTCTGTCTCTGTCTTTGTCTCTATCTCCGTCTCTGTCTCTGTCTCTGCCTCTGTCCCTGTCTCTGTCTCCGTCTCTGTCTCTGTCTCTGCCTCTGTCTCTGTCTCTGTCTCTGTCTCTGTCTCTGTCTCTGTCCCTATCTCTGTCCCTGTCTCTGTCTGAGACTCTGCCTCTGTCTCTGTCTCCGTCTCCGTCTCTGTCTCTGTCTCTGTCTCTGTCTCTGCCTCTGTCGTCGTCTCTGTCTCTGTCTCTGTCTCTGTCCCTGTCTCTGCCTCTGTCTCTGTCTCTGCCTCTGTCTCTGTCTCTGTCGCCGTCGCTGTCTCTCCCTCTGTATCTGTCACCGTCTCTGTCCCTGGCTCTGTCTCTGACTCTGTCACCGTCTCTGTCTCTGTCTCGGTCTTTGTCTCTGTCTCTGTCTCTGTCTCTGCCTCTGTCTCTATCTCTGTCCCTGTCTCTGTCTACGTCTCTGTCTCTGTCTCTGTCTCTGCCTCTGTCTCTGTCTCTGTCTCTGTCTCTGTCTCTGTCTCTGTCCCTATCTCTGTCCCTGTCCCTGTCTGAGACTCTGCCTCTGTCTCTGTCTCTGTCTCTGTCTCTGTCTCTGTCTCTGTCTCTGTCTCTGTCTCTGTCTCTGTCTCTGTCTCTGTCTCTGTCTCTCTCTCTGTCTCTGTCTCTGTCTCCGTCTCTGTCTCTGTCTCTGTCTCTGCCTCTGTCTCTGTCTCCGTCTCTGTCTCTGTCTCGGTCTTTGTCTCCGTCTCTGTCTCCGTTTCTGTCTCTGTCTTTGTCTCTATCTCCGTCTCTGTCTCTGTCTCTGCCTCTGTCCCTGTCTCTGTCTCCGTCTCTGTCTCTGTCTCTGCCTCTGTCTCTGTCTCTGTCTCTGTCTCTGTCTCTGTCTCTGTCCCTATCTCTGTCCCTGTCTCTGTCTGAGACTCTGCCTCTGTCTCTGTCTCCGTCTCCGTCTCTGTCTCTGTCTCTGTCTCTGTCTCTGTCTCTGTCTCTGCCTCTGTCGTCGTCTCTGTCTCTGTCTCTGTCTCTGTCCCTGTCTCTGCCTCTGTCTCTGTCTCTGCCTCTGTCTCTGTCTCTGTCGCCGTCGCTGTCTCTCCCTCTGTATCTGTCACCGTCTCTGTCCCTGGCTCTGTCTCTGACTCTGTCACCGTCTCTGTCTCTGTCTCGGTCTTTGTCTCTGTCTCTGTCTCTGTCTCTGCCTCTGTCTCTATCTCTGTCCCTGTCTCTGTCTGAGACTCTGCCTCTGTCTCTGTCTCTGTCTCTGTCTCTGTCTCTGTCTCTGTCTCTGTCTCTGTCTCTGTCTCTGTCTCTGTCTCTGTCTCTGTCGCTGTCGCTGCCTCTCCCTCTGTCTCTGTCACCGTCTCTGTCAAAGGCTCTGTCTCAGCCTCTGTCACCGCCTCTGTCTCTGTCTCGGTCTTTGTCTCTGTCTCCGTCTCTGTCTCTGTCTCTGTCTCTGTCTCTGTCTCTGTCTCTGTCTCTGTCTCTGTCTCTGTCTCTGTCTCTGTCTCTGTCTCTATCTCTGTCCCTGTCTCTGCCTGAGACTCTGCCTCTGTCTCTGTCTCTGTCTCTGTCTGCGTCTCTGTCTCTGTCTCTGTCTCGGTCTTTGTCTCCGTCTCTGTCTCTGTCTCTGTCTCTGTCTCTCTCTCTGTCTCTGTCTCTGTCTCTGCCGCTGTCTCTGTCTCTGTCTCTGTCTCCGTCTCTGTCTCTGCCGCTCTCTCTGTCTCTGTCTCTGTCTCTGTCTCTCTCTCCCTCTGTATCTGTCTCTGCCTCTGTCTCTGTCTCTGTCTCTGTCTCTGTCTCTGTCTCTGTCTCTGTCTCTGTCTCTGTCTCTGTCTCTGTCCCCGTATCTGTCTCTGTCTCGGTCTTTGTCTCCGTCTCTGTCTCCGTTTCTGTCTCTGACTCTGTCTCTATCTCCGTCTCTGTCTCTGTCTCTGTCTCTGTCTCTGCCTCTGTCTCTGTCTCTGTCTCTGTCTCTGTCTCTGTCTCTGTCTCTCTCTCTGTCTCTGTCTCTGTCTCTGCCTCTGTCTCTGTCTCTGTCGCTGTCTCTCCCTCTGTCTCTGTCATCGTCTCTGTCCCTGGCTCTGTCTCTCCCTCTGTCTCTGTCACCGTCTCTGTCCCTGGCTCTGTCTCTGCCTCTGTCACCGTCTCTGTCTTTGTCTCTGTCTCTGTCTCTGCCTCTGTCTCTGTCTCTGTCTCTGTCTGTGTCTCTGTCTCTGTCTCCGTCTCTGTCTCTGCCGCTGTCTCTGTCTCTGTCTCTGTCTCAGTCTCTGTCTCTGTGTGCGTCTCTGTCTCTGTCTCTGTCTCTGCCCCTGTCTCTGTCCCCGTATCTGTCTCTGTCTCTGTTTCTGTCTCTGTCTCAGTCTCTGTCTCTGTCTCTGTGTCTATCTCTGCCTCTGACTCTGTCGCTGTCCGTGTCTATGTCTCTGTCTCTGTCTCTGTCTCCGTCTGCGTCTCTGTCTCTGTCTCTGTCTCTGTCTCTGTCTCTGTCTCTGTCGCTGTCTCTCTCTCTGTCTCTGTCACCGTCTCTGTCCCCGGCTCTGTCTCTGCCTCTGTCACCGTCTCTGTCTCTGTCTCTGTCTCTGTCTCTGTCTCTGCCTCTTTCAATGTCTCTGTCTCTGTCGCTGTCTCTCCCTCTGTCTCTGTCACCGTCTCTGTCCCTGGCTCTGTCTCTGCCTCTGTCACCGTCTCTGTCTCTGTCTCGGTCTTTGTCTCTGTCTCTGTCTCTGTCTCTGTCTCTGTCTCTGTCTCTGTCTGAGACACTGCCTCTGTCTCTGTCTCTCTCTCTGTCTCTGTCTCTGTCTCTGTGTCTATCTCTGCCTCCGACTCTGTCGCTGTCCGTGTCTATGTCTCTGTCTCTGTCTCTGTCTCCGTCTGCGTCTCTGTCTCTGTCTCTGTCTCTGTCTCTGTCTCTGTCTCTGTCGCTGTCTCTCTCTCTGTCTCTGTCACCGTCTCTGTCCCCGGCTCTGTCTCTGCCTCTGTCACCGTCTCTGTCTCTGTCTCTGTCTCTGTCTCTGTCTCTGCCTCTTTCAATGTCTCTGTCTCTGTCGCTGTCTCTCCCTCTGTATCTGTCACCGTCTCTGTCCCTGGCTCTGTCTCTGACTCTGTCACCGTCTCTGTCTCTGTCTCGGTCTTTGTCTCTGTCTCTGTCGCTGTCTCTCCCTCTGTCTCTGTCACCGTCTCTGTCCCTGGCTCTGTCTCTGCCTCTGTCACCGTCTCTGTCTCTGTCTCGGTCTTTGTCTCTGTCTCTGTCTCTGTCTCTGCCTCTGTCTCTATCTCTGTCCCTGTCTCTGACTGAGACTCTGCCTCTGTCTCTGTCTCTGTCTCTGTCTCTGTCTCTGTCTCTGTCTCTGTCTCTGTCTCTGTCTCTGTCTCTGTCTCTGTCTCTGTCTCTCTCTCTGCCTCTGCCTCTGTCCCTGTCTCTGTCTCCGTCTCTGTCTCTGTCTCTGCCTCTGTCTCTGTCTCTGTCTCTGTCTCTGTCTCTGTCTCTGTCTCTGTCTCTGTCCCTATCTCTGTCCCTGTCTCTGTCTGAGACTCTGCCTCTGTCTCTGTCTCCGTCTCCGTCTCTGTCTCTGTCTCTGTCTCTGTCTCTGTCTCTGCCTCTGTCGCCGTCTCTGTCTCTGTCTCTGTCTCTGTCCCTGTCTCTGCCTCTGTCTCTGTCTCTGCCTCTGTCTCTGTCTCTGTCGCCGTCGCTGTCTCTCCCTCTGTATCTGTCACCGTCTCTGTCCCTGGCTCTGTCTCTGACTCTGTCACCGTCTCTGTCTCTGTCTCGGTCTTTGTCTCTGTCTCTGTCTCTGTCTCTGCCTCTGTCTCTATCTCTGTCCCTGTCTCTGTCTGAGACTCTGCCTCTGTCTCTGTCTCTGTCTCTGTCTCTGTCTCTGTCTCTGTCTCTGTCTCTGTCTCTGTCTCTGTCTCTGTCTCTGTCTCTGTCGCTGTCGCTGTCTCTCCCTCTGTCTCTGTCACCGTCTCTGTCAAAGGCTCTGTCTCAGCCTCTGTCACCGCCTCTGTCTCTGTCTCGGTCTTTGTCTCTGTCTCTGTCTCTGTCTCTGTCTCTGTCTCTGTCTCTGTCTCTGTCTCTGCCTCTGTCTCTGTCTCTGTCTCTGTCTCTGTCTCTGTCTCTGTCTCTATCTCTGTCCCTGTCTCTGCCTGAGACTCTGCCTCTGTCTCTGTCTCTGTCTGCGTCTCTGTCTCTGTCTCTGTCTCGGTCTTTGTCTCCGTCTCTGTCTCTGTCTCTGTCTCTGTCTCTCTCTCTGTCTCCGTCTCTGTCTCTGCCGCTGTCTCTGTCTCTGTCTCTGTCTCCGTCTCTGTCTCTGCCGCTCTCTCTGTCTCTGTCTCTGTCTCTGTCTCTCTCTCTCTCTGTATCTGTCTCTGCCTCTGTCTCTCCCTCTGTCTCTGTCACCGTCTCTGTCAAAGGCTCTGTCTCAGCCTCTGTCACCGCCTCTGTCTCTGTCTCGGTCTTTGTCTCTGTCTCTGTCTCTGTCTCTGTCTCTGTCTCTGTCTCTGTCTCTGTCTCTGCCTCTGTCTCTGTCTCTGTCTCTGTCTCTGTCTCTGTCTCTGTCTCTATCTCTGTCCCTGTCTCTGCCTGAGACTCTGCCTCTGTCTCTGTCTCTGTCTGCGTCTCTGTCTCTGTCTCTGTCTCGGTCTTTGTCTCCGTCTCTGTCTCTGTCTCTGTCTCTGTCTCTCTCTCTGTCTCCGTCTCTTTCTCTGTCTCTGTCTCTGTCGCTGTCTCTCCCTCTGTCTCTGTCACCGTCTCTGTCCCTGGCTCTGTCTCTGCCTCTGTCACCGTCTCTGTCTCTGTCTCGGTCTTTGTCTCTGTCTCTGTCTCTGTCTCTGTCTCTGTCTGAGACACTGCCTCTGTCTCTGTCTCTCTCTCTGTCTCTGTCTCTGTCTCTGTCTCTGTCTCTGTCTCTGTCTCTGTCTCTGTCTCTGCCTCTGTCTCCGTCTCTGTCTCTGTCTCTGTCTCTGCCTCTGTCTCTGTCTCCGTCTCTGTCTCTGTCTCGGTCTTTGTCTCCGTCTCTGTCTCCGTTTCTGTCTCTGTCTTTGTCTCTATCTCCGTCTCTGTCTCTGTCTCTGCCTCTGTCCCTGTCTCTGTCTCCGTCTCTGTCTCTGTCTCTGCCTCTGTCTCTGTCTCTGTCTCTGTCTCTGTCTCTGTCTCTGTCTCTGTCCCTATCTCTGTCCCTGTCTCTGTCTGAGACTCTGCCTCTGTCTCTGTCTCCGTCTCCGTCTCTGTCTCTGTCTCTGTCTCTGTCTCTGTCTCTGTCTCTGCCTCTGTCGCCGTCTCTGTCTCTGTCTCTGTCTCTGTCCCTGTCTCTGCCTCTGTCTCTGTCTCTGCCTCTGTCTCTGTCTCTGTCGCCGTCGCTGTCTCTCCCTCTGTATCTGTCACCGTCTCTGTCCCTGGCTCTGTCTCTGACTCTGTCACCGTCTCTGTCTCTGTCTCGGTCTTTGTCTCTGTCTCTGTCTCTGTCTCTGCCTCTGTCTCTATCTCTGTCCCTGTCTCTGTCTGAGACTCTGTCTCTGTCTCTGTCTCTGTCTCTGTCTCTGTCTCTGTCTCTGTGTCTATCTCTGCCTCTGACTCTGTCGCTGTCCGTGTCTATGTCTCTGTCTCTGTCTCTGTCTCCGTCTGCGTCTCTGTCTCTGTCTCTGTCTCTGTCTCTGTCTCTGTCTCTGTCTCTGTCGCTGTCTCTCTCTCTGTCTCTGTCACCGTCTCTGTCCCCGGCTCTGTCTCTGCCTCTGTCACCGTCTCTGTCTCTGTCTCTGTCTCTGTCTCTGTCTCTGCCTCTTTCAATGTCTCTGTCTCTGTCGCTGTCTCTCCCTCTGTATCTGTCACCGTCTCTGTCCCTGGCTCTGTCTCTGACTCTGTCACCGTCTCTGTCTCTGTCTCGGTCTTTGTCTCTGTCTCTGTCGCTGTCTCTCCCTCTGTCTCTGTCACCGTCTCTGTCCCTGGCTCTGTCTCTGCCTCTGTCACCGTCTCTGTCTCTGTCTCGGTCTTTGTCTCTGTCTCTGTCTCTGTCTCTGCCTCTGTCTCTGTCTCTGCCTCTGTCTCTGTCTCTGTCTCTGTCTCTGTCTCTGTCTCTGTCTCTGTCTCTGTCTCTGTCTCTGTCTCTGTCTCTGTCTCTGTCTCTGTCTCTGTCTCTGTCTCTGTCTCTGTCTCTGTCTCTGTCTCTGTCTCTGTCTCTGTCTCTGTCTCTGTCTCTGTCTCTGTCTCTGTCTCTGTCTCTGTCTCTGTCTCTGTCTCTGTCTCTGTCTCTGTCTCTGTCTCTGTCTCTGTCTCTGTCTCTGTCTCTGTCTCTGTCTCTGTCTCTGTCTCGGTCTTTGTCTCTGTCTCTGTCTCTGTCTCTGTCTCTGTCTCTGTCTCTGTCTCTGTCTCTGTCTCTGTCTCTGTCTCTGTCTCTGTCTCTGTCTCTGTCTCTGTCTCTATCTCTGTCCCTGTCTGTGTCTGCGACTCTGCCTCTGTCTCTGTCTCCGTCTCTGTCTCTGTCTCTGTCTCGGTCTTTGTCTCCGTCTCCGTCTCTGTCTCTGTCTCTGTCTCTGTCTCTATCTCCGTCTCTGTCTCTGTCTCTGTCTCTGTCTCTGTCTCTGTCTCTGTCTCTGTCTCTGTCTGTGTCTCTGTCTCTATCTCTGTCCCTGTCTCTGTCTGAGACTCTGCCTGTGTCTCTGTCTCTGTCTCCGTCTCTGTCTCTGTCTCCGTCTCGGTCTTTGTCTCCGTCTCTGTCTCTGTCTCTGTCTCTGTCTCTGTCTCTGTCTCTGTCTGTGTCTCTGTCTCTGTCTCCGTCTCTGTCTCTGCCGCTGTCTCTGTCTCTGTCTCTGTCTCTGCCTCTGTCTCCGTCTCTGTCTCTATCTCGGTCTTTGTCTCCGTCTCTGTCTCCGTTTCTGTCTCTGACTCTGTCTCTATCTCCGTTTCTGTCTCTGTCTCTGCCTCTGTCTCTGTCTCTGTCTCTGTCTCTGCCTCTGTCTCTGTCTCTGCCTCTGTCGCTGTCTCTCCCCCTGTCTCTGTCAAAGTCTCTGTCCCTGGCTCTGTCTCTGCCTCTGTCACCGTCTCTGTCTCTGTCTCGGTCTTTGTCTCGGTCTTTGTCTCTGTCCCTGTCTCTGTCTCTGTCTCTGTCTCTGTCTCTATCTCTGTCCCTGTCTCTGTCTGAGACTCTGCCTCTGTCTCCGTCTCTGTCTCTGTCTCTGTCTCTGTCTCTGTCTCTGTCTCGGTCTTTGTCTCCGTCTCTGTCTCCGTTTCTGTCTCTGACTCTGTCTCTATCTCCGTCTCTGTCTCTGTCTCTGTCTCTGTCTCTGCCTCTGTCTCTGTCTCTGTCTCTGTCTCTGTCTCTGTCTCTGTCTCTGTCTCTGTCTCTGTCTCTGTCTCTGTCTCTGTCTCTGTCTCTGTCTCTGTCTCTGTCTCTGCCTCTGCCTCTGTCTCTGTCGCTGTCTCTCCCTCTGTCTCTGTCACCGTCTCTGTCCCTGGCTCTGTCTCTCCCTCTGTCTCTGTCACCGTCTCTGCCCCTGGCTCTGTCTCTGCCTCTGTCACCGTCTCTGTCTCTGTCTCTGACTCTGTCTCTGTCTCCGTCTCTGTCTCTGCCGCTGTCTCTGTCTCTGTCTCTGTCTCTGTCTCTCTCTCTGTCTCTGTCTCTGTCTCTGCCTCTGTCTCTGTCTCTGTCTCTGTCTCTGTCTCTGTCTCTGTCTGTGTCTCTGTCTCTGTCTCCGTCTCTGTCTCCGCCGCTGTCTCTGGCTCTGGCTCTGTCTCTGTCTCTGTCTCTGTCTCTGTCTCTGTCTCTGCCTCTGTCTCTGTCTCTGTCTCTGTCGTTGTCTCTCCCTCTGTCTCTGTCACCGTCTCTGTCCCTGGCTCTGTCTCTGCCTCTGTCACCGTCTCTGCCTCTGTCTCGGTCTTTGTCTCTTTCTCTGTCTCTGTCTCTGGCTCTGTCTCTGTCTCTGTCTCTGTCCCTGCCGCTGTCTCTGTCTCTGTCTCAGTCTCTGTCTCTGTGTGCGTCTCTGTCCCTGTCTCTGTCTCTGCCCCTGTCTCTGTCCCCGTATCTGTCTCTGTCTCTGTTTCTGTCTCTGTCTCAGTCTCTGTCTCTGTTTCTGTGTCTATCTCTGCCTCTGAATCTGTCGCTGTCCGTGTCTATGTCTCTGTCTCTGTCTCCGTCTCCGTCTCTGTCTCTGTCTCTGTCTCTGTCTCTGTCTCTGCCTCTGTCGCCGTCTCTGTCTCTGTCTCTGTCTCTGTCCCTGTCTCTGCCTCTGTCTCTGTCTCTGCCTCTGTCTCTGTCTCTGACGCCGTCGCTGTCTCTCCCTCTGTATCTGTCACCGTCTCTGTCCCTGGCTCTGTCTCTGACTCTGTCACCGCCTCTGTCTCTGTCTCGGTCTTTGTCTCTGTCTCTGTCTCTGTCTCTGCCTCTGTCTCTATCTCTGTCCCTGTCTCTGTCTGAGACTCTGCCTCTGTCTCTGTCTCTGTCTCTGTCTCTGTCTCTGTCTCTGTCTCTGTCTCTGTCTCTGTCTCCGTTTCTGTCTCTGTCTCTGTCTCTGCCTCTGTCTCTGTCCCTGTCTCTGTCTCTGCCTCTGTCTCTGTCTCTGCCTCTGTCGCTGTCTCTCCCTCTGTCTCAGTCAAAGTCTCTGTCCCTGGCTCTGTCTCTGCCTCTGTCACCGTCTCTGTCTCTGTCTCGGTCTTTGTCTCTGTCCCTGTCTCTGTCTCTGTCTCTGTCTCTGTCTCTGTCTCTGTCTCTATCTCTGTCCCTGTCTCTGTCTGAGACTCTGCCTCTGTCTCTGTCTCTGTCTCCGTCTCTGTCTCTGTCTCTGTCTCGGTCTTTGTCTCCGTCTCTGTCTCCGTTTCTGTCTCTGACTCTGTCTCTATCTCCGTCTCTGTCTCTGTCTCTGTCTCTGTCTCTGCCTCTGTCTCTGTCTCTGTCTCTGTCTCTGTCTCTGTCTCTGTCTCTGTCTCTGTCTCTGTCTCTGCCTCTGCCTCTGTCTCTGTCTCTGTCGCTGTCTCTCCCTCTGTCTCTGTCACCGTCTCTGTCCCTGGCTCTGTCTCTCCCTCTGTCTCTGTCACCGTCTCTGTCCCTGGCTCTGTCTCTGCCTCTGTCACCGTCTCTGTCTCTGTCTCTGACTCTGTCTCTGTCTCCGTCTCTGTCTCTGCCGCTGTCTCTGTCTCTGTCTCTGTCTCTGTCTCTGTCTCTCTCTCTGTCTCTGTCTCTGTCTCTGCCTCTGTCTCTGTCTCTGTCTCTGTCTCTGTCTCTGTCTCTGTCTCTGTCTGTGTCTCTGTCTCTGTCTCCGTCTCTGTCTCTGCCGCTGTCTCTGGCTCTGGCTCTGTCTCTGTCTCTGTCTCTGTCTCTGTCTCTGCCTCTGTCTCTGTCTCTGTCTCTGTCGTTGTCTCTCCCTCTGTCTCTGTCACCGTCTCTGTCCCTGGCTCTGTCTCTGCCTCTGTCACCGTCTCTGTCTCTGTCTCGGTCTTTGTCTCCTTCTCTGTCTCTGTCTCTGGCTCTGTCTCTGTCTCTGTCTCTGTCCCTGCCGCTGTCTTTGTCTCTGTCTCAGTCTCTGTCTCTGTGTGCGTCTCTGTCTCTGTCTCTGTCTCTGCCCCTGTCTCTGTCCCCGTATCTGTCTCTGTCTCTGTTTCTGTCTCTGTCTCAGTCTCTGTCTCTGTTTCTGTGTCTATCTCTGCCTCTGACTCTGTCGCTGTCCGTGTCTATGTCTCTGTCTCTGTCTCCGCCTCCGTCTCTGTCTCTGTCTCTGTCTCTGTCTCTGTCTCTGTCTCTGCCTCTGTCGCCGTCTCTGTCTCTGTCTCTGTCTCTGTCCCTGTCTCTGCCTCTGTCTCTGTCTCTGCCTCTGTCTCTGTCTCTGTCTCCGTCGCTGTCTCTCCCTCTGTATCTGTCACCGTCTCTGTCCCTGGCTCTGTCTCTGACTCTGTCACCGTCTCTGTCTCTGTCTCGGTCTTTGTCTCTGTCTCTGTCTCTGTCTCTGCCTCTGTCTCTATCTCTGTCCCTGTCTCTGTCTGAAACTCTGCCTCTGTCTCTGTCTCTGTCTCTGTCTCTGTCTCTGTCTCTGTTTCTGTCTCTGTCTCAGTCTCTGTCTCTGTTTCTGTGTCTATCTCTGCCTCTGACTCTGTCGCTGTCCGTGTCTATGTCTCTGTCTCTGTCTCCGTCTCCGTCTCTGTCTCTGTCTCTGTCTCTGTCTCTGTCTCTGCCTCTGTCGCCGTCTCTGTCTCTGTCTCTGTCTCTGTCCCTGTCTCTGCCTCTGTCTCTGTCTCTGCCTCTGTCTCTGTCTCTGTCGCCGTCGCTGTCTCTCCCTCTGTATCTGTCACCGTCTCTGTCCCTGGCTCTGTCTCTGACTCTGTCACCGTCTGTGTCTCTGTCTCGGTCTTTGTCTCTGTCTCTGTCTCTGCCTCTGTCTCTATCTCTGTCCCTGTCTCTGTCTGAGACTCTGCCTCTGTCTCTGTCTCTGTCTCTGTCTCTGTCTCCGTTTCTGTCTCTGTCTCTGTCTCTGCCTCTGTCTCTGTCCCTGTCTCTGTATCTGTCTCTCTCTCTGTCTCAGCCTCTGTCGCTGTCTCTCCCTCTGTCTCTGTCAAAGTCTCTGTCCCTGGCTCTGTCTCTGCCTCTGTCACCGTCTCTGTCTCTGTCTCGGTCTTTATCTCTGTCCCTGTCTCTCTCTCTGTCTCTGTCTCTGTCTCTGTCTCTATCTCTGTCCCTGTCTCTGTCTGAGACTCTGCCTCTGTCTCTGTCTCTGTCTCCGTCTCTGTCTCTGTCTCTGTCTCGGTCTTTGTCTCCGTCTCTGTCTCCGTTTCTGTCTCTGACTCTGTCTCTATCTCCGTCTCTGTCTCTGTCTCTGTCTCTGTCTCTGCCTCTGTCTCTGTCTCTGTCTCTGTCTCTGTCTCTGTCTCTGTCTCTGTCTCTGTCTCTGTCTCTGTCTCTGCCTCTGTCTCTGTCTCTGTCGCTGTCTCTCCCTCTGTCTCTGTCACCGTCTCTGTCCCTGGCTCTGTCTCTCCCTCTGTCTCTGTCACCGTCTCTGTCCCTGGCTCTGTCTCTGCCTCTGTCACCGTCTCTGTCTCTGTCTCTGACTCTGTCTCTGTCTCCGTCTCTGTCTCTGCCGCTGTCTCTGTCTCTGTCTCTGTCTCTGTCTCTGTCTCTCTCTCTGTCTCTGTCTCTGTCTCTGCCTCTGTCTCTGTCTCTGTCTCTGTCTCTGTCTCTGTCTCTGTCTCTGTCTGTGTCTCTGTCTCTGTCTCCGTCTCTGTCTCTGCCGCTGTCTCTGGCTCTGGCTCTGTCTCTGTCTCTGTCTCTGTCTCTGTCTCTGCCTCTGTCTCTGTCTCTGTCTCTGTCGTTGTCTCTCCCTCTGTCTCTGTCACCGTCTCTGTCCCTGGCTCTGTCTCTGCCTCTGTCACCGTCTCTGTCTCTGTCTCGGTCTTTGTCTCTTTCTCTGTCTCTGTCTCCGTCTCTGTCTCTGTCTCTGTCTCTGTCTCTGTCTCTGTCTCGGTCTTTGTCTCCGTCTCTGTCTCCGTTTCTGTCTCTGACTCTGTCTCTATCTCCGTCTCTGTCTCTGTCTCTGTCTCTGTCTCTGCCTCTGTCTCTGTCTCTGTCTCTGTCTCTGTCTCTGTCTCTGTCTCTGTCTCTGTCTCTGTCTCTGTCTCTGTCTCTGTCTCTGTCTCTGTCTCTGTCTCTGTCTCTGCCTCTGCCTCTGTCTCTGTCGCTGTCTCTCCCTCTGTCTCTGTCACCGTCTCTGTCCCTGGCTCTGTCTCTCCCTCTGTCTCTGTCACCGTCTCTGCCCCTGGCTCTGTCTCTGCCTCTGTCACCGTCTCTGTCTCTGTCTCTGACTCTGTCTCTGTCTCCGTCTCTGTCTCTGCCGCTGTCTCTGTCTCTGTCTCTGTCTCTGTCTCTCTCTCTGTCTCTGTCTCTGTCTCTGCCTCTGTCTCTGTCTCTGTCTCTGTCTCTGTCTCTGTCTCTGTCTCTGTCTGTGTCTCTGTCTCTGTCTCCGTCTCTGTCTCCGCCGCTGTCTCTGGCTCTGGCTCTGTCTCTGTCTCTGTCTCTGTCTCTGTCTCTGTCTCTGCCTCTGTCTCTGTCTCTGTCTCTGTCGTTGTCTCTCCCTCTGTCTCTGTCACCGTCTCTGTCCCTGGCTCTGTCTCTGCCTCTGTCACCGTCTCTGCCTCTGTCTCGGTCTTTGTCTCTTTCTCTGTCTCTGTCTCTGGCTCTGTCTCTGTCTCTGTCTCTGTCCCTGCCGCTGTCTCTGTCTCTGTCTCAGTCTCTGTCTCTGTGTGCGTCTCTGTCCCTGTCTCTGTCTCTGCCCCTGTCTCTGTCCCCGTATCTGTCTCTGTCTCTGTTTCTGTCTCTGTCTCAGTCTCTGTCTCTGTTTCTGTGTCTATCTCTGCCTCTGAATCTGTCGCTGTCCGTGTCTATGTCTCTGTCTCTGTCTCCGTCTCCGTCTCTGTCTCTGTCTCTGTCTCTGTCTCTGTCTCTGCCTCTGTCGCCGTCTCTGTCTCTGTCTCTGTCTCTGTCCCTGTCTCTGCCTCTGTCTCTGTCTCTGCCTCTGTCTCTGTCTCTGACGCCGTCGCTGTCTCTCCCTCTGTATCTGTCACCGTCTCTGTCCCTGGCTCTGTCTCTGACTCTGTCACCGCCTCTGTCTCTGTCTCGGTCTTTGTCTCTGTCTCTGTCTCTGTCTCTGCCTCTGTCTCTATCTCTGTCCCTGTCTCTGTCTGAGACTCTGCCTCTGTCTCTGTCTCTGTCTCTGTCTCTGTCTCTGTCTCTGTCTCTGTCTCTGTCTCTGTCTCCGTTTCTGTCTCTGTCTCTGTCTCTGCCTCTGTCTCTGTCCCTGTCTCTGTCTCTGCCTCTGTCTCTGTCTCTGCCTCTGTCGCTGTCTCTCCCTCTGTCTCAGTCAAAGTCTCTGTCCCTGGCTCTGTCTCTGCCTCTGTCACCGTCTCTGTCTCTGTCTCGGTCTTTGTCTCTGTCCCTGTCTCTGTCTCTGTCTCTGTCTCTGTCTCTGTCTCTGTCTCTATCTCTGTCCCTGTCTCTGTCTGAGACTCTGCCTCTGTCTCTGTCTCTGTCTCCGTCTCTGTCTCTGTCTCTGTCTCGGTCTTTGTCTCCGTCTCTGTCTCCGTTTCTGTCTCTGACTCTGTCTCTATCTCCGTCTCTGTCTCTGTCTCTGTCTCTGTCTCTGCCTCTGTCTCTGTCTCTGTCTCTGTCTCTGTCTCTGTCTCTGTCTCTGTCTCTGTCTCTGTCTCTGCCTCTGCCTCTGTCTCTGTCTCTGTCGCTGTCTCTCCCTCTGTCTCTGTCACCGTCTCTGTCCCTGGCTCTGTCTCTCCCTCTGTCTCTGTCACCGTCTCTGTCCCTGGCTCTGTCTCTGCCTCTGTCACCGTCTCTGTCTCTGTCTCTGACTCTGTCTCTGTCTCCGTCTCTGTCTCTGCCGCTGTCTCTGTCTCTGTCTCTGTCTCTGTCTCTGTCTCTCTCTCTGTCTCTGTCTCTGTCTCTGCCTCTGTCTCTGTCTCTGTCTCTGTCTCTGTCTCTGTCTCTGTCTCTGTCTGTGTCTCTGTCTCTGTCTCCGTCTCTGTCTCTGCCGCTGTCTCTGGCTCTGGCTCTGTCTCTGTCTCTGTCTCTGTCTCTGTCTCTGCCTCTGTCTCTGTCTCTGTCTCTGTCGTTGTCTCTCCCTCTGTCTCTGTCACCGTCTCTGTCCCTGGCTCTGTCTCTGCCTCTGTCACCGTCTCTGTCTCTGTCTCGGTCTTTGTCTCCTTCTCTGTCTCTGTCTCTGGCTCTGTCTCTGTCTCTGTCTCTGTCCCTGCCGCTGTCTTTGTCTCTGTCTCAGTCTCTGTCTCTGTGTGCGTCTCTGTCTCTGTCTCTGTCTCTGCCCCTGTCTCTGTCCCCGTATCTGTCTCTGTCTCTGTTTCTGTCTCTGTCTCAGTCTCTGTCTCTGTTTCTGTGTCTATCTCTGCCTCTGACTCTGTCGCTGTCCGTGTCTATGTCTCTGTCTCTGTCTCCGCCTCCGTCTCTGTCTCTGTCTCTGTCTCTGTCTCTGTCTCTGCCTCTGTCGCCGTCTCTGTCTCTGTCTCTGTCTCTGTCCCTGTCTCTGCCTCTGTCTCTGTCTCTGCCTCTGTCTCTGTCTCTGTCTCCGTCGCTGTCTCTCCCTCTGTATCTGTCACCGTCTCTGTCCCTGGCTCTGTCTCTGACTCTGTCACCGTCTCTGTCTCTGTCTCGGTCTTTGTCTCTGTCTCTGTCTCTGTCTCTGCCTCTGTCTCTATCTCTGTCCCTGTCTCTGTCTGAAACTCTGCCTCTGTCTCTGTCTCTGTCTCTGTCTCTGTCTCTGTCTCTGTTTCTGTCTCTGTCTCAGTCTCTGTCTCTGTTTCTGTGTCTATCTCTGCCTCTGACTCTGTCGCTGTCCGTGTCTATGTCTCTGTCTCTGTCTCCGTCTCCGTCTCTGTCTCTGTCTCTGTCTCTGTCTCTGTCTCTGCCTCTGTCGCCGTCTCTGTCTCTGTCTCTGTCTCTGTCCCTGTCTCTGCCTCTGTCTCTGTCTCTGCCTCTGTCTCTGTCTCTGTCGCCGTCGCTGTCTCTCCCTCTGTATCTGTCACCGTCTCTGTCCCTGGCTCTGTCTCTGACTCTGTCACCGTCTGTGTCTCTGTCTCGGTCTTTGTCTCTGTCTCTGTCTCTGCCTCTGTCTCTATCTCTGTCCCTGTCTCTGTCTGAGACTCTGCCTCTGTCTCTGTCTCTGTCTCTGTCTCTGTCTCCGTTTCTGTCTCTGTCTCTGTCTCTGCCTCTGTCTCTGTCCCTGTCTCTGTATCTGTCTCTCTCTCTGTCTCAGCCTCTGTCGCTGTCTCTCCCTCTGTCTCTGTCAAAGTCTCTGTCCCTGGCTCTGTCTCTGCCTCTGTCACCGTCTCTGTCTCTGTCTCGGTCTTTATCTCTGTCCCTGTCTCTCTCTCTGTCTCTGTCTCTGTCTCTGTCTCTATCTCTGTCCCTGTCTCTGTCTGAGACTCTGCCTCTGTCTCTGTCTCTGTCTCCGTCTCTGTCTCTGTCTCTGTCTCGGTCTTTGTCTCCGTCTCTGTCTCCGTTTCTGTCTCTGACTCTGTCTCTATCTCCGTCTCTGTCTCTGTCTCTGTCTCTGTCTCTGCCTCTGTCTCTGTCTCTGTCTCTGTCTCTGTCTCTGTCTCTGTCTCTGTCTCTGTCTCTGTCTCTGTCTCTGCCTCTGTCTCTGTCTCTGTCGCTGTCTCTCCCTCTGTCTCTGTCACCGTCTCTGTCCCTGGCTCTGTCTCTCCCTCTGTCTCTGTCACCGTCTCTGTCCCTGGCTCTGTCTCTGCCTCTGTCACCGTCTCTGTCTCTGTCTCTGACTCTGTCTCTGTCTCCGTCTCTGTCTCTGCCGCTGTCTCTGTCTCTGTCTCTGTCTCTGTCTCTGTCTCTCTCTCTGTCTCTGTCTCTGTCTCTGCCTCTGTCTCTGTCTCTGTCTCTGTCTCTGTCTCTGTCTCTGTCTCTGTCTGTGTCTCTGTCTCTGTCTCCGTCTCTGTCTCTGCCGCTGTCTCTGGCTCTGGCTCTGTCTCTGTCTCTGTCTCTGTCTCTGTCTCTGCCTCTGTCTCTGTCTCTGTCTCTGTCGTTGTCTCTCCCTCTGTCTCTGTCACCGTCTCTGTCCCTGGCTCTGTCTCTGCCTCTGTCACCGTCTCTGTCTCTGTCTCGGTCTTTGTCTCTTTCTCTGTCTCTGTCTCTGGCTCTGTCTCTGTCTCTGTCTCTGTCCCTGCCGCTGTCTTTGTCTCTGTCTCAGTCTCTGTCTCTGTGTGCGTCTCTGTCTCTGTCTCTGTCTCTGCCCCTGTCTCTGTCCCCGTATCTGTCTCTGTCTCTGTCTCTGTCTCTGTCTCAGTCTCTGTCTCTGTTTCTGTGTCTATCTCTGCCTCTGACTCTGTCGCTGTCCGTGTCTATGTCTCTGTCTCTGTCTCCGCCTCCGTCTCTGTCTCTGTCTCTGTCTCTGTCTCTGTCTCTGCCTCTGTCGCCGTCTCTGTCTCTGTCTCTGTCTCTGTCCCTGTCTCTGCCTCTGTCTCTGTCTCTGCCTCTGTCTCTGTCTCAGTCTCCGTCGCTGTCTCTCCCTCTGTATCTGTCACCGTCTCTGTCCCTGGCTCTGTCTCTGACTCTGTCACCGTCTCTGTCTCTGTCTCGGTCTTTGTCTCTGTCTCTGTCTCTGTCTCTGCCTCTGTCTCTATCTCTGTCCCTGTCTCTGTCTGAAACTCTGCCTCTGTCTCTGTCTCTGTCTCTGTCTCTGTCTCTGTCTCTGTCTCTGTCTCTGTCTCTGTCTCTGTCTCTGTCTCTGTCTCTGTCTCTCCCTCTGTCTCTGTCACCGTCTCTGTCCCTGGCTCTGTCTCTGCCTCTGTCACCGTCTCTGTCTCTGTCTCGGTCTTTGTCTCTGTCTCTGTCTCTGTCTCCGTCTCTGTCTCTGTCTCTGTCTCTGTCTCTGTCTCTATCTCCGTCTCTGTCTCTGTCTCTGTCTCTGTCTCTGTCTCTGTCTCTGTCTCTGTCTCTGTCTCTGTCTCTGTCTCTGTCTCTGTCTCTGTCTGTGTCTCTGTCTCTATCTCTGTCCCTGTCTCTGTCTGAGACTCTGCCTCTGTCTCTGTCTCTGTCTCCGTCTCTGTCTCTGTCTCTGTCTCGGTCTTTGTCTCCGTCTCTATCTCTGTCTCTGTCTCTGTCTCTGTCTCTGTCTCTGTCTCTGTCTCCGTCTCTGTCTCTGTCTCTGTCTCGGTCTTTGTCTCCGTCTCTGTCTCCGTTTCTGTCTCTGACTCTGTCTGTATCTCCGTCTCTGTCTCTGTCTCTGTCTCTGTCTCTGCCTCTGTCTCTGTCTCTGTCTCTGTCTCTGTCTCTGTCTCTGTCTCTGTCTCTGACTCTGTCTCTGTCTCCGTCTCTGTCTCTGCCGCTGTCTCTGTCTCTGTCTCTGTCTCTGTCTCTCTCTCTGTCTCTGTCTCTGTCTCTGCCTCTGTCTCTGTCCCTGTCTCTGTCTCTGTCTCTGTCTCTGTCTGTGTCTCTGTCACCGTCTCTGTCCCTGGCTCTGTCTCTGCCTCTGTCACCGTCTCTGTCTCTGTCTCGGTCTCTGTCTCTGTCTCCGTCTCTGTCTCTGTCTCTGTCTCTGTCTCGGTCTTTGTCTCCGTCTCTGTCTCTGTCTCTGTCTCTGTCTCTGTCTCTGTCTCTGTCTCTGTCTCTGTCTGTGTCTCTGTCTCTGTCTCTGTCCCCGTCTCTGTCTCTGCCGCTGTCTCTGTCTCTGTCTCTGTCTCCGTCTCTGCCTCTGCTGCTGTCTCTGTCTCTGTCTCTGTCTCTGTCTCAGTCTCTGTCTCTGTGTGCGTCTCTGGCTCTGTCTCTGTCTCTGCCCCTGTCTCTGTCCCCGTATCTGTCTCTGTCTCTGTTTCTGTCTCTGTCTCAGTCTCTGTCTCTGTTTCTGTGTCTATCTCTGCCTCTGACTCTGTCGCTGTCCGTGTCTATGTCTCTGTCTCTGTCTCTGTCTCCGTCTGCGTCTCTGTCTCTGTCTCTGTCTCTGTCTCTGTCTCTGTCTCTGTCTCTGTCTCTGTCTCTGTCTCTGCCTCGGTCTTTGTCTCTATCTCCGTCTCTGTCTCTGTCTCTGCCTCTGTCTCTGTCTCTGTCTCCGTCTCTGTCTCTGTCTCTGCCACTGTCTCTGTCTCTGTCTCTGTCTCTGTCTCTGTCTCTGTCTCTGTCTCTGTCCCTATCTCTGTCCCTGTCTCTGTCTGAGACTCTGCCTCTGTCTCTGTCTCCGTCTCTGTCTCTGTCTCTGTCTCTGTCTCTGTCTCTGCCTCTGTCGCCGTCTCTGTCTCTGTCTCTGTCTCTGTCCCTGTCTCTGCCTCTGTCTCTGTCTCTGCCTCTGTCTCTGTCTCTGTCTCCGTCGCTGTCTCTCCCTCTGTATCTGTCACCGTCTCTGTCCCTGGCTCTGTCTCTGACTCTGTCACCGTCTCTGTCTCTGTCTCGGTCTTTGTCTCTGTCTCTGTCTCTGTCTCTGCCTCTGTCTCTATCTCTGTCCCTGTCTCTGTCTGAGACTCTGCCTCTGTCTCTGTCTCTGTCTCTGTCTCTGTCTCTGTCTCTGTCTCTGTCTCTGTCTCTGTCTCTGTCTCTGTCTCTGTCTCTGTCTCTCCCTCTGTCTCTGTCACCGTCTCTGTCCCTGGCTCTGTCTCTGCCTCTGTCACCGTCTCTGTCTCTGTCTCGGTCTTTGTCTCTGTCTCTGTCTCTGTCTCTGTCTCTGTCTCTGTCTCTGTCTCTGTCTCTGTCTCTGTCTCTGTCTCTGTCTCTGTCTCTATCTCTGTCCCTGTCTCTGTCTGAGACTCTGCCTCTGTCTCTGTCTCCGTCTCTGTCTCTGTCTCTGTCTCGGTCTTTGTCTCCGTCTCCGTCTCTGTCTCTGTCTCTGTCTCTGTCTCTGTCTCTATCTCCGTCTCTGTCTCTGTCTCTGTCTCTGTCCCTGTCTCTGTCTCTGTCTCTCTCTGTGTCTCTGTCTCTATCCCTGTCCCTGTCTCTGTCTGAGACTCTGCCTCTGTCTCTGTCTCTGTCTCCGTCTCTGTCTCTGTCTCTGTCTCGGTCTTTGTCTCCGTCTCTGTCTCTGTCTCTGTCTCTGTCTCTGTCTCTGTCTCTGTCTCTGTCTCTGTCTCTGTCTCTGTCTGTGTCTCTGTCTCTGTCTCCGTCTCTGTCTCTGCCGCTGTCTCTGTCTCTGTCTCTGTCTCCGTCTCTGTCTCTGCCGCTCTCTCTGTCTCTGTCTCTGTCTCTGTCTCTGTCTCTCTCTCTGTCTCTGCCTCTGTCTCTGCCTCTGTCTCTGTCTCTGTCTCTGTCTCTGTCTCTGTCTCTGTCTCTGTCTCTGTCTCTGTCTCTGTCTCTGTCCCCGTATCTGTCTCTGTCTCGGTCTTTGTCTCCGTCTCTGTCTCCGTCTCTGTCTCTGCCGCTGTCTCTGTCTCTGTCTCTGTCTCCGTCTCTGTCTCTGCCGCTCTCTCTGTCTCTGTCTCTGTCTCTGTCCCTGTCTCTCTCTCTGTCTCTGTCTCTGTCTCTGTCTCTATCTCTGTCCCTGTCTCTGTCTGAGACTCTGCCTCTGTCTCTGTCTCTGTCTCCGTCTCTGTCTCTGTCTCTGTCTCGGTCTTTGTCTCCGTCTCTGTCTCCGTTTCTGTCTCTGACTCTGTCTCTATCTCCGTCTCTGTCTCTGTCTCTGTCTCTGTCTCTGCCTCTGTCTCTGTCTCTGTCTCTGTCTCTGTCTCTGTCTCTGTCTCTGTCTCTGTCTCTGTCTCTGTCTCTGCCTCTGTCTCTGTCTCTGTCGCTGTCTCTCCCTCTGTCTCTGTCACCGTCTCTGTCCCTGGCTCTGTCTCTCCCTCTGTCTCTGTCACCGTCTCTGTCCCTGGCTCTGTCTCTGCCTCTGTCACCGTCTCTGTCTCTGTCTCTGACTCTGTCTCTGTCTCCGTCTCTGTCTCTGCCGCTGTCTCTGTCTCTGTCTCTGTCTCTGTCTCTGTCTCTCTCTCTGTCTCTGTCTCTGTCTCTGCCTCTGTCTCTGTCTCTGTCTCTGTCTCTGTCTCTGTCTCTGTCTGTGTCTCTGTCTCTGTCTCCGTCTCTGTCTCTGCCGCTGTCTCTGGCTCTGGCTCTGTCTCTGTCTCTGTCTCTGTCTCTGTCTCTGCCTCTGTCTCTGTCTCTGTCTCTGTCGTTGTCTCTCCCTCTGTCTCTGTCACCGTCTCTGTCCCTGGCTCTGTCTCTGCCTCTGTCACCGTCTCTGTCTCTGTCTCGGTCTTTGTCTCTTTCTCTGTCTCTGTCTCTGGCTCTGTCTCTGTCTCTGTCTCTGTCCCTGCCGCTGTCTTTGTCTCTGTCTCAGTCTCTGTCTCTGTGTGCGTCTCTGTCTCTGTCTCTGTCTCTGCCCCTGTCTCTGTCCCCGTATCTGTCTCTGTCTCTGTCTCTGTCTCTGTCTCAGTCTCTGTCTCTGTTTCTGTGTCTATCTCTGCCTCTGACTCTGTCGCTGTCCGTGTCTATGTCTCTGTCTCTGTCTCCGCCTCCGTCTCTGTCTCTGTCTCTGTCTCTGTCTCTGTCTCTGCCTCTGTCGCCGTCTCTGTCTCTGTCTCTGTCTCTGTCCCTGTCTCTGCCTCTGTCTCTGTCTCTGCCTATGTCTCTGTCTCTGTCTCCGTCGCTGTCTCTCCCTCTGTATCTGTCACCGTCTCTGTCCCTGGCTCTGTCTCTGACTCTGTCACCGTCTCTGTCTCTGTCTCGGTCTTTGTCTCTGTCTCTGTCTCTGTCTCTGCCTCTGTCTCTATCTCTGTCCCTGTCTCTGTCTGAAACTCTGCCTCTGTCTCTGTCTCTGTCTCTGTCTCTGTCTCTGTCTCTGTCTCTGTCTCTGTCTCTGTCTCTGTCTCTGTCTCTGTCTCTGTCTCTCCCTCTGTCTCTGTCACCGTCTCTGTCCCTGGCTCTGTCTCTGCCTCTGTCACCGTCTCTGTCTCTGTCTCGGTCTTTGTCTCTGTCTCTGTCTCTGTCTCCGTCTCTGTCTCTGTCTCTGTCTCTGTCTCTGTCTCTATCTCCGTCTCTGTCTCTGTCTCTGTCTCTGTCTCTGTCTCTGTCTCTGTCTCTGTCTCTGTCTCTGTCTCTGTCTCTGTCTGTGTCTCTGTCTCTATCTCTGTCCCTGTCTCTGTCTGAGACTCTGCCTCTGTCTCTGTCTCTGTCTCCGTCTCTGTCTCTGTCTCTGTCTCGGTCTTTGTCTCCGTCTCTATCTCTGTCTCTGTCTCTGTCTCTGTCTCTGTCTCCGTCTCTGTCTCTGTCTCTGTCTCGGTCTTTGTCTCCGTCTCTGTCTCCGTTTCTGTCTCTGACTCTGTCTGTATCTCCGACACTGTCTCTGTCTCTGTCTCTGTCTCTGCCTCTGTCTCTGTCTCTGTCTCTGTCTCTGTCTCTGTCTCTGTCTCTGTCTCTGTCTCTGACTCTGTCTCTGTCTCCGTCTCTGTCTCTGCCGCTGTCTCTGTCTCTGTCTCTGTCTCTGTCTCTCTCTCTGTCTCTGTCTCTGTCTCTGCCTCTGTCTCTGTCCCTGTCTCTGTCTCTGTCTCTGTCTCTGTCTGTGTCTCTGTCACCGTCTCTGTCCCTGGCTCTGTCTCTGCCTCTGTCACCGTCTCTGTCTCTGTCTCGGTCTCTGTCTCTGTCTCCGTCTCTGTCTCTGTCTCTGTCTCTGTCTCGGTCTTTGTCTCCGTCTCTGTCTCTGTCTCTGTCTCTGTCTCTGTCTCTGTCTCTGTCTCTGTCTGTGTCTCTGTCTCTGTCTCTGTCCCCGTCTCTGTCTCTGCCGCTGTCTCTGTCTCTGTCTCTGTCTCCGTCTCTGCCTCTGCTGCTGTCTCTGTCTCTGTCTCTGTCTCTGTCTCAGTCTCTGTCTCTGTGTGCGTCTCTGGCTCTGTCTCTGTCTCTGCCCCTGTCTCTGTCCCCGTATCTGTCTCTGTCTCTGTTTCTGTCTCTGTCTCAGTCTCTGTCTCTGTTTCTGTGTCTATCTCTGCCTCTGACTCTGTCGCTGTCCGTGTCTATGTCTCTGTCTCTGTCTCTGTCTCCGTCTGCGTCTCTGTCTCTGTCTCTGTCTCTGTCTCTGTCTCTGTCTCTGTCTCTGTCTCTGTCTCTGTCTCTGTCCCTGGCTCTGTCTCTGCCTCTGTCACCGTCTCTGTCTCTGTCTCGGTCTTTGTCTCTGTCTCTGTCTCTGTCTCTGTCTCTGTCTCTGTCTCTGTCTCTGCATCTGTCTCCGTCTCTGTCTCTGTCTCTGTCTCTGCCTCTGTCTCTGTCTCTGTCTCTGCATCTGTCTCCGTCTCTGTCTCTGTCTCTGTCTCTGCCTCTGTCTCTGTCTCCGTCTCTGTCTCTGTCTCGGTCTTTGTCTCCGTCTCTGTCTCCGTTTCTGTCTCGGTCTTTGTCTCTATCTCCGTCTCTGTCGCTGTCTCTCCCTCTGTCTCTGTCACCGTCTCTGTCCCTGGCTCTGTCTCTGCCTCTGTCACCGTCTCTGTCTCTGTCTCGGTCTTTGTCTCTGTCTCTGTCTCTGTCTCTGTCTCTGTCTCTGTCTCTGCATCTGTCTCCGTCTCTGTCTCTGTCTCTGTCTCTGCCTCTGTCTCTGTCTCCGTCTCTGTCTCTGTCTCGGTCTTTGTCTCCGTCTCTGTCTCCGTTTCTGTCTCGGTCTTTGTCTCTATCTCCGTCTCTGTCTCTGTCTCTGCCTCTGTCTCTGTCTCTGTCTCCGTCTCTGTCTCTGTCTCTGCCACTGTCTCTGTCTCTGTCTCTGTCTCTGTCTCTGTCTCTGTCTCTGTCTCTGTCCCTATCTCTGTCCCTGTCTCTGTCTGAGACTCTGCCTCTGTCTCTGTCTCCGTCTCTGTCTCTGTCTCTGTCTCTGTCTCTGTCTCTGCCTCTGTCGCCGTCTCTGTCTCTGTCTCTGTCTCTGTCCCTGTCTCTGCCTCTGTCTCTGTCTCTGCCTCTGTCTCTGTCTCTGTCTCCGTCGCTGTCTCTCCCTCTGTATCTGTCACCGTCTCTGTCCCTGGCTCTGTCTCTGACTCTGTCACCGTCTCTGTCTCTGTCTCGGTCTTTGTCTCTGTCTCTGTCTCTGTCTCTGCCTCTGTCTCTATCTCTGTCCCTGTCTCTGTCTGAGACTCTGCCTCTGTCTCTGTCTCTGTCTCTGTCTCTGTCTCTGTCTCTGTCTCTGTCTCTGTCTCTGTCTCTGTCTCTGTCTCTGTCTCTGTCTCTGTCTCTGTCTCTGTCTCTGTCTCTGTCTCTGTCTCTCCCTCTGTCTCTGTCACCGTCTCTGTCCCTGGCTCTGTCTCTGCCTCTGTCACCGTCTCTGTCTCTGTCTCGGTCTTTGTCTCTGTCTCTGTCTCTGTCTCTGTCTCTGTCTCTGTCTCTGTCTCTGTCTCTGTCTCTATCTCTGTCCCTGTCTCTGTCTGAGACTCTGCCTCTGTCTCTGTCTCCGTCTCTGTCTCTGTCTCTGTCTCGGTCTTTGTCTCCGTCTCCGTCTCTGTCTCTGTCTCTGTCTCTGTCTCTGTCTCTATCTCCGTCTCTGTCTCTGTCTCTGTCTCTGTCCCTGTCTCTGTCTCTGTCTCTCTCTGTGTCTCTGTCTCTATCTCTGTCCCTGTCTCTGTCTGAGACTCTGCCTCTGTCTCTGTCTCTGTCTCCGTCTCTGTCTCTGTCTCTGTCTCGGTCTTTGTCTCCGTCTCTGTCTCTGTCTCTGTCTCTGTCTCTGTCTCTGTCTCTGTCTCTGTCTCTGTCTCTGTCTCTGTCTCTGTCTGTGTCTCTGTCTCTGTCTCCGTCTCTGTCTCTGCCGCTGTCTCTGTCTCTGTCTCTGTCTCCGTCTCTGTCTCTGCCGCTCTCTCTGTCTCTGTCTCTGTCTCTGTCTCTGTCTCTCTCCCTGTCTCTGCCTCTGTCTCTGCCTCTGTCTCTGTCTCTGTCTCTGTCTCTGTCTCTGTCTCTGTCTCTGTCTCTGTCTCTGTCTCTGTCTCTGTCCCCGTATCTGTCTCTGTCTCGGTCTTTGTCTCCGTCTCTGTCTCCGTTTCTGTCTCTGACTCTGTCTCTATCTCCGTCTCTGTCTCTGTCTCTGTCTCTGTCTCTGTCTCTGTCTCTGTCTCTGTCTCTGTCTGAGACTCTGCCTCTGTCTCTGTCTCTGTCTCTGTCTCTGTCTCTGTCTCTGTCTCTGTCTCTGCCCCTGTCTCTGTCTCTGTCTCTGTCTCTGTCTCTGTCTTTCGTCCTTGCCTCTGTCTCCGACTCTGTCTCTGTCTCTGTCTCTGTCTCTATCTCTGTCCCTGTCTCTGTCTGAGACTCTATCTCTGTCTCTGTCTCTGTCTCCGTCTCTGTCTCTGTCTCTGTCTGTGTCTCTGTCTCTGTCTCCGTCTCTGTCTCTGCCGCGGTCTCTGTCTCTGTCTCTGTCTCTGTCTCTGCCTCTGTCTCTGTCTCTGTCTCTATCGCTGTCTCTCCCTCTGTCTCTCTCTCTGTCTCTGTCTCTGTCTCTGTCTCTGTCTCTGTCTCTATCTCTGTCCCTGTCTCTGTCTGAGACTCTGCCTCTGTCTCTGTCTCTGTCTCCGTCTCTGTCTCTGTCTCTGTCTCGGTCTTTGTCTCCGTCTCTGTCTCCGGTTCTGTCTCTGACTCTGTCTCTATCTCCGTCTCTGTCTCTGTCTCTGTCTCTGTCTCTGCCTCTGTCTCTGTCTCTGTCTCTGTCTCTGTCTCGGTCTCTGTCTCTGTCTCTGCCTCTGTCTCTGTCTCTGTCGCTGTCTCTCCCGCTGTCTCTGTCACCGTCTCTGTCCCTGGCTCTGTCTCTCCCTCTGTCTCTGTCACCGTCTCTGTCCCTGGCTCTGTCTCTGCCTCTGTCACCGTCTCTGTCTCTGCCTCTGACTCTGTCTCTGTCTCCGTCTCTGTCTCTGCCGCTGTCTCTGTCTCTGTCTCTGTCTCTGTCTCTCTCTCTGTCTCTGTCTCTGTCTCTGCCTCTGTCTCTGTCTCTGTCTCTGTCTCTGTCTCTGTCTCTGTCTGTGTCTCTGTCACCGTCTCTGTCCCTGGCTCTGTCTCTGCCTCTGTCACCGTCTCTGTCTCTGTCTCGGTCTCTGTCTCTGTCTCCGTCTCTGTCTCTGTCTGAGACTCTGCCTCTGTCTCTGTCTCTGTCTCTGTCTCTGTCTCTGTCTCTGCCTCTGTCTCTGTCTCTGTCTCTGTCGCTGTCTCTCCCTCTGTCTCTGTCACCGTCTCTGTCCCTGGCTCTGTCTCTGCCTCTGTCACCGTCTCTGTCTCTGTCTCGGTCTTTGTCTCTGTCTCTGTCTCTGTCTCTGTCTCTGTCTCTGTCTCTGTCTCTGTCTGAGACACTGCCTCTGTCTCTGTCTCTCTCTCTGTCTCTGTCTCTGTCTCTGTCTCTGTCTCTGTCTCTGTCTCTGTCTCTGCATCTGTCTCCGTCTCTGTCTCTGTCTCTGTCTCTGCCTCTGTCTCTGTCTCCGTCTCTGTCTCTGTCTCGGTCTTTGTCTCCGTCTCTGTCTCCGTTTCTGTCTCTGTCTTTGTCTCTATCTCCGTCTCTGTCTCTGTCTCTGCCTCTGTCTCCGTCTTTGTCTCCGTCTCTGTCTCTGTCTCTGTCTCTGCCACTGTCTCTGTCTCTGTCTCTGTCTCTGTCTCTGTCTCTGTCTCTGTCCCTATCTCTGTCCCTGTCTCTGTCTGAGACTCTGCCTCTGTCTCTGTCTCCGTCTCTGTCTCTGTCTCTGTCTCTGTCTCTGTCTCTGCCTCTGTCGCCGTCTCTGTCTCTGTCTCTGTCTCTGTCCCTGTCTCTGCCTCTGTCTCTGTCTCTGCCTCTGTCTCTGTCTCTGTCTCCGTCGCTGTCTCTCCCTCTGTATCTGTCACCGTCTCTGTCCCTGGCTCTGTCTCTGACTCTGTCACCGTCTCTGTCTCTGTCTCGGTCTTTGTCTCTGTCTCTGCCTCTGTCTCTATCTCTGTCCCTGTCTCTGTCTGAGACTCTGCCTCTGTCTCTGTCTCTGTCTCTGTCTCTGTCTCTGTCTCTGTCTCTGTCTCTGTCTCTGTCTCTGTCTCTGTCTCTGTCTCTGTCTCTGTCTCTCCCTCTGTCTCTGTCACCGTCTCTGTCCCTGGCTCTGTCTCTGCCTCTGTCACCGTCTCTGTCTCTGTCTCGGTCTTTGTCTCTGTCTCTGTCTCTGTCTCTGTCTCTGTCTCTGTCTCTGTCTCTGTCTCTGTCTCTGTCTCTGTCTCTGTCTCTATCTCTGTCCCTGTCTCTGTCTGAGACTCTGCCTCTGTCTCTGTCTCCGTCTCTGTCTCTGTCTCTGTCTCGGTCTTTGTCTCCGTCTCCGTCTCTGTCTCTGTCTCTGTCTCTGTCTCTGTCTCTATCTCCGTCTCTGTCTCTGTCTCTGTCTCTGTCCCTGTCTCTGTCTCTGTCTCTCTCTGTGTCTCTGTCTCTATCTCTGTCCCTGTCTCTGTCTGAGACTCTGCCTCTGTCTCTGTCTCTGTCTCCGTCTCTGTCTCTGTCTCTGTCGCGGTCTTTGTCTCCGTCTCTGTCTCTGTCTCTGTCTCTGTCTCTGTCTCTGTCTCTGTCTCTGTCTCTGTCTCTGTCTCTGTCTGTGTCTCTGTCTCTGTCTCCGTCTCTGTCTCTGCCGCTGTCTCTGTCTCTGTCTCTGTCTCCGTCTCTGTCTCTGCCGCTCTCTCTGTCTCTGTCTCTGTCTCTGTCTCTGTCTCTCTCTCTGTCTCTGCCTCTGTCTCTGCCTCTGTCTCTGTCTCTGTCTCTGTCTCTGTCTCTGTCTCTGTCTCTGTCTCTGTCTCTGTCTCTGTCTCTGTCCCCGTATCTGTCTCTGTCTCGGTCTTTGTCTCCGTCTCTGTCTCCGTTTCTGTCTCTGACTCTGTCTCTATCTCCGTCTCTGTCTCTGTCTCTGTCTCTGTCTCTGTCTCTGTCTCTGTCTCTGTCTCTGTCTGAGACTCTGCCTCTGTCTCTGTCTCTGTCTCTGTCTCTGTCTCTGTCTCTGTCTCTGTCTCTGCCCCTGTCTCTGTCTCTGTCTCTGTCTCTGTCTCTGTCTCGGTCCTTGCCTCTGTCTCCGACTCTGTCTCTGTCTCTGTCTCTGTCTCTATCTCTGTCCCTGTCTCTGTCTGAGACTCTATCTCTGTCTCTGTCTCTGTCTCCGTCTCTGTCTCTGTCTCTGTCTGTGTCTCTGTCTCTGTCTCCGTCTCTGTCTCTGCCGCGGTCTCTGTCTCTGTCTCTGTCTCTGTCTCTGCCTCTGTCTCTGTCTCTGTCTCTATCGCTGTCTCTCCCTCTGTCTCTCTCTCTGTCTCTGTCTCTGTCTCTGTCTCTGTCTCTGTCTCTATCTCTGTCCCTGTCTCTGTCTGAGACTCTGCCTCTGTCTCTGTCTCTGTCTCCGTCTCTGTCTCTGTCTCTGTCTCGGTCTTTGTCTCCGTCTCTGTCTCCGTTTCTGTCTCTGACTCTGTCTCTATCTCCGTCTCTGTCTCTGTCTCTGTCTCTGTCTCTGCCTCTGTCTCTGTCTCTGTCTCTGTCTCTGTCTCGGTCTCTGTCTCTGTCTCTGCCTCTGTCTCTGTCTCTGTCGCTGTCTCTCCCGCTGTCTCTGTCACCGTCTCTGTCCCTGGCTCTGTCTCTCCCTCTGTCTCTGTCACCGTCTCTGTCCCTGGCTCTGTCTCTGCCTCTGTCACCGTCTCTGTCTCTGCCTCTGACTCTGTCTCTGTCTCCGTCTCTGTCTCTGCCGCTGTCTCTGTCTCTGTCTCTGTCTCTGTCTCTCTCTCTGTCTCTGTCTCTGTCTCTGCCTCTGTCTCTGTCTCTGTCTCTGTCTCTGTCTCTGTCTCTGTCTGTGTCTCTGTCACCGTCTCTGTCCCTGGCTCTGTCTCTGCCTCTGTCACCGTCTCTGTCTCTGTCTCGGTCTCTGTCTCTGTCTCCGTCTCTGTCTCTGTCTCTGTCTCGGTCTTTGTCTCCGTCTCTGTCTCTGTCTCTGTCTCTGTCTCTGTCTCTGTCTCTGTCTGTGTCTCTGTCTCTGTCTCTGTCTCTGTCCCCGTCTCTGTCTCTGCCGCTGTCTCTGTCTCTGTCTCTGTCTCCGTCTCTGCCTCTGCTGCTGTCTCTGTCTCTGTCTCTGTCTCTGTCTCAGTCTCTGTCTCTGTGTGCGTCTCTGGCTCTGTCTCTGTCTCTGCCCCTGTCTCTGTCCCCGTATCTGTCTCTGTCTCTGTTTCTGTCTCTGTCTCAGTCTCTGTCTCTGTTTCTGTGTCTATCTCTGCCTCTGACTCTGTCGCTGTCCGTGTCTATGTCTCTGTCTCTGTCTCTGTCTCCGTCTGCGTCTCTGTCTCTGTCTCTGTCTCTGTCTCTGTCTCTGTCTCTGTCTCTGCCTCTGTCTCTGTCTCTGTCTCTGTCGCTGTCTCTCCCTCTGTCTCTGTCACCGTCTCTGTCCCTGGCTCTGTCTCTGCCTCTGTCACCGTCTCTGTCTCTGTCTCGGTCTTTGTCTCTGTCTCTGTCTCTGTCTCTGTCTCTGTCTCTGTCTCTGTCTCTGTCTGAGACACTGCCTCTGTCTCTGTCTCTCTCTCTGTCTCTGTCTCTGTCTCTGTCTCTGTCTCTGTCTCTGTCTCTGTCTCTGCATCTGTCTCCGTCTCTGTCTCTGTCTCTGTCTCTGCCTCTGTCTCTGTCTCCGTCTCTGTCTCTGTCTCGGTCTTTGTCTCGGTCTCTGTCTCCGTTTCTGTCTCTGTCTTTGTCTCTATCTCCGTCTCTGTCTCTGTCTCTGCCTCTGTCTCCGTCTTTGTCTCCGTCTCTGTCTCTGTCTCTGTCTCTGCCACTGTCTCTGTCTCTGTCTCTGTCTCTGTCTCTGTCTCTGTCTCTGTCCCTATCTCTGTCCCTGTCTCTGTCTGAGACTCTGCCTCTGTCTCTGTCTCCGTCTCTGTCTCTGTCTCTGTCTCTGTCTCTGTCTCTGCCTCTGTCGCCGTCTCTGTCTCTGTCTCTGTCTCTGTCCCTGTCTCTGCCTCTGTCTCTGTCTCTGCCTCTGTCTCTGTCTCTGTCTCCGTCGCTGTCTCTCCCTCTGTATCTGTCACCGTCTCTGTCCCTGGCTCTGTCTCTGACTCTGTCACCGTCTCTGTCTCTGTCTCGGTCTTTGTCTCTGTCTCTGCCTCTGTCTCTATCTCTGTCCCTGTCTCTGTCTGAGACTCTGCCTCTGTCTCTGTCTCTGTATCTGTCTCTGTCTCTGTCTCTGTCTCCGTCTCTGTCTCCGTCTCTGTCTCGGTCTTTGTCTCTGTCCCTGTCTCTGTCTCTGTCTCTGTCTCTGTCTCTGTCTCTGTCTCTGTCTCTATCTCTGTCCCTGTCTCTGTCTGAGACTCTGCCTCTGTCTCTGTCTCTGTCTCCGTCTCTGTCTCTGTCTCTGTCTCGGTCTTTGTCTCCGTCTCTGTCTCCGTTTCTGTCTCTGACTCTGTCTCTATCTCCGTCTCTGTCTCTGTCTCTGTCTCTGTCTCTGCCTCTGTCTCTGTCTCTGTCTCTGTCTCTGTCTCTGTCTCTGTCTCTGTCTCTGTCTCTGCCTCTGTCTCTGTCTCTGTCGCTGTCTCTCCCTCTGTCTCTGTCACCGTCTCTGTCCCTGGCTCTGTCTCTCCCTCTGTCTCTGTCACCGTCTCTGTCCCTGGCTCTGTCTCTGCCTCTGTCACCGTCTCTGTCTCTGTCTCTGACTCTGTCTCTGTCTCCGTCTCTGTCTCTGCCGCTGTCTCTGTCTCTGTCTCTGTCTCTGTCTCTCTCTCTGTCTCTGTCTCTGTCTCTGCCTCTGTCTCTGTCTCTGTCTCTGTCTCTGTCTCTGTCTCTGTCTCTGTCTGTGTCTCTGTCTCTGTCTCCGTCTCTGTCTCTGCCGCTGTCTCTGGCTCTGTCTCTGTCTCTGTCTCTGTCTCTGCCTCTGTCTCTGTCTTTGTCTCTGTCGTTGTCTCTCCCTCTGTCTCTGTCACCGTCTCTGTCCCTGGCTCTGTCTCTGCCTCTGTCACCGTCTCTGTCTCTATCTCCGTCTCTGTCTCTGTCTCTGTCTCTGTCTCTGTCTCTGTCTCTGTCTCTGTCTGAGACTCTGCCTCTGTCTCTGTCTCTGTCTCTGTCTCTGTCTCTGTCTCTGTCTCTGTCTCTGCCCCTGTCTCTGTCTCTGTCTCTGTCTCTGTCTCTGTCTCGGTCCTTGCCTCTGTCTCCGACTCTGTCTCTGTCTCTGTCTCTGTCTCTATCTCTGTCCCTGTCTCTGTCTGAGACTCTATCTCTGTCTCTGTCTCTGTCTCCGTCTCTGTCTCTGTCTCTGTCTGTGTCTCTGTCTCTGTCTCCGTCTCTGTCTCTGCCGCGGTCTCTGTCTCTGTCTCTGTCTCTGTCTCTGCCTCTGTCTCTGTCTCTGTCTCTATCGCTGTCTCTCCCTCTGTCTCTCTCTCTGTCTCTGTCTCTGTCTCTGTCTCTGTCTCTGTCTCTATCTCTGTCCCTGTCTCTGTCTGAGACTCTGCCTCTGTCTCTGTCTCTGTCTCCGTCTCTGTCTCTGTCTCTGTCTCGGTCTTTGTCTCCGTCTCTGTCTCCGTTTCTGTCTCTGACTCTGTCTCTATCTCCGTCTCTGTCTCTGTCTCTGTCTCTGTCTCTGCCTCTGTCTCTGTCTCTGTCTCTGTCTCTGTCTCGGTCTCTGTCTCTGTCTCTGCCTCTGTCTCTGTCTCTGTCGCTGTCTCTCCCGCTGTCTCTGTCACCGTCTCTGTCCCTGGCTCTGTCTCTCCCTCTGTCTCTGTCACCGTCTCTGTCCCTGGCTCTGTCTCTGCCTCTGTCACCGTCTCTGTCTCTGCCTCTGACTCTGTCTCTGTCTCCGTCTCTGTCTCTGCCGCTGTCTCTGTCTCTGTCTCTGTCTCTGTCTCTCTCTCTGTCTCTGTCTCTGTCTCTGCCTCTGTCTCTGTCTCTGTCTCTGTCTCTGTCTCTGTCTCTGTCTGTGTCTCTGTCACCGTCTCTGTCCCTGGCTCTGTCTCTGCCTCTGTCACCGTCTCTGTCTCTGTCTCGGTCTCTGTCTCTGTCTCCGTCTCTGTCTCTGTCTCTGTCTCGGTCTTTGTCTCCGTCTCTGTCTCTGTCTCTGTCTCTGTCTCTGTCTCTGTCTCTGTCTGTGTCTCTGTCTCTGTCTCTGTCTCTGTCCCCGTCTCTGCCTCTGCCGCTGTCTCTGTCTCTGTCTCTGTCTCCGTCTCTGCCTCTGCTGCTGTCTCTGTCTCTGTCTCTGTCTCTGTCTCAGTCTCTGTCTCTGTGTGCGTCTCTGGCTCTGTCTCTGTCTCTGCCCCTGTCTCTGTCCCCGTATCTGTCTCTGTCTCTGTTTCTGTCTCTGTCTCAGTCTCTGTCTCTGTTTCTGTGTCTATCTCTGCCTCTGACTCTGTCGCTGTCCGTGTCTATGTCTCTGTCTCTGTCTCTGTCTCCGTCTGCGTCTCTGTCTCTGTCTCTGTCTCTGTCTCTGTCTCTGTCTCTGTCTCTGCCTCTGTCTCTGTCTCTGTCTCTGTCGCTGTCTCTCCCTCTGTCTCTGTCACCGTCTCTGTCCCTGGCTCTGTCTCTGCCTCTGTCACCGTCTCTGTCTCTGTCTCGGTCTTTGTCTCTGTCTCTGTCTCTGTCTCTGTCTCTGTCTCTGTCTCTGTCTCTGTCTGAGACACTGCCTCTGTCTCTGTCTCTCTCTCTGTCTCTGTCTCTGTCTCTGTCTCTGTCTCTGTCTCTGTCTCTGTCTCTGCATCTGTCTCCGTCTCTGTCTCTGTCTCTGTCTCTGCCTCTGTCTCTGTCTCCGTCTCTGTCTCTGTCTCGGTCTTTGTCTCCGTCTCTGTCTCCGTTTCTGTCTCTGTCTTTGTCTCTATCTCCGTCTCTGTCTCTGTCTCTGCCTCTGTCTCCGTCTTTGTCTCCGTCTCTGTCTCTGTCTCTGTCTCTGCCACTGTCTCTGTCTCTGTCTCTGTCTCTGTCTCTGTCTCTGTCTCTGTCCCTATCTCTGTCCCTGTCTCTGTCTGAGACTCTGCCTCTGTCTCTGTCTCCGTCTCTGTCTCTGTCTCTGTCTCTGTCTCTGTCTCTGTCTCTGCCTCTGTCGCCGTCTCTGTCTCTGTCTCTGTCTCTGTCCCTGTCTCTGCCTCTGTCTCTGTCTCTGCCTCTGTCTCTGTCTCTGTCTCCGTCGCTGTCTCTCCCTCTGTATCTGTCACCGTCTCTGTCCCTGGCTCTGTCTCTGACTCTGTCACCGTCTCTGTCTCTGTCTCGGTCTTTGTCTCTCTCTCTGCCTCTGTCTCTATCTCTGTCCCTGTCTCTGTCTGAGACTCTGCCTCTGTCTCTGTCTCTGTATCTGTCTCTGTCTCTGTCTCTGTCTCCGTCTCTGTCTCCGTCTCTGTCTCGGTCTTTGTCTCTGTCCCTGTCTCTGTCTCTGTCTCTGTCTCTGTCTCTGTCTCTGTCTCTGTCTCTATCTCTGTCCCTGTCTCTGTCTGAGACTCTGCCTCTGTCTCTGTCTCTGTCTCCGTCTCTGTCTCTGTCTCTGTCTCGGTCTTTGTCTCCGTCTCTGTCTCCGTTTCTGTCTCTGACTCTGTCTCTATCTCCGTCTCTGTCTCTGTCTCTGTCTCTGTCTCTGCCTCTGTCTCTGTCTCTGTCTCTGTCTCTGTCTCTGTCTCTGTCTCTGTCTCTGTCTCTGCCTCTGTCTCTGTCTCTGTCGCTGTCTCTCCCTCTGTCTCTGTCACCGTCTCTGTCCCTGGCTCTGTCTCTCCCTCTGTCTCTGTCACCGTCTCTGTCCCTGGCTCTGTCTCTGCCTCTGTCACCGTCTCTGTCTCTGTCTCTGACTCTGTCTCTGTCTCCGTCTCTGTCTCTGCCGCTGTCTCTGTCTCTGTCTCTGTCTCTGTCTCTCTCTCTGTCTCTGTCTCTGTCTCTGCCTCTGTCTCTGTCTCTGTCTCTGTCTCTGTCTCTGTCTCTGTCTCTGTCTGTGTCTCTGTCTCTGTCTCCGTCTCTGTCTCTGCCGCTGTCTCTGGCTCTGTCTCTGTCTCTGTCTCTGTCTCTGCCTCTGTCTCTGTCTTTGTCTCTGTCGTTGTCTCTCCCTCTGTCTCTGTCACCGTCTCTGTCCCTGGCTCTGTCTCTGCCTCTGTCACCGTCTCTGTCTCTGTCTCCGTCTTTGTCTCTTTCTCTGTCTCTGTCTCTGGCTCTGTCTCTGTCTCTGTCTCTGTCCCTGCCGCTGTCTCTGTCTCTGTCTCAGTCTCTGTCTCTGTTGGCGTCTCTGTCTGTGTCTCTGTCTCTGCCCCTGTCTCTGTCCCCGTATCTGTCTCTGTCTCTGTTTCTGTCTCTGTCTCAGTCTCTGTCTCTGTTTCTGTGTCTATCTCTGCCTCTGACTCTGTCGCTGTCCGTGTCTATGTCTCTGTCTCTGTCTCTGTCTCTGCCTCTGTCTCTATCTCTGTCCCTGTCTCTGTCTGAGACTCTGCCTCTGTCTCTGTCTCTGCCTCTGTCTCTGTCTCTGTCTCTGTCTCTGTCTCTGTCTCTGTCTCTGTCTCTGTCTCTGTCTCTGTCTCTGCCTCTGCCTCTGTCTCTGTCTCTGTCTCTGTCGCTGTCTCTCCCTCTGTCTCTGTCACCGTCTCTGTCCCTGGCTCTGTCTCTGCCTCTGTCACCGTCTCTGTCTCTGTCTCGGTCTTTGTCTCTGTCTCTGTCTCTATCTCTGTCCCTGTCTCTGTCTGAGACTCTATCTCTGTCTCTGTCTCTGTCTCCGTCTCTGTCTCTGTCTCTGTCTGTGTCTCTGTCTCTGTCTCCGTCTCTGTCTCTGCCGCGGTCTCTGTCTCTGTCTCTGTCTCTGTCTCTGCCTCTGTCTCTGTCTCTGTCTCTATCGCTGTCTCTCCCTCTGTCTCTCTCTCTGTCTCTGTCTCTGTCTCTGTCTCTGTCTCTGTCTCTATCTCTGTCCCTGTCTCTGTCTGAGACTCTGCCTCTGTCTCTGTCTCTGTCTCCGTCTCTGTCTCTGTCTCTGTCTCGGTCTTTGTCTCCGTCTCTGTCTCCGTTTCTGTCTCTGACTCTGTCTCTATCTCCGTCTCTGTCTCTGTCTCTGTCTCTGTCTCTGCCTCTGTCTCTGTCTCTGTCTCTGTCTCTGTCTCGGTCTCTGTCTCTGTCTCTGCCTCTGTCTCTGTCTCTGTCGCTGTCTCTCCCGCTGTCTCTGTCACCGTCTCTGTCCCTGGCTCTGTCTCTCCCTCTGTCTCTGTCACCGTCTCTGTCCCTGGCTCTGTCTCTGCCTCTGTCACCGTCTCTGTCTCTGCCTCTGACTCTGTCTCTGTCTCCGTCTCTGTCTCTGCCGCTGTCTCTGTCTCTGTCTCTGTCTCTGTCTCTCTCTCTGTCTCTGTCTCTGTCTCTGCCTCTGTCTCTGTCTCTGTCTCTGTCTCTGTCTCTGTCTCTGTCTGTGTCTCTGTCACCGTCTCTGTCCCTGGCTCTGTCTCTGCCTCTGTCACCGTCTCTGTCTCTGTCTCGGTCTCTGTCTCTGTCTCCGTCTCTGTCTCTGTCTCTGTCTCGGTCTTTGTCTCCGTCTCTGTCTCTGTCTCTGTCTCTGTCTCTGTCTCTGTCTCTGTCTGTGTCTCTGTCTCTGTCTCTGTCTCTGTCCCCGTCTCTGTCTCTGCCGCTGTCTCTGTCTCTGTCTCTGTCTCCGTCTCTGCCTCTGCTGCTGTCTCTGTCTCTGTCTCTGTCTCTGTCTCAGTCTCCGTCTCTGTGTGCGTCTCTGGCTCTGTCTCTGTCTCTGCCCCTGTCTCTGTCCCCGTATCTGTCTCTGTCTCTGTTTCTGTCTCTGTCTCAGTCTCTGTCTCTGTTTCTGTGTCTATCTCTGCCTCTGACTCTGTCGCTGTCCGTGTCTATGTCTCTGTCTCTGTCTCTGTCTCCGTCTGCGTCTCTGTCTCTGTCTCTGTCTCTGTCTCTGTCTCTGTCTCTGTCTCTGCCTCTGTCTCTGTCTCTGTCTCTGTCGCTGTCTCTCCCTCTGTCTCTGTCACCGTCTCTGTCCCTGGCTCTGTCTCTGCCTCTGTCACCGTCTCTGTCTCTGTCTCGGTCTTTGTCTCTGTCTCTGTCTCTGTCTCTGTCTCTGTCTCTGTCTCTGTCTCTGTCTGAGACACTGCCTCTGTCTCTGTCTCTCTCTCTGTCTCTGTCTCTGTCTCTGTCTCTGTCTCTGTCTCTGTCTCTGTCTCTGCATCTGTCTCCGTCTCTGTCTCTGTCTCTGTCTCTGCCTCTGTCTCTGTCTCCGTCTCTGTCTCTGTCTCGGTCTTTGTCTCCGTCTCTGTCTCCGTTTCTGTCTCTGTCTTTGTCTCTATCTCCGTCTCTGTCTCTGTCTCTGCCTCTGTCTCCGTCTTTGTCTCCGTCTCTGTCTCTGTCTCTGTCTCTGCCACTGTCTCTGTCTCTGTCTCTGTCTCTGTCTCTGTCTCTGTCTCTGTCCCTATCTCTGTCCCTGTCTCTGTCTGAGACTCTGCCTCTGTCTCTGTCTCCGTCTCTGTCTCTGTCTCTGTCTCTGTCTCTGTCTCTGCCTCTGTCGCCGTCTCTGTCTCTGTCTCTGTCTCTGTCCCTGTCTCTGCCTCTGTCTCTGTCTCTGCCTCTGTCTCTGTCTCTGTCTCCGTCGCTGTCTCTCCCTCTGTATCTGTCACCGTCTCTGTCCCTGGCTCTGTCTCTGACTCTGTCACCGTCTCTGTCTCTGTCTCGGTCTTTGTCTCTGTCTCTGCCTCTGTCTCTATCTCTGTCCCTGTCTCTGTCTGAGACTCTGCCTCTGTCTCTGTCTCTGTATCTGTCTCTGTCTCTGTCTCTGTCTCCGTCTCTGTCTCCGTCTCTGTCTCGGTCTTTGTCTCTGTCCCTGTCTCTGTCTCTGTCTCTGTCTCTGTCTCTGTCTCTGTCTCTGTCTCTATCTCTGTCCCTGTCTCTGTCTGAGACTCTGCCTCTGTCTCTGTCTCTGTCTCCGTCTCTGTCTCTGTCTCTGTCTCGGTCTTTGTCTCCGTCTCTGTCTCCGTTTCTGTCTCTGACTCTGTCTCTATCTCCGTCTCTGTCTCTGTCTCTGTCTCTGTCTCTGCCTCTGTCTCTGTCTCTGTCTCTGTCTCTGTCTCTGTCTCTGTCTCTGTCTCTGTCTCTGTCTCTGCCTCTGTCTCTGTCTCTGTCGCTGTCTCTCCCTCTGTCTCTGTCACCGTCTCTGTCCCTGGCTCTGTCTCTCCCTCGGTCTCTGTCACCGTCTCTGTCCCTGGCTCTGTCTCTGCCTCTGTCACCGTCTCTGTCTCTGTCTCTGACTCTGTCTCTGTCTCCGTCTCTGTCTCTGCCGCTGTCTCTGTCTCTGTCTCTGTCTCTGTCTCTCTCTCTGTCTCTGTCTCTGTCTCTGCCTCTGTCTCTGTCTCTGTCTCTGTCTCTGTCTCTGTCTCTGTCTCTGTCTGTGTCTCTGTCTCTGTCTCCGTCTCTGTCTCTGCCGCTGTCTCTGGCTCTGTCTCTGTCTCTGTCTCTGTCTCTGCCTCTGTCTCTGTCTTTGTCTCTGTCGTTGTCTCTCCCTCTGTCTCTGTCACCGTCTCTGTCCCTGGCTCTGTCTCTGCCTCTGTCACCGTCTCTGTCTCTGTCTCCGTCTTTGTCTCTTTCTCTGTCTCTGTCTCTGGCTCTGTCTCTGTCTCTGTCTCTGTCCCTGCCGCTGTCTCTGTCTCTGTCTCAGTCTCTGTCTCTGTTGGCGTCTCTGTCTGTGTCTCTGTCTCTGCCCCTGTCTCTGTCCCCGTATCTGTCTCTGTCTCTGTTTCTGTCTCTGTCTCAGTCTCTGTCTCTGTTTCTGTGTCTATCTCTGCCTCTGACTCTGTCGCTGTCCGTGTCTATGTCTCTGTCTCTGTCTCTGTCTCTGCCTCTGTCTCTATCTCTGTCCCTGTCTCTGTCTGAGACTCTGCCTCTGTCTCTGTCTCTGCCTCTGTCTCTGTCTCTGTCTCTGTCTCTGTCTCTGTCTCTGTCTCTGTCTCTGTCTCTGTCTCTGTCTCTGCCTCTGCCTCTGTCTCTGTCTCTGTCTCTGTCGCTGTCTCTCCCTCTGTCTCTGTCACCGTCTCTGTCCCTGGCTCTGTCTCTGCCTCTGTCACCGTCTCTGTCTCTGTCTCGGTCTTTGTCTCTGTCTCTGTCTCTGTCTCTGTCTCTGTCTCTGTCTCTGTCTCTGTCTCTGTCTCTGTCTCTGTCTCTGTCTCTGCCTCTGCCTCTGTCTCTGTCTCTGTCTCTGTCGCTGTCTCTCCCTCTGTCTCTGTCACCGTCTCTGTCCCTGGCTCTGTCTCTGCCTCTGTCACCGTCTCTGTCTCTGTCTCGGTCTTTGTCTCTGTCTCTGTCTCTGTCTCTGTCTCTGTCTCTGTCTCTGTCTCTGTCTCTGTCTCTGTCTCTGTCTCTGTCTCTGTCTCTGTCTCTGTCTCTATCTCTGTCCCTGTCTCTGTCTGAGACTCTGCCTCTGTCTCTGTCTCTGTCTCTGTCTCTGTCTCTGTATCTGTCTCTGCCTCTGTCTCTGTCTCTGTCTCTGTCGCTGTCTCTCCCTCTGTCTCTGTCACCGTCTCTGTCCCTGGCTCTGTCTCTGCCTCTGTCTCTGTCTCCGTCTCTGTCTCTGTCTCGGTCTTTGTCTCCGTCTCTGTCTCCGTTTCTGTCTCTGTCTTTGTCTCTATCTCCGTCTCTGTCTCTGTCTCTGCCTCTGTCTCTGTCTCTGTCTCCGTCTCTGTCTCTGTCTCTGCCACTGTCTCTGTCTCTGTCTCTGTCTCTGTCTCTGTCTCTGTCTCTGTCTCTGTCCCTATCTCTGTCCCTGTCTCTGTCTGAGACTCTGCCTCTGTCTCTGTCTCCGTCTCTGTCTCTGTCTCTGTCTCTGTCTCTGTCTCTGCCTCTGTCGCCGTCTCTGTCTCTGTCTCTGTCTCTGTCCCTGTCTCTGCCTCTGTCTCTGTCTCTGCCTCTGTCTCTGTCTCTGTCTCCGTCGCTGTCTCTCCCTCTGTATCTGTCACCGTCTCTGTCCCTGGCTCTGTCTCTGACTCTGTCACCGTCTCTGTCTCTGTCTCGGTCTTTGTCTCTGTCTCTGCCTCTGTCTCTATCTCTGTCCCTGTCTCTGTCTGAGACTCTGCCTCTGTCTCTGTCTCTGTCTCTGTCTCTGTCTCCGTCTCTGTCTCTGTCTCTGTCTCGGTCTTTGTCTCTGTCCCTGTCTCTGTCTCTGTCTCTGTCTCTGTCTCTGTCTCTGTCTCTGTCTCTATCTCTGTCCCTGTCTCTGTCTGAGACTCTGCCTCTGTCTCTGTCTCTGTCTCCGTCTCTGTCTCTGTCTCTGTCTCGGTCTTTGTCTCCGTCTCTGTCTCCGTTTCTGTCTCTGACTCTGTCTCTATCTCCGTCTCTGTCTCTGTCTCTGTCTCTGTCTCTGCCTCTGTCTCTGTCTCTGTCTCTGTCTCTGTCTCTGTCTCTGTCTCTGTCTCTGTCTCTGTCTCTGTCTCTGTCTCTGCCTCTGTCTCTGTCTCTGTCTCTGTCTCTGTCTTTGTCTCTGTCTCTGTCTCTGCCTCTGCCTCTGTCTCTGTCTCTGTCTCTGTCGCTGTCTCTCCCTCTGTCTCTGTCACCGTCTCTGTCCCTGGCTCTGTCTCTGCCTCTGTCACCGTCTCTGTCTCTGTCTCGGTCTCTGTCTCTGTCTCCGACTCTGTCTCTGTCTCTGTCTCGGTCTTTGTCTCCGTCTCTGTCTCTGTCTCTGCCTCTGTCTCTGTCTCTGTCTGTGTCTCTGTCTCTGTCTCTGTCCCCGTCTCTGTCTCTGCCGCTGTCTCTGTCTCTGTCTCTGTCTCCGTCTCTGCCTCTGCTGCTGTCTCTGTCTCTGTCTCTGTCTCTGTCTCTCTCTCTGTCTCTGTCTCTGTCTCTGCCTCTGTCTTTGTCTCTGTCCCTGTCTCTGTCTCTGTCTCTGTCTCTGTCTCTGTCTCTGTCTCTATCTCTGTCCCTGTCTCTGTCTGAGACTCTGCCTCTGTCTCTGTCTCTGTCTCCGTCTCTGTCTCTGTCTCTGTATCGGTCTTTGTCTCCGTCTCTGTCTCCGTTTCTGTCTCTGACTCTGTCTCTATCTCCGTCTCTGTCTCTGTCTCTGTCTCTGTCTCTGCCTCTGTCTCTGTCTCTGTCTCTGTCTCTGTCTCTGTCTCTGTCTCTGCCTCTGTCTCTGTCTCTGTCGCTGTCTCTCCCTCTGTCTCTGTCACCGTCTCTGTCCCTGGCTCTGTCTCTCCCTCTGTCTCTGTCACCGTCTCTGTCCCTGGCTCTGTCTCTGCCTCTGTCACCGTCTCTGTCTCTGTCTCTGACTCTGTCTCTGTCTCCGTCTCTGTCTCTGCCGCTGTCTCTGTCTCTGTCTCTGTCTCTGTCTCTCTCTCTGTCTCTGTCTCTGTCTCTGCCTCTGTCTCTGTCTCTGTCTCTGTCTCTGTCTCTGTCTCTGTCTCTGTCTCTGTCTCTGCCTCTGTCTCCGTCTCTGTCTCTGTCGTTGTCTCTCCCTCTGTCTCTGTCACCGTCTCTGTCCCTGGCTCTGTCTCTGCCTCTGTCACCGTCTCTGTCTCTGTCTCTGTCTCTGTCTCTCCCTCTGTCTCTGTCACCGTCTGTGTCCTTGGCTCTGTCTCTGCCTCTGTCACCGTCTCTGTCTCTGTCTCGGTCTTTGTCTCTGTCTCTGTCTCTGTCTCTGTCTCTGTCTCTGTCTGTGTCTCTGTCTCTGTCTCCGTCTCTGTCTCTGCCGCTGTCTCTGTCTCTGTCTCTGTCTCAGTCTCTGTCTCTGTGTGCGTCTCTGTCTCTGTCTCTGTCTCTGCCCCTGTCTCTGTCCCCGTATCTGTCTCTGTCTCTGTTTCTGTCTCTGTCTCAGTCTCTGTCTCTGTCTCTGTGTCTATCTCTGCCTCTGACTCTGTCGCTGTCCGTGTCTATGTCTCTGTCTCTGTCTCTGTCTCCGTCTGCGTCTCTGTCTCTGTCTCTGTCTCTGTCTCTGTCTCTGTCTCTGTCGCTGTCTCTCTCTCTGTCTCTGTCACCGTCTCTGTCCCCGGCTCTGTCTCTGCCTCTGTCACCGTCTCTGTCTCTGTCTCTGTCTCTGTCTCTGTCTCTGCCTCTTTCTCTGTCTCTGTCTCTGTCGCTGTCTCTCCCTCTGTCTCTGTCACCGTCTCTGTCCCTGGCTCTGTCACTGCCTCTGTCACCGTCTCTGTCTCTGTCTCGGTCTTTGTCTCTGTCTCTGTCTCTGTCTCTCTCTCTGTCTCTGTCTGAGACACTGCCTCTGTCTCTGTCTCTGTCTCTGTCTCTGTCTCTGTCTCTGTCTCTGTCTCTGTCTCTGTCTCTGTCTCTGTCTCTGTCTCTGTCTCTGTCTCTGCCTCTGTCTCTGTCTCTGTCTCTGTCTCTGTCTTTGTCTCTGTCTCTGTCTCTGCCTCTGCCTCTGTCTCTGTCTCTGTCTCTGTCGCTGTCTCTCCCTCTGTCTCTGTCACCGTCTCTGTCCCTGGCTCTGTCTCTGCCTCTGTCACCGTCTCTGTCTCTGTCTCGGTCTCTGTCTCTGTCTCCGACTCTGTCTCTGTCTCTGTCTCGGTCTTTGTCTCCGTCTCTGTCTCTGTCTCTGCCTCTGTCTCTGTCTCTGTCTGTGTCTCTGTCTCTGTCTCTGTCCCCGTCTCTGTCTCTGCCGCTGTCTCTGTCTCTGTCTCTGTCTCCGTCTCTGCCTCTGCTGCTGTCTCTGTCTCTGTCTCTGTCTCTGTCTCTCTCTCTGTCTCTGTCTCTGTCTCTGCCTCTGTCTTTGTCTCTGTCCCTGTCTCTGTCTCTGTCTCTGTCTCTGTCTCTGTCTCTGTCTCTATCTCTGTCCCTGTCTCTGTCTGAGACTCTGCCTCTGTCTCTGTCTCTGTCTCCGTCTCTGTCTCTGCCTCTGTCACCGTCTCTGTCTCTGTCTCTGTCTCTGTCTCTGCATCTGTCTCCGTCTCTGTCTCTGTCTCTGTCTCTGCCTCTGTCTCTGTCTCCGTCTCTGTCTCTGTCTCGGTCTTTGTCTCCGTCTCTGTCTCCGTTTCTGTCTCTGTCTTTGTCTCTATCTCCGTCTCTGTCTCTGTCTCTGCCTCTGTCTCCGTCTTTGTCTCCGTCTCTGTCTCTGTCTCTGTCTCTGCCACTGTCTCTGTCTCTGTCTCTGTCTCTGTCTCTGTCTCTGTCTCTGTCCCTATCTCTGTCCCTGTCTCTGTCTGAGACTCTGCCTCTGTCTCTGTCTCCGTCTCTGTCTCTGTCTCTGTCTCTGTCTCTGTCTCTGCCTCTGTCGCCGTCTCTGTCTCTGTCTCTGTCTCTGTCCCTGTCTCTGCCTCTGTCTCTGTCTCTGCCTCTGTCTCTGTCTCTGTCTCCGTCGCTGTCTCTCCCTCTGTATCTGTCACCGTCTCTGTCCCTGGCTCTGTCTCTGACTCTGTCACCGTCTCTGTCTCTGTCTCGGTCTTTGTCTCTGTCTCTGCCTCTGTCTCTATCTCTGTCCCTGTCTCTGTCTGAGACTCTGCCTCTGTCTCTGTCTCTGTATCTGTCTCTGTCTCTGTCTCTGTCTCCGTCTCTGTCTCCGTCTCTGTCTCGGTCTTTGTCTCTGTCCCTGTCTCTGTCTCTGTCTCTGTCTCTGTCTCTGTCTCTGTCTCTGTCTCTATCTCTGTCCCTGTCTCTGTCTGAGACTCTGCCTCTGTCTCTGTCTCTGTCTCCGTCTCTGTCTCTGTCTCTGTCTCGGTCTTTGTCTCCGTCTCTGTCTCCGTTTCTGTCTCTGACTCTGTCTCTATCTCCGTCTCTGTCTCTGTCTCTGTCTCTGTCTCTGCCTCTGTCTCTGTCTCTGTCTCTGTCTCTGTCTCTGTCTCTGTCTCTGTCTCTGTCTCTGTCTCTGCCTCTGTCTCTGTCTCTGTCGCTGTCTCTCCCTCTGTCTCTGTCACCGTCTCTGTCCCTGGCTCTGTCTCTCCCTCGGTCTCTGTCACCGTCTCTGTCCCTGGCTCTGTCTCTGCCTCTGTCACCGTCTCTGTCTCTGTCTCTGACTCTGTCTCTGTCTCCGTCTCTGTCTCTGCCGCTGTCTCTGTCTCTGTCTCTGTCTCTGTCTCTCTCTCTGTCTCTGTCTCTGTCTCTGCCTCTGTCTCTGTCTCTGTCTCTGTCTCTGTCTCTGTCTCTGTCTCTGTCTGTGTCTCTGTCTCTGTCTCCGTCTCTGTCTCTGCCGCTGTCTCTGGCTCTGTCTCTGTCTCTGTCTCTGTCTCTGCCTCTGTCTCTGTCTTTGTCTCTGTCGTTGTCTCTCCCTCTGTCTCTGTCACCGTCTCTGTCCCTGGCTCTGTCTCTGCCTCTGTCACCGTCTCTGTCTCTGTCTCCGTCTTTGTCTCTTTCTCTGTCTCTGTCTCTGGCTCTGTCTCTGTCTCTGTCTCTGTCCCTGCCGCTGTCTCTGTCTCTGTCTCAGTCTCTGTCTCTGTTGGCGTCTCTGTCTGTGTCTCTGTCTCTGCCCCTGTCTCTGTCCCCGTATCTGTCTCTGTCTCTGTTTCTGTCTCTGTCTCAGTCTCTGTCTCTGTTTCTGTGTCTATCTCTGCCTCTGACTCTGTCGCTGTCCGTGTCTATGTCTCTGTCTCTGTCTCTGTCTCTGCCTCTGTCTCTATCTCTGTCCCTGTCTCTGTCTGAGACTCTGCCTCTGTCTCTGTCTCTGCCTCTGTCTCTGTCTCTGTCTCTGTCTCTGTCTCTGTCTCTGTCTCTGTCTCTGTCTCTGTCTCTGTCTCTGCCTCTGCCTCTGACTCTGTCTCTGTCTCTGTCGCTGTCTCTCCCTCTGTCTCTGTCACCGTCTCTGTCCCTGGCTCTGTCTCTGCCTCTGTCACCGTCTCTGTCTCTGTCTCGGTCTTTGTCTCTGTCTCTGTCTCTGTCTCTGTCTCTGTCTCTGTCTCTGTCTCTGTCTCTGTCTCTGTCTCTGTCTCTGTCTCTGCCTCTGCCTCTGTCTCTGTCTCTGTCTCTGTCGCTGTCTCTCCCTCTGTCTCTGTCACCGTCTCTGTCCCTGGCTCTGTCTCTGCCTCTGTCACCGTCTCTGTCTCTGTCTCGGTCTTTGTCTCTGTCTCTGTCTCTGTCTCTGTCTCTGTCTCTGTCTCTGTCTCTGTCTCTGTCTCTGTCTCTGTCTCTGTCTCTGTCTCTGTCTCTGTCTCTATCTCTGTCCCTGTCTCTGTCTGAGACTCTGCCTCTGTCTCTGTCTCTGTCTCTGTCTCTGTCTCTGTATCTGTCTCTGCCTCTGTCTCTGTCTCTGTCTCTGTCGCTGTCTCTCCCTCTGTCTCTGTCACCGTCTCTGTCCCTGGCTCTGTCTCTGCCTCTGTCTCTGTCTCCGTCTCTGTCTCTGTCTCGGTCTTTGTCTCCGTCTCTGTCTCCGTTTCTGTCTCTGTCTTTGTCTCTATCTCCGTCTCTGTCTCTGTCTCTGCCTCTGTCTCTGTCTCTGTCTCCGTCTCTGTCTCTGTCTCTGCCACTGTCTCTGTCTCTGTCTCTGTCTCTGTCTCTGTCTCTGTCTCTGTCTCTGTCCCTATCTCTGTCCCTGTCTCTGTCTGAGACTCTGCCTCTGTCTCTGTCTCCGTCTCTGTCTCTGTCTCTGTCTCTGTCTCTGTCTCTGCCTCTGTCGCCGTCTCTGTCTCTGTCTCTGTCTCTGTCCCTGTCTCTGCCTCTGTCTCTGTCTCTGCCTCTGTCTCTGTCTCTGTCTCCGTCGCTGTCTCTCCCTCTGTATCTGTCACCGTCTCTGTCCCTGGCTCTGTCTCTGACTCTGTCACCGTCTCTGTCTCTGTCTCGGTCTTTGTCTCTGTCTCTGCCTCTGTCTCTATCTCTGTCCCTGTCTCTGTCTGAGACTCTGCCTCTGTCTCTGTCTCTGTCTCTGTCTCTGTCTCCGTCTCTGTCTCTGTCTCTGTCTCGGTCTTTGTCTCTGTCCCTGTCTCTGTCTCTGTCTCTGTCTCTGTCTCTGTCTCTGTCTCTGTCTCTATCTCTGTCCCTGTCTCTGTCTGAGACTCTGCCTCTGTCTCTGTCTCTGTCTCCGTCTCTGTCTCTGTCTCTGTCTCGGTCTTTGTCTCCGTCTCTGTCTCCGTTTCTGTCTCTGACTCTGTCTCTATCTCCGTCTCTGTCTCTGTCTCTGTCTCTGTCTCTGCCTCTGTCTCTGTCTCTGTCTCTGTCTCTGTCTCTGTCTCTGTCTCTGTCTCTGTCTCTGTCTCTGTCTCTGTCTCTGCCTCTGTCTCTGTCTCTGTCTCTGTCTCTGTCTTTGTCTCTGTCTCTGTCTCTGCCTCTGCCTCTGTCTCTGTCTCTGTCTCTGTCGCTGTCTCTCCCTCTGTCTCTGTCACCGTCTCTGTCCCTGGCTCTGTCTCTGCCTCTGTCACCGTCTCTGTCTCTGTCTCGGTCTCTGTCTCTGTCTCCGACTCTGTCTCTGTCTCTGTCTCGGTCTTTGTCTCCGTCTCTGTCTCTGTCTCTGCCTCTGTCTCTGTCTCTGTCTGTGTCTCTGTCTCTGTCTCTGTCCCCGTCTCTGTCTCTGCCGCTGTCTCTGTCTCTGTCTCTGTCTCCGTCTCTGCCTCTGCTGCTGTCTCTGTCTCTGTCTCTGTCTCTGTCTCTCTCTCTGTCTCTGTCTCTGTCTCTGCCTCTGTCTTTGTCTCTGTCCCTGTCTCTGTCTCTGTCTCTGTCTCTGTCTCTGTCTCTGTCTCTATCTCTGTCCCTGTCTCTGTCTGAGACTCTGCCTCTGTCTCTGTCTCTGTCTCCGTCTCTGTCTCTGTCTCTGTATCGGTCTTTGTCTCCGTCTCTGTCTCCGTTTCTGTCTCTGACTCTGTCTCTATCTCCGTCTCTGTCTCTGTCTCTGTCTCTGTCTCTGCCTCTGTCTCTGTCTCTGTCTCTGTCTCTGTCTCTGTCTCTGTCTCTGCCTCTGTCTCTGTCTCTGTCGCTGTCTCTCCCTCTGTCTCTGTCACCGTCTCTGTCCCTGGCTCTGTCTCTCCCTCTGTCTCTGTCACCGTCTCTGTCCCTGGCTCTGTCTCTGCCTCTGTCACCGTCTCTGTCTCTGTCTCTGACTCTGTCTCTGTCTCCGTCTCTGTCTCTGCCGCTGTCTCTGTCTCTGTCTCTGTCTCTGTCTCTCTCTCTGTCTCTGTCTCTGTCTCTGCCTCTGTCTCTGTCTCTGTCTCTGTCTCTGTCTCTGTCTCTGTCTCTGTCTCTGTCTCTGCCTCTGTCTCCGTCTCTGTCTCTGTCGTTGTCTCTCCCTCTGTCTCTGTCACCGTCTCTGTCCCTGGCTCTGTCTCTGCCTCTGTCACCGTCTCTGTCTCTGTCTCTGTCTCTGTCTCTCCCTCTGTCTCTGTCACCGTCTGTGTCCTTGGCTCTGTCTCTGCCTCTGTCACCGTCTCTGTCTCTGTCTCGGTCTTTGTCTCTGTCTCTGTCTCTGTCTCTGTCTCTGTCTCTGTCTGTGTCTCTGTCTCTGTCTCCGTCTCTGTCTCTGCCGCTGTCTCTGTCTCTGTCTCTGTCTCAGTCTCTGTCTCTGTGTGCGTCTCTGTCTCTGTCTCTGTCTCTGCCCCTGTCTCTGTCCCCGTATCTGTCTCTGTCTCTGTTTCTGTCTCTGTCTCAGTCTCTGTCTCTGTCTCTGTGTCTATCTCTGCCTCTGACTCTGTCGCTGTCCGTGTCTATGTCTCTGTCTCTGTCTCTGTCTCCGTCTGCGTCTCTGTCTCTGTCTCTGTCTCTGTCTCTGTCTCTGTCTCTGTCGCTGTCTCTCTCTCTGTCTCTGTCACCGTCTCTGTCCCCGGCTCTGTCTCTGCCTCTGTCACCGTCTCTGTCTCTGTCTCTGTCTCTGTCTCTGTCTCTGCCTCTTTCTCTGTCTCTGTCTCTGTCGCTGTCTCTCCCTCTGTCTCTGTCACCGTCTCTGTCCCTGGCTCTGTCACTGCCTCTGTCACCGTCTCTGTCTCTGTCTCGGTCTTTGTCTCTGTCTCTGTCTCTGTCTCTCTCTCTGTCTCTGTCTGAGACACTGCCTCTGTCTCTGTCTCTGTCTCTGTCTCTGTCTCTGTCTCTGTCTCTGTCTCTGTCTCTGTCTCTGTCTCTGTCTCTGTCTCTGTCTCTGTCTCTGCCTCTGTCTCTGTCTCTGTCTCTGTCTCTGTCTTTGTCTCTGTCTCTGTCTCTGCCTCTGCCTCTGTCTCTGTCTCTGTCTCTGTCGCTGTCTCTCCCTCTGTCTCTGTCACCGTCTCTGTCCCTGGCTCTGTCTCTGCCTCTGTCACCGTCTCTGTCTCTGTCTCGGTCTCTGTCTCTGTCTCCGACTCTGTCTCTGTCTCTGTCTCGGTCTTTGTCTCCGTCTCTGTCTCTGTCTCTGCCTCTGTCTCTGTCTCTGTCTGTGTCTCTGTCTCTGTCTCTGTCCCCGTCTCTGTCTCTGCCGCTGTCTCTGTCTCTGTCTCTGTCTCCGTCTCTGCCTCTGCTGCTGTCTCTGTCTCTGTCTCTGTCTCTGTCTCTCTCTCTGTCTCTGTCTCTGTCTCTGCCTCTGTCTTTGTCTCTGTCCCTGTCTCTGTCTCTGTCTCTGTCTCTGTCTCTGTCTCTGTCTCTATCTCTGTCCCTGTCTCTGTCTGAGACTCTGCCTCTGTCTCTGTCTCTGTCTCCGTCTCTGTCTCTGTCTCTGTCTCGGTCTTTGTCTCCGTCTCTGTCTCCGTTTCTGTCTCTGACTCTGTCTCTATCTCCGTCTCTGTCTCTGTCTCTGTCTCTGTCTCTGCCTCTGTCTCTGTCTCTGTCTCTGTCTCTGTCTCTGTCTCTGTCTCTGTCTCTGTCTCTGCCTCTGTCTCTGTCTCTGTCGCTGTCTCTCCCTCTGTCTCTGTCACCGTCTCTGTCCCTGGCTCTGTCTCTCCCTCTGTCTCTGTCACCGTCTCTGTCCCTGGCTCTGTCTCTGCCTCTGTCACCGTCTCTGTCTCTGTCTCTGACTCTGTCTCTGTCTCCGTCTCTGTCTCTGCCGCTGTCTCTGTCTCTGTCTCTGTCTCTGTCTCTCTCTCTGTCTCTGTCTCTGTCTCTGCCTCTGTCTCTGTCTCTGTCTCTGTCTCTGTCTCTGTCTCTGTCTCTGTCTCTGTCTCTGCCTCTGTCTCCGTCTCTGTCTCTGTCGTTGTCTCTCCCTCTGTCTCTGTCACCGTCTCTGTCCCTGGCTCTGTCTCTGCCTCTGTCACCGTCTCTGTCTCTGTCTCTGTCTCTGTCTCTCCCTCTGTCTCTGTCACCGTCTGTGTCCTTGGCTCTGTCTCTGCCTCTGTCACCGTCTCTGTCTCTGTCTCGGTCTTTGTCTCTGTCTCTGTCTCTGTCTCTGTCTCTGTCTCTGTCTGTGTCTCTGTCTCTGTCTCCGTCTCTGTCTCTGCCGCTGTCTCTGTCTCTGTCTCTGTCTCAGTCTCTGTCTCTGTGTGCGTCTCTGTCTCTGTCTCTGTCTCTGCCCCTGTCTCTGTCCCCGTATCTGTCTCTGTCTCTGTTTCTGTCTCTGTCTCAGTCTCTGTCTCTGTCTCTGTGTCTATCTCTGCCTCTGACTCTGTCGCTGTCCGTGTCTATGTCTCTGTCTCTGTCTCTGTCTCCGTCTGCGTCTCTGTCTCTGTCTCTGTCTCTGTCTCTGTCTCTGTCTCTGTCGCTGTCTCTCTCTCTGTCTCTGTCACCGTCTCTGTCCCCGGCTCTGTCTCTGCCTCTGTCACCGTCTCTGTCTCTGTCTCTGTCTCTGTCTCTGTCTCTGCCTCTTTCTCTGTCTCTGTCTCTGTCGCTGTCTCTCCCTCTGTCTCTGTCACCGTCTCTGTCCCTGGCTCTGTCACTGCCTCTGTCACCGTCTCTGTCTCTGTCTCGGTCTTTGTCTCTGTCTCTGTCTCTGTCTCTGTCTCTCTCTCTGTCTCTGTCTGAGACACTGCCTCTGTCTCTGTCTCTCTCTCTGTCTCTGTCTCTGTCTCTGTCTCTGTCTCTGTCTCTGTCTCTGTCTCTGTCTCTGTCTCTGTCTCTGTCTCTGTCTCTGTCTCTGTCTCTGTCTCTGTCTCTGTCTCTGTCTCTGTCTCTGTCTCTGTCTCTGCCTCTGTCTCTGTCTCTGTCTCTGTCTCTGTCTTTGTCTCTGTCTCTGTCTCTGCCTCTGCCTCTGTCTCTGTCTCTGTCTCTGTCGCTGTCTCTCCCTCTGTCTCTGTCACCGTCTCTGTCCCTGGCTCTGTCTCTGCCTCTGTCACCGTCTCTGTCTCTGTCTCGGTCTCTGTCTCTGTCTCCGACTCTGTCTCTGTCTCTGTCTCGGTCTTTGTCTCCGTCTCTGTCTCTGTCTCTGCCTCTGTCTCTGTCTCTGTCTGTGTCTCTGTCTCTGTCTCTGTCCCCGTCTCTGTCTCTGCCGCTGTCTCTGTCTCTGTCTCTGTCTCCGTCTCTGCCTCTGCTGCTGTCTCTGTCTCTGTCTCTGTCTCTCTCTCTGTCTCTGTCTCTGTCTCTGCCTCTGTCTTTGTCTCTGTCCCTGTCTCTGTCTCTGTCTCTGTCTCTGTCTCTGTCTCTGTCTCTATCTCTGTCCCTGTCTCTGTCTGAGACTCTGCCTCTGTCTCTGTCTCTGTCTCCGTCTCTGTCTCTGTCTCTGTCTCGGTCTTTGTCTCCGTCTCTGTCTCCGTTTCTGTCTCTGACTCTGTCTCTATCTCCGTCTCTGTCTCTGTCTCTGTCTCTGTCTCTGCCTCTGTCTCTGTCTCTGTCTCTGTCTCTGTCTCTGTCTCTGTCTCTGTCTCTGTCTCTGCCTCTGTCTCTGTCTCTGTCGCTGTCTCTCCCTCTGTCTCTGTCACCGTCTCTGTCCCTGGCTCTGTCTCTCCCTCTGTCTCTGTCACCGTCTCTGTCCCTGGCTCTGTCTCTGCCTCTGTCACCGTCTCTGTCTCTGTCTCTGACTCTGTCTCTGTCTCCGTCTCTGTCTCTGCCGCTGTCTCTGTCTCTGTCTCTGTCTCTGTCTCTCTCTCTGTCTCTGTCTCTGTCTCTGCCTCTGTCTCTGTCTCTGTCTCTGTCTCTGTCTCTGTCTCTGTCTCTGTCTCTGTCTCTGTCTCTGCCTCTGTCTCCGTCTCTGTCTCTGTCGTTGTCTCTCCCTCTGTCTCTGTCACCGTCTCTGTCCCTGGCTCTGTCTCTGCCTCTGTCACCGTCTCTGTCTCTGTCTCTGTCTCTGTCTCTCCCTCTGTCTCTGTCACCGTCTGTGTCCTTGGCTCTGTCTCTGCCTCTGTCACCGTCTCTGTCTCTGTCTCGGTCTTTGTCTCTGTCTCTGTCTCTGTCTCTGTCTCTGTCTCTGTCTGTGTCTCTGTCTCTGTCTCCGTCTCTGTCTCTGCCGCTGTCTCTGTCTCTGTCTCTGTCTCAGTCTCTGTCTCTGTGTGCGTCTCTGTCTCTGTCTCTGTCTCTGCCCCTGTCTCTGTCCCCGTATCTGTCTCTGTCTCTGTTTCTGTCTCTGTCTCAGTCTCTGTCTCTGTCTCTGTGTCTATCTCTGCCTCTGACTCTGTCGCTGTCCGTGTCTATGTCTCTGTCTCTGTCTCTGTCTCCGTCTGCGTCTCTGTCTCTGTCTCTGTCTCTGTCTCTGTCTCTGTCTCTGTCTCTGTCGCTGTCTCTCTCTCTGTCTCTGTCACCGTCTCTGTCCCCGGCTCTGTCTCTGCCTCTGTCACCGTCTCTGTCTCTGTCTCTGTCTCTGTCTCTGTCTCTGCCTCTTTCTCTGTCTCTGTCTCTGTCGCTGTCTCTCCCTCTGTCTCTGTCACCGTCTCTGTCCCTGGCTCTGTCACTGCCTCTGTCACCGTCTCTGTCTCTGTCTCGGTCTTTGTCTCTGTCTCTGTCTCTGTCTCTGTCTCTCTCTCTGTCTCTGTCTGAGACACTGCCTCTGTCTCTGTCTCTCTCTCTGTCTCTGTCTCTGTCTCTGTCTCTGTCTCTGTCTCTGTCTCTGTCTCTGTCTCTGTCTCTGTCTCTGTCTCTGTCTCTGTCTCTGTCTCTGTCTCTGTCTCTGTCTCTGTCTCTATCTCTGTCCCTGTCTGTGTCTGCGACTCTGCCTCTGTCTCTGTCTCCGTCTCTGTCTCTGTCTCTGTCTCGGTCTTTGTCTCCGTCTCCGTCTCTGTCTCTGTCTCTGTCTCTGTCTCTATCTCCGTCTCTGTCTCTGTCTCTGTCTCTGTCTCTGTCTCTGTCTCTGTCTCTGTCCTTGTCTCTGTCTGTGTCTCTGTCTCTATCTCTGTCCCTGTCTCTGTCTGAGAGTCTGCCTCTGTCTCTGTCTCTGTCTCCGTCTCTGTCTCTGTCTCTGTCTCGGTCTTTGTCTCCGTCTCTGTCTCTGTCTCTGTCTCTGTCTCTGTCTCTGTCTCTGTCTGTGTCTCTGTCTCTGTCTCCGTCTCTGTCTCTGCCGCTGTCTCTGTCTCTGTCTCAGTCTCCGTCTCTGTCTCTGCCGCTCTCTCTGTCTCTGTCTCTGTCTCTGTCTCTGTCTCTCTCTCTGTCTCTGTCTCTGTCTCTGCCTCTGTCTCTGTCTCTGTCTCTGTCTCTGTCTCTGTCTCTGTCTCTGTCTCTGTCTCTGTCTCTGTCTCTGTCCCCGTATCTGTCTCTGTCTCGGTCTTTGTCTCCGTCTCTGTCTCCGTTTCTGACTCTGACTCTGTCTCTATCTCCGTCTCTGTCTCTGTCTCTGTCTCTGTCTCTGTCTCTGTCTCTGTCTCTGTCTCTGTCTCTGTCTCTGTCTGAGACTCTGCCTCTGTCTCTGTCTCTGTCTCTGTCTCTGTCTCTGTCTCTGTCTCTGTCTCTGCCCCTGTCTCTGTCTCTGTCTCTGTCTCTGTCTCTGTCTCTGTCTCCGTCTCTGTCTCTGTCTCTGTCTCGGTCTTTGTCTCCGTCTCTGTGTCCGTTTCTGTCTCTGACTCTGTCTCTATCTCCGTCTGTGTCTCTGTCTCTGTCTCTGTCTCTGCCTCTGTCTCTGTCTCTGTCTCTGTCTCTGTCTCTGTCTCTGTCTCTGTCTCTGTCTCTGTCTCTGTCTCTGTCTCTGCCTCTGCCTCTGCCTCTGTCTCTGTCGCTGTCTCTCCCTCTGTCTCTGTCACCGTCTCCGTCCCTGGCTCTGTCTCTCCCTCTGTCTCTGTCACCGTCTCTGTCCCTGGCTCTGTCTCTGCCTCTGTCACCGTCTCTGTCTCTGTCTCTGACTCTGTCTCTGTCTCCGTCTCTGTCTCTGCCGCTGTCTCTGTCTCTGTCTCTGTCTCTGTCTCTCTCTCTGTCTCTGTCTCTGTCTCTGCCTCTGTCTCTGTCTCTGTCTCTGTCTCTGTCTCTGTCTCTGTCTGTGTCTCTGTCTCTGTCTCCGTCTCTGTCTCTGCCGCTGTCTCTGGCTCTGGCTCTGTCTCTGTCTCTGTCTCTGTCTCTGTCTCTGCCTCTGTCTCTGTCTCTGTCTCTGTCGTTGTCTCTCCCTCTGTCTCTGTCACCGTCTCTGTCCCTGGCTCTATCTCTGCCTCTGTCACCGTCTCTGTCTCTGTCTCGGTCTTTGTCTCTTTCTCTGTCTCTGTCTCTGGCTCTGTCTCTGTCTCTGTCTCTGTCCCTGCCGCTGTCTCTGTCTCTGTCTCAGTCTCTGTCTCTGTGTGCGTCTCTGTCTCTGTCTCTGCCTCTGCCCCTGTCTCTGTCCCCGTATCTGTCTCTGTCTCTGTTTCTGCCTCTGTCTCAGTCTCTGTCTCTGTTTCTGTGTCTATCTCTGCCTCTGACTCTGTCGCTGTCCGTGTCTATGTCTCTGTCTCTGTCTCCGTCTCCGTCTCTGTCTCTGTCTCTGTCTCTGTCTCTGTCTCTGCCTCTGTCGCCGTCTCTGTCTCTGTCTCTGTCTCTGTCCCTGTCTCTGCCTCTGTCTCTGTCTCTGCCTCTGTCTCTGTCTCTGTCGCCGTCGCTGTCTCTCCCTCTGTATCTGTCACCGTCTCTGTCCCTGGCTCTGTCTCTGACTCTGTCACCGTCTGTGTCTCTGTCTCGGTCTTTGTCTCTGTCTCTGTCTCTGTCTCTGCCTCTGTCTCTGTCTCTGTCTCTGTCTCTGTCTCTGTCTCTGTCTCTGTCTCCGTTTCTGTCTCTGTCTCTGTCTCTGCCTCTGTCTCTGTCTCTGTCTCTGTCTCTGTCTCTGTCTCTGTCTCCGTTTCTGTCTCTGTCTCTGTCTCTGCCTCTGTCTCTGTCCCTGTCTCTGTCTCTGTCTCTGTCTCTGTCTCAGCCTCTGTCGCTGTCTCTCCCTCTGTCTCTGTCAAAGTCTCTGTCCCTGGCTCTGTCTCTGCCTCTGTCACCGTCTCTGTCTCTGTCTCGGTCTTTGTCTCTGTCCCTGTCTCTGTCTCTGTCTCTGTCTCTGTCTCTGTCTCTATCTCTGTCCCTGTCTCTGTCTGAGACTCTGCCTCTGTCTCTGTCTCTGTCTCCGTCTCTGTCTCTGTCTCTGTCTCGGTCTTTGTCTCCGTCTCTGTCTCCGTTTCTGTCTCTGACTCTGTCTCTATCTCCGTCTCTGTCTCTGTCTCTGTCTCTGTCTCTGCCTCTGTCTCTGTCTCTGTCTCTGTCTCTGTCTCTGTCTCTGTCTCTGCCTCTGTCTCTGTCTCTGTCGCTGTCTCTCCCTCTGTCTCTGTCACCGTCTCTGTCCCTGGCTCTGTCTCTCCCTCTGTCTCTGTCACCGTCTCTGTCCCTGGCTCTGTCTCTGCCTCTGTCACCGTCTCTGTCTCTGTCTCTGACTCTGTCTCTGTCTCCGTCTCTGTCTCTGCCGCTGTCTCTGTCTCTGTCTCTGTCTCTGTCTCTGTCTCTCTCTCTGTCTCTGTCTCTGTCTCTGATTCTGTCTCTGTCTCTGTCTCTGTCTCTGTCTCTGTCTCTGTCTGTGTCTCTGTCTCTGTCTCCGTCTCTGTCTCTGCCGCTGTCTCTGGCTCTGGCTCTGTCTCTGTCTCTGTCTCTGTCTCTGTCTCTGCCTCTGTCTCTGTCTCTGTCTCTGTCGTTGTCTCTCCCTCTGTCTCTGTCACCGTCTCTGTCCCTGGCTCTGTCTCTGCCTCTGTCACCGTCTCTGTCTCTGTCTCGGTCTTTGTCTCTTTCTCTGTCTCTGTCTCTGGCTCTGTCTCTGTCTCTGTCTCTGTCCCTGCCGCTGTCTTTGTCTCTGTCTCAGTCTCTGTCTCTGTGTGCGTCTCTGTCTCTGTCTCTGTCTCTGCCCCTGTCTCTGTCCCCGTATCTGTCTCTGTCTCTGTTTCTGTCTCTGTCTCAGTCTCTGTCTCTGTTTCTGTGTCTATCTCTGCCTCTGACTCTGTCGCTGTCCGTGTCTATGTCTCTGTCTCTGTCTCCGTCTCCGTCTCTGTCTCTGTCTCTGTCTCTGTCTCTGTCTCTGCCTCTGTCGCCGTCTCTGTCTCTGTCTCTGTCTCTGTCCCTGTCTCTGCCTCTGTCTCTGTCTCTGCCTCTGTCTCTGTCTCTGTCTCCGTCGCTGTCTCTCCCTCTGTATCTGTCACCGTCTCTGTCCCTGGCTCTGTCTCTGACTCTGTCACCGTCTCTGTCTCTGTCTCGGTCTTTGTCTCTGTCTCTGTCTCTGTCTCTGCCTCTGTCTCTATCTCTGTCCCTGTCTCTGTCTGAAACTCTGCCTCTGTCTCTGTCTCTGTCTCTGTCTCTGTCTCTGTCTCTGTCTCTGTCTCTGTCTCTGTCTCTGTCTCTGTCTCTGTCTCTGTCTCTGTCTCTGTCTCTGTCTCTGTCTCTGTCTCTGTCTCTGTCTCTGTCTCTGTCTCTGTCTCTGTCTCTCCCTCTGTCTCTGTCACCGTCTCTGTCCCTGGCTCTGTCTCTGCCTCTGTCACCGTCTCTGTCTCTGTCTCGGACTTTGTCTCTGTCTCTGTCTCTGTCTCTGTCTCTGTCTCTGTCTCTGTCTCTGTCTCTGTCTCTGTCTCTATCTCTGTCCCAGTCTCTGTCTGAGACTCTGCCTCTGTCTCTGTCTCCGTCTCTGTCTCTGTCTCTGTCTCGGTCTTTGTCTCCGTCTCCGTCTCTGTCTCTGTCTCTGTCTCTGTCTCTGTCTCTATCTCCGTCTCTGTCTCTGTCTCTGTCTCTGTCTCTGTCTCTGTCTCTGTCTCTGTCTCTGTCTCTGTCTCTGTCTGTGTCTCTGTCTCTATCTCTGTCCCTGTCTCTGTCTGAGACTCTGCCTCTGTCTCTGTCTCTGTCTCCGTCTCTGTCTCTGTATCTGTCTCGGTCTTTGTCTCCGTCTCTGTCTCTGTCTCTGTCTCTGTCTCTGTCTCTGTCTCTGTCTCTGTCTCTGTCTCTGTCTCCGTCTCTGTCTCTGTCTCTGTCTCGGTCTTTGTCTCCGTCTCTGTCTCCGTTTCTGTCTCTGACTCTGTCTCTATCTCCGTCTCTGTCTCTGTCTCTGTCTCTGTCTCTGCCTCTGTCTCTGTCTCTGTCTCTGTCTCTGTCTCTGTCTCTGTCTCTGTCTCTGTCTCTGACTCTGTCTCTGTCTCCGTCTCTGTCTCTGCCGCTGTCTCTGTCTCTGTCTCTGTCTCTGTCTCTCTCTCTGTCTCTGTCTCTGTCTCTGCCTCTGTCTCTGTCTCTGTCTCTGTCTCTGTCTCTGTCTGTGTCTCTGTCACCGTCTCTGTCCCTGACTTCTGTCTCTGCCTCTGTCACCGTCTCTGTCTCTGTCTCGGTCTCTGTCTCTGTCGCGGTCTCTGTCTCTGTCTCTGTCTCGGTCTTTGTCTCCGTCTCTGTCTCTGTCTCTGTCTCTGTCTCTGTCTCTGTCTCTGTCTCTGTCTGTGTCTCTGTCTCTGTCTCTGTCCCCGTCTCTGTCTCTGCCGCTGTCTCTGTCTCTGTCTCTGTCTCCGTCTCTGCCTCTGCTGCTGTCTCTGTCTCTGTCTCTGTCTCTGTCTCAGTCTCTGTCTCTGTGTGCGTCTCTGGCTCTGTCTCTGTCTCTGCCCCTGTCTCTGTCCCCGTATCTGTCTCTGTCTCTGTTTCTGTCTCTGTCTCAGTCTCTGTCTCTGTTTCTGTGTCTATCTCTGCCTCTGACTCTGTCGCTGTCCGTGTCTATGTCTCTGTCTCTGTCTCTGTCTCCGTCTGCGTCTCTGTCTCTGTCTCTGTCTCTGTCTCTGTCTCTGTCTCTGTCTCTGTCTCTGTCTCTGTCTCTGCCTCTGTCTCTGTCTCTGTCGCTGTCTCTCCCTCTGTCTCTGTCACCGTCTCTGTCCCTGGCTCTGTCTCTGCCTCTGTCACCGTCTCTGTCTCTGTCTCGGTCTTTGTCTCTGTCTCTGTCTCTGTCTCTGTCTCTGTCTCTGTCTCTGTCTGAGACACTGCCTCTGTCTCTGTCTCTCTCTCTGTCTCTGTCTCTGTCTCTGTCTCTGTCTCTGTCTCTGTCTCTGTCTCTGCATCTGTCTCCGTCTCTGTCTCTGTCTCTGTCTCTGCCTCTGTCTCTGTCTCCGTCTCTGTCTCTGTCTCGGTCTTTGTCTCCGTCTCTGTCTCCGTTTCTGTCTCGGTCTTTGTCTCTATCTCCGTCTCTGTCTCTGTCTCTGCCTCTGTCTCTGTCTCTGTCTCCGTCTCTGTCTCTGTCTCTGCCACTGTCTCTGTCTCTGTCTCTGTCTCTGTCTCTGTCTCTGTCTCTGTCCCTATCTCTGTCCCTGTCTCTGTCTGAGACTCTGCCTCTGTCTCTGTCTCCGTCTCTGTCTCTGTCTCCGTCTCTGTCTCTGTCTCTGTCTCTGTCTCTGTCTCTGTCTCTGCCTCTGTCGCCGTCTCTGTCTCTGCCTCTGTCTCTCTCCCTGTCTCTGCCTCTGTCTCTGTCTCTGCCTCTGTCTCTGTCTCTGTCTCCGTCGCTGTCTCTCCCTCTGTATCTGTCACCGTCTCTGTCCCTGGCTCTGTCTCTGACTCTGTCACCGTCTCTGTCTCTGTCTCGGTCTTTGTCTCTGTCTCTGTCTCTGTCTCTGCCTCTGTCTCTATCTCTGTCCCTGTCTCTGTCTGAGACTCTGCCTCTGTCTCTGTCTCTGTCTCTGTCTCTGTCTCTGTCTCTGTCTCTGTCTCTGTCTCTGTCTCTGTCTCTGTCTCTCCCTCTGTCTCTGTCACCGTCTCTGTCCCTGGCTCTGTCTCTGACTCTGTCACCGTCTCTGTCTCTGTCTCGGTCTTTGTCTCTGTCTCTGTCTCTGTCTCTGCCTCTGTCTCTATCTCTGTCCCTGTCTCTGTCTGAAACTCTGCCTCTGTCTCTGTCTCTGTCTCTGCCTCTGTCTCTGTCTCTGTCTCTGTCTCTGTCTCTGTCTCTGTCTCTGTCTCTGTCTCTGTCTCTGTCTCTGTCTCTGTCTCTGTCTCTGTCTCTGTCTCTGTCTCTGTCTCTGTCTCTGTCTCTGTCTCTGTCTCTGTCTCTGTCTCTGTCTCTGTCTCTCCCTCTGTCTCTGTCACCGTCTCTGTCCCTGGCTCTGTCTCTGCCTCTGTCACCGTCTCTGTCTCTGTCTCGGACTTTGTCTCTGTCTCTGTCTCTGTCTCTGTCTCTGTCTCTGTCTCTGTCTCTGTCTCTGTCTCTATCTCTGTCCCAGTCTCTGTCTGAGACTCTGCCTCTGTCTCTGTCTCCGTCTCTGTCTCTGTCTCTGTCTCGGTCTTTGTCTCCGTCTCCGTCTCTGTCTCTGTCTCTGTCTCTGTCTCTGTCTCTATCTCCGTCTCTGTCTCTGTCTCTGTCTCTGTCTCTGTCTCTGTCTCTGTCTCTGTCTCTGTCTCTGTCTCTGTCTCTGTCTCTGTCTGTGTCTCTGTCTCTATCTCTGTCCCTGTCTCTGTCTGAGACTCTGCCTCTGTCTCTGTCTCTGTCTCCGTCTCTGTCTCTGTATCTGTCTCGGTCTTTGTCTCCGTCTCTGTCTCTGTCTCTGTCTCTGTCTCTGTCTCTGTCTCTGTCTCTGTCTCTGTCTCTGTCTCCGTCTCTGTCTCTGTCTCTGTCTCGGTCTTTGTCTCCGTCTCTGTCTCCGTTTCTGTCTCTGACTCTGTCTCTATCTCCGTCTCTGTCTCTGTCTCTGTCTCTGTCTCTGCCTCTGTCTCTGTCTCTGTCTCTGTCTCTGTCTCTGTCTCTGTCTCTGTCTCTGTCTCTGACTCTGTCTCTGTCTCCGTCTCTGTCTCTGCCGCTGTCTCTGTCTCTGTCTCTGTCTCTGTCTCTCTCTCTGTCTCTGTCTCTGTCTCTGCCTCTGTCTCTGTCTCTGTCTCTGTCTCTGTCTCTGTCTGTGTCTCTGTCACCGTCTCTGTCCCTGGCTCTGTCTCTGCCTCTGTCACCGTCTCTGTCTCTGTCTCGGTCTCTGTCTCTGTCTCCGTCTCTGTCTCTGTCTCTGTCTCGGTCTTTGTCTCCGTCTCTGTCTCTGTCTCTGTCTCTGTCTCTGTCTCTGTCTCTGTCTGTGTCTCTGTCTCTGTCTCTGTCCCCGTCTCTGTCTCTGCCGCTGTCTCTGTCTCTGTGTCTGTCTCCGTCTCTGCCTCTGCTGCTGTCTCTGTCTCTGTCTCTGTCTCTGTCTCAGTCTCTGTCTCTGTGTGCGTCTCTGGCTCTGTCTCTGTCTCTGCCCCTGTCTCTGTCCCCGTATCTGTCTCTGTCTCTGTTTCTGTCTCTGTCTCAGTCTCTGTCTCTGTTTCTGTGTCTATCTCTGCCTCTGACTCTGTCGCTGTCCGTGTCTATGTCTCTGTCTCTGTCTCTGTCTCCGTCTGCGTCTCTGTCTCTGTCTCTGTCTCTGTCTCTGTCTCTGTCTCTGTCTCTGTCTCTGTCTCTGTCTCTGCCTCTGTCTCTGTCTCTGTCGCTGTCTCTCCCTCTGTCTCTGTCACCGTCTCTGTCCCTGGCTCTGTCTCTGCCTCTGTCACCGTCTCTGTCTCTGTCTCGGTCTTTGTCTCTGTCTCTGTCTCTGTCTCTGTCTCTGTCTCTGTCTCTGTCTGAGACACTGCCTCTGTCTCTGTCTCTCTCTCTGTCTCTGTCTCTGTCTCTGTCTCTGTCTCTGTCTCTGTCTCTGTCTCTGCATCTGTCTCCGTCTCTGTCTCTGTCTCTGTCTCTGCCTCTGTCTCTGTCTCCGTCTCTGTCTCTGTCTCGGTCTTTGTCTCCGTCTCTGTCTCCGTTTCTGTCTCGGTCTTTGTCTCTATCTCCGTCTCTGTCTCTGTCTCTGCCTCTGTCTCTGTCTCTGTCTCCGTCTCTGTCTCTGTCTCTGCCACTGTCTCTGTCTCTGTCTCTGTCTCTGTCTCTGTCTCTGTCTCTGTCCCTATCTCTGTCCCTGTCTCTGTCTGAGACTCTGCCTCTGTCTCTGTCTCCGTCTCTGTCTCTGTCTCCGTCTCTGTCTCTGTCTCTGTCTCTGTCTCTGTCTCTGCCTCTGTCGCCGTCTCTGTCTCTGCCTCTGTCTCTCTCCCTGTCTCTGCCTCTGTCTCTGTCTCTGCCTCTGTCTCTGTCTCTGTCTCCGTCGCTGTCTCTCCCTCTGTATCTGTCACCGTCTCTGTCCCTGGCTCTGTCTCTGACTCTGTCACCGTCTCTGTCTCTGTCTCGGTCTTTGTCTCTGTCTCTGTCTCTGTCTCTGCCTCTGTCTCTATCTCTGTCCCTGTCTCTGTCTGAGACTCTGCCTCTGTCTCTGTCTCTGTCTCTGTCTCTGTCTCTGTCTCTGTCTCTGTCTCTGTCTCTGTCTCTGTCTCTGTCTCTGTCTCTGTCTCTCCCTCTGTCTCTGTCACCGTCTCTGTCCCTGGCTCTGTCTCTGCCTCTGTCACCGTCTCTGTCTCTGCCTCTGTCTCTGTCTCTGTCTCCGTCTCTGTCTCTGTCTCTGTCTCGGTCTTTGTCTCCGTCTCTGTCTCTGTCTCTGTCTCTGTCTCTGTCTCTGTCTCTGTCTCTGTCTCTGTCTCTGTCTCTGTCTCCGTCTCTGTCTCTGTCTCTGTCTCGGTCTTTGTCTCCGTCTCTGTCTCCGTTTCTGTCTCTGACTCTGTCTCTATCTCCGTCTCTGTCTCTGTCTCTGTCTCTGTCTCTGCCTCTGTCTCTGTCTCTGTCTCTGTCTCTGTCTCTGTCTCTGTCTCTGTCTCTGTCTCTGACTCTGTCTCTGTCTCCGTCTCTGTCTCTGCCGCTGTCTCTGTCTCTGTCTCTGTCTCTGTCTCTCTCTCTGTCTCTGTCTCTGTCTCTGCCTCTGTCTCTGTCTCTGTCTCTGTCTCTGTCTCTGTCTCTGTCTGTGTCTCTGTCACCGTCTCTGTCCCTGGCTCTGTCTCTGCCTCTGTCACCGTCTCTGTCTCTGTCTCGGTCTCTGTCTCTGTCTCCGTCTCTGTCTCTGTCTCTGTCTCGGTCTTTGTCTCCGTCTCTGTCTCTGTCTCTGTCTCTGTCTCTGTCTCTGTCACTGTCTCTGTCTGTGTCTCTGTCTCTGTCTCTGTCCCCGTCTCTGTCTCTGCCGCTGTCTCTGTCTCTGTCTCTGTCTCCGTCTCTGCCTCTGCTGCTGTCTCTGTCTCTGTCTCTGTCTCTGTCTCAGTCTCTGTCTCTGTGTGCGTCTCTGGCTCTGTCTCTGTCTCTGCCCCTGTCTCTGTCCCCGTATCTGTCTCTGTCTCTGTTTCTGTCTCTGTCTCAGTCTCTGTCTCTGTTTCTGTGTCTATCTCTGCCTCTGACTCTGTCGCTGTCCGTGTCTATGTCTCTGTCTCTGTCTCTGTCTCCGTCTGCGTCTCTGTCTCTGTCTCTGTCTCTGTCTCTGTCTCTGTCTCTGTCTCTGTCTCTGTCTCTGTCTCTGTCTCTGTCTCTGTCTGTGTCTCTGTCTCTGTCTCCGTCTCTGTCTCTGCCGCTGTCTCTGTCTCTGTCTCTGTCTCAGTCTCTGTCTCTGTGTGCGTCTCTGTCTCTGTCTCTGTCTCTGTCTCTGCCTCTGTCTCTGTCTCTGTCTCTGTCTCTGTCTTTGTCTCTGTCTCTGTCTCTGCCTCTGCCTCTGTCTCTGTCTCTGTCTCTGTCGCTGTCTCTCCCTCTGTCTCTGTCACCGTCTCTGTCCCTGGCTCTGTCTCTGCCTCTGTCACCGTCTCTGTCTCTGTCTCGGTCTCTGTCTCTGTCTCCGACTCTGTCTCTGTCTCTGTCTCGGTCTTTGTCTCCGTCTCTGTCTCTGTCTCTGCCTCTGTCTCTGTCTCTGTCTGTGTCTCTGTCTCTGTCTCTGTCCCCGTCTCTGTCTCTGCCGCTGTCTCTGTCTCTGTCTCTGTCTCCGTCTCTGCCTCTGCTGCTGTCTCTGTCTCTGTCTCTGTCTCTCTCTCTGTCTCTGTCTCTGTCTCTGCCTCTGTCTTTGTCTCTGTCCCTGTCTCTGTCTCTGTCTCTGTCTCTGTCTCTGTCTCTGTCTCTATCTCTGTCCCTGTCTCTGTCTGAGACTCTGCCTCTGTCTCTGTCTCTGTCTCCGTCTCTGTCTCTGTCTCTGTCTCGGTCTTTGTTTCCGTCTCTGTCTCCGTTTCTGTCTCTGACTCTGTCTCTATCTCCGTCTCTGTCTCTGTCTCTGTCTCTGTCTCTGCCTCTGTCTCTGTCTCTGTCTCTGTCTCTGTCTCTGTCTCTGCATCTGTCTCTGTCTCTGTCGCTGTCTCTCCCTCTGTCTCTGTCACCGTCTCTGTCCCTGGCTCTGTCTCTCCCTCTGTCTCTGTCACCGTCTCTGTCCCTGGCTCTGTCTCTGCCTCTGTCACCGTCTCTGTCTCTGTCTCTGACACTGTCTCTGTCTCCGTCTCTGTCTCTGCCGCTGTCTCTGTCTCTGTCTCTGTCTCTGTCTCTCTCTCTGTCTCTGTCTCTGTCTCTGCCTCTGTCTCTGTCTCTGTCTCTGTCTCTGTCTCTGTCTCTGTCTCTGTCTCTGTCTCTGCCTCTGTCTCCGTCTCTGTCTCTGTCGTTGTCTCTCCCTCTGTCTCTGTCACCGTCTCTGTCCCTGGCTCTGTCTCTGCCTCTGTCACCGTCTCTGTCTCTGTCTCTGTCTCTGTCTCTCCCTCTGTCTCTGTCACCGTCTGTGTCCTTGGCTCTGTCTCTGCCTCTGTCACCGTCTCTGTCTCTGTCTCGGTCTTTGTCTCTGTCTCTGTCTCTGTCTCTGTCTCTGTCTCTGTCTCTGTCTGTGTCTCTGTCTCTGTCTCCGTCTCTGTCTCTGCCGCTGTCTCTGTCTCTGTCTCTGTCTCAGTCTCTGTCTCTGTGTGCGTCTCTGTCTCTGTCTCTGTCTCTGCCCCTGTCTCTGTCCCCGTATCTGTCTCTGTCTCTGTTTCTGTCTCTGTCCCAGTCTCTGTCTCTGTCTCTGTGTCTATCTCTGCCACTGACTCTGTCGCTGTCCGTGTCTATGTCTCTGTCTCTGTCTCTGTCTCCGTCTGCGTCTCTGTCTCTGTCTCTGTCTCTGTCTCTGTCTCTGTCTCTGTCGCTGTCTCTCTCTCTGTCTCTGTCACCGTCTCTGTCCCCGGCTCTGTCTCTGCCTCTGTCACCGTCTCTGTCTCTGTCTCTGTCTCTGTCTCTGTCTCTGCCTCTTTCTCTGTCTCTGTCTCTGTCGCTGTCTCTCCCTCTGTCTCTGTCACCGTCTCTGTCCCTGGCTCTGTCACTGCCTCTGTCACCGTCTCTGTCTCTGTCTCGGTCTTTGTCTCTGTCTCTGTCTCTGTCTCTGTCTCTCTCTCTGTCTCTGTCTGAGACACTGCCTCTGTCTCTGTCTCTCTCTCTGTCTCTGTCTCTGTCTCTGTCTCTGTCTCTGTCTCTGTCTCTGTCTCTGTCTCTGTCTCTGTCTCTGTCTCTGTCTCTGTCTCTGTCTCTATCTCTGTCCCTGTCTGTGTCTGCGACTCTGCCTCTGTCTCTGTCTCCGTCTCTGTCTCTGTCTCTGTCTCGGTCTTTGTCTCCGTCTCCGTCTCTGTCTCTGTCTCTGTCTCTGTCTCTATCTCCGTCTCTGTCTCTGTCTCTGTCTCTGTCTCTGTCTCTGTCTCTGTCTCTGTCTCTGTCTCTGTCTCTGTCTCTGTCTGTGTCTCTGTCTCTATCTCTGTCCCTGTCTCTGTCTGAGACTCTGCCTCTGTCTCTGTCTCTGTCTCCGTCTCTGTCTCTGTCTCTGTCTCGGTCTTTGTCTCCGTCTCTGTCTCTGTCTCTGTCTCTGTCTCTGTCTCTGTCTCTGTCTGTGTCTCTGTCTCTGACTCCGTCTCTGTCTCTGCCGCTGTCTCTGTCTCTGTCTCAGTCTCCGTCTCTGTCTCTGCCGCTCTCTCTGTCTCTGTCTCTGTCTCTGTCTCTGTCTCTCTCTCTGTCTCTGTCTCTGTCTCTGCCTCTGTCTCTGTCTCTGTCTCTGTCTCTGTCTCTGTCTCTGTCTCTGTCTCTGTCTCTGTCTCTGTCTCTGTCCCCGTATCTGTCTCTGTCTCTGTCTCTGTCTCCGTCTCTGTCTCTGTCTCTGTCTCGGTCTTTGTCTCCGTCTCTGTCTCCGTTTCTGTCTCTGACTCTGTCTCTATCTCCGTCTCTGTCTCTGTCTCTGTCTCTGTCTCTGCCTCTGTCTCTGTCTCTGTCTCTGTCTCTGTCTCTGTCTCTGTCTCTGTCTCTGTCTCTGTCTCTGTCTCTGTCTCTGCCTCTGCCTCTGTATCTGTCGCTGTCTCTCCCTCTGTCTCTGTCACCGTCTCCGTCCCTGGCTCTGTCTCTCCCTCTGTCTCTGTCACCGTCTCTGTCCCTGGCTCTGTCTCTGCCTCTGTCACCGTCTCTGTCTCTGTCTCTGACTCTGTCTCTGTCTCCGTCTCTGTCTCTGCCGCTGTCTCTGTCTCTGTCTCTGTCTCTGTCTCTCTCTCTGTCTCTGTCTCTGTCTCTGCCTCTGTCTCTGTCTCTGTCTCTGTCTCTGTCTCTGTCTCTGTCTCTGTCTGTGTCTCTGTCTCTGTCTCCGTCTCTGTCTCTGCCGCTGTCTCTGGCTCTGGCTCTGTCTCTGTCTCTGTCTCTGTCTCTGTCTCTGCCTCTGTCTCTGTCTCTGTCTCTGTCGTTGTCTCTCCCTCTGTCTCTGTCACCGTCTCTGTCCCTGGCTCTATCTCTGCCTCTGTCACCGTCTCTGTCTCTGTCTCGGTCTTTGTCTCTTTCTCTGTCTCTGTCTCTGGCTCTGTCTCTGTCTCTGTCTCTGTCCCTGCCGCTGTCTCTGTCTCTGTCTCAGTCTCTGTCTCTGTGTGCGTCTCTGTCTCTGTCTCTGTCTCTGCCCCTGTCTCTGTCCCCGTATCTGTCTCTGTCTCTGTTTCTGTCTCTGTCTCAGTCTCTGTCTCTGTTTCTGTGTCTATCTCTGCCTCTGACTCTGTCGCTGTCCGTGTCTATGTCTCTGTCTCTGTCTCCGTCTCCGTCTCTGTCTCTGTCTCTGTCTCTGTCTCTGTCTCTGCCTCTGTCGCCGTCTCTGTCTCTGTCTCTGTCTCTGTCCCTGTCTCTGCCTCTGTCTCTGTCTCTGCCTCTGTCTCTGTCTCTGTCGCCGTCGCTGTCTCTCCCTCTGTATCTGTCACCGTCTCTGTCCCTGGCTCTGTCTCTGACTCTGTCACCGTCTGTGTCTCTGTCTCGGTCTTTGTCTCTGTCTCTGTCTCTGTCTCTGCCTCTGTCTCTGTCTCTGTCTCTGTCTCTGTCTCTGTCTCTGTCTCTGTCTCTGTCTCTGTCTCCGTTTCTGTCTCTGTCTCTGTCTCTGCCTCTGTCTCTGTCTCTGTCTCTGTCTCTGTCTCTGTCTCTGTCTCCGTTTCTGTCTCTGTCTCTGTCTCTGCCTCTGTCTCTGTCCCTGTCTCTGTCTCTGTCTCTGTCTCTGTCTCAGCCTCTGTCGCTGTCTCTCCCTCTGTCTCTGTCAAAGTCTCTGTCCCTGGCTCTGTCTCTGCCTCTGTCACCGTCTCTGTCTCTGTCTCGGTCTTTGTCTCTGTCCCTGTCCCTGTCTCTGTCTCTGTCTCTGTCTCTGTCTCTATCTCTGTCCCTGTCTCTGTCTGAGACTCTGCCTCTGTCTCTGTCTCTGTCTCCGTCTCTGTCTCTGTCTCTGTCTCGGTCTTTGTCTCCGTCTCTGTCTCCGTTTCTGTCTCTGACTCTGTCTCTATCTCCGTCTCTGTCTCTGTCTCTGTCTCTGTCTCTGCCTCTGTCTCTGTCTCTGTCTCTGTCTCTGTCTCTGTCTCTGTCTCTGCCTCTGTCTCTGTCTCTGTCGCTGTCTCTCCCTCTGTCTCTGTCACCGTCTCTGTCCCTGGCTCTGTCTCTCCCTCTGTCTCTGTCACCGTCTCTGTCCCTGGCTCTGTCTCTGCCTCTGTCACCGTCTCTGTCTCTGTCTCTGACTCTGTCTCTGTCTCCGTCTCTGTCTCTGCCGCTGTCTCTGTCTCTGTCTCTGTCTCTGTCTCTGTCTCTCTCTCTGTCTCTGTCTCTGTCTCTGATTCTGTCTCTGTCTCTGTCTCTGTCTCTGTCTCTGTCTCTGTCTGTGTCTCTGTCTCTGTCTCCGTCTCTGTCTCTGCCGCTGTCTCTGGCTCTGGCTCTGTCTCTGTCTCTGTCTCTGTCTCTGTCTCTGCCTCTGTCTCTGTCTCTGTCTCTGTCGTTGTCTCTCCCTCTGTCTCTGTCACCGTCTCTGTCCCTGGCTCTGTCTCTGCCTCTGTCACCGTCTCTGTCTCTGTCTCGGTCTTTGTCTCTTTCTCTGTCTCTGTCTCTGGCTCTGTCTCTGTCTCTGTCTCTGTCCCTGCCGCTGTCTTTGTCTCTGTCTCAGTCTCTGTCTCTGTGTGCGTCTCTGTCTCTGTCTCTGTCTCTGCCCCTGTCTCTGTCCCCGTATCTGTCTCTGTCTCTGTTTCTGTCTCTGTCTCAGTCTCTGTCTCTCTTTCTGTGTCTATCTCTGCCTCTGACTCTGTCGCTGTCCGTGTCTATGTCTCTGTCTCTGTCTCCGTCTCCGTCTCTGTCTCTGTCTCTGTCTCTGTCTCTGTCTCTGCCTCTGTCGCCGTCTCTGTCTCTGTCTCTGTCTCTGTCCCTGTCTCTGCCTCTGTCTCTGTCTCTGCCTCTGTCTCTGTCTCTGTCTCCGTCGCTGTCTCTCCCTCTGTATCTGTCACCGTCTCTGTCCCTGGCTCTGTCTCTGACTCTGTCACCGTCTCTGTCTCTGTCTCGGTCTTTGTCTCTGTCTCTGTCTCTGTCTCTGCCTCTGTCTCTATCTCTGTCCCTGTCTCTGTCTGAAACTCTGCCTCTGCCTCTGTCTCTGTCTCTGTCTCTGTCTCTGTCTCTGTCTCTGTCTCTGTCTCTGTCTCTGTCTCTGTCTCTGTCTCTGTCTCTGTCTCTGTCTCTGTCTCTCCCTCTGTCTCTGTCACCGTCTCTGTCCCTGGCTCTGTCTCGGTCTTTGTCTCCGTCTCCGTCTCTGTCTCTGTCTCTGTCTCTGTCTCTGTCTCTATCTCCGTCTCTGTCTCTGTCTCTGTCTCTGTCTCTGTCTCTGTCTCTGTCTCTGTCTCTGTCTCTGTCTGTGTCTCTGTCTCTATCTCTGTCCCTGTCTCTGTCTGAGACTCTGCCTCTGTCTCTGTCTCTGTCTCCGTCTCTGTCTCTGTCTCTGTCTCGGTCTTTGTCTCCGTCTCTGTCTCTGTCTCTGTCTCTGTCTCTGTCTCTGTCTCTGTCTCTGTCTCTGTCTCTGTCTCCGTCTCTGTCTCTGTCTCTGTCTCGGTCTTTGTCTCCGTCTCTGTCTCCGTTTCTGTCTCTGACTCTGTCTCTATCTCCGTCTCTGTCTCTGTCTCTGTCTCTGTCTCTGCCTCTGTCTCTGTCTCTGTCTCTGTCTCTGTCTCTGTCTCTGTCTCTGTCTCTGTCTCTGTCTCTGCCTCTGTCTCTGTCTCTGTCGCTGTCTCTCCCTCTGTCTCTGTCACCGTCTCTGTCCCTGGCTCTGTCTCTCCCTCTGTCTCTGTCACCGTCTCTGTCCCTGGCTCTGTCTCTGCCTCTGTCACCGTCTCTGTCTCTGTCTCTGACTCTGTCTCTGTCTCCGTCTCTGTCTCTGCCGCTGTCTCTGTCTCTGTCTCTGTCTCTGTCTCTGTCTCTCTCTCTGTCTCTGTCTCTGTCTCTGATTCTGTCTCTGTCTCTGTCTCTGTCTCTGTCTCTGTCTCTGTCTGTGTCTCTGTCTCTGTCTCCGTCTCTGTCTCTGCCGCTGTCTCTGGCTCTGGCTCTGTCTCTGTCTCTGTCTCTGTCTCTGTCTCTGCCTCTGTCTCTGTCTCTGTCTCTGTCGTTGTCTCTCCCTCTGTCTCTGTCACCGTCTCTGTCCCTGGCTCTGTCTCTGCCTCTGTCACCGTCTCTGTCTCTGTCTCGGTCTTTGTCTCTTTCTCTGTCTCTGTCTCTGGCTCTGTCTCTGTCTCTGTCTCTGTCCCTGCCGCTGTCTTTGTCTCTGTCTCAGTCTCTGTCTCTGTGTGCGTCTCTGTCTCTGTCTCTGTCTCTGCCCCTGTCTCTGTCCCCGTATCTGTCTCTGTCTCTGTTTCTGTCTCTGTCTCAGTCTCTGTCTCTCTTTCTGTGTCTATCTCTGCCTCTGACTCTGTCGCTGTCCGTGTCTATGTCTCTGTCTCTGTCTCCGTCTCCGTCTCTGTCTCTGTCTCTGTCTCTGTCTCTGTCTCTGCCTCTGTCGCCGTCTCTGTCTCTGTCTCTGTCTCTGTCCCTGTCTCTGCCTCTGTCTCTGTCTCTGCCTCTGTCTCTGTCTCTGTCTCCGTCGCTGTCTCTCCCTCTGTATCTGTCACCGTCTCTGTCCCTGGCTCTGTCTCTGACTCTGTCACCGTCTCTGTCTCTGTCTCGGTCTTTGTCTCTGTCTCTGTCTCTGTCTCTGCCTCTGTCTCTATCTCTGTCCCTGTCTCTGTCTGAAACTCTGCCTCTGCCTCTGTCTCTGTCTCTGTCTCTGTCTCTGTCTCTGTCTCTGTCTCTGTCTCTGTCTCTGTCTCTGTCTCTGTCTCTGTCTCTGTCTCTGTCTCTGTCTCTGTCTCTGTCTCTGTCTCTCCCTCTGTCTCTGTCACCGTCTCTGTCCCTGGCTCTGTCTCGGTCTTTGTCTCCGTCTCCGTCTCTGTCTCTGTCTCTGTCTCTGTCTCTGTCTCTATCTCCGTCTCTGTCTCTGTCTCTGTCTCTGTCTCTGTCTCTGTCTCTGTCTCTGTCTCTGTCTCTGTCTGTGTCTCTGTCTCTATCTCTGTCCCTGTCTCTGTCTGAGACTCTGCCTCTGTCTCTGTCTCTGTCTCCGTCTCTGTCTCTGTCTCTGTCTCGGTCTTTGTCTCCGTCTCTGTCTCTGTCTCTGTCTCTGTCTCTGTCTCTGTCTCTGTCTCTGTCTCTGTCTCTGTCTCCGTCTCTGTCTCTGTCTCTGTCTCGGTCTTTGTCTCCGTCTCTGTCTCCGTTTCTGTCTCTGACTCTGTCTCTATCTCCGTCTCTGTCTCTGTCTCTGTCTCTGTCTCTGCCTCTGTCTCTGTCTCTGTCTCTGTCTCTGTCTCTGTCTCTGTCTCTGTCTCTGACTCTGTCTCTGTCTCCGTCTCTGTCTCTGCCGCTGTCTCTGTCTCTGTCTCTGTCTCTGTCTCTCTCTCTGTCTCTGTCTCTGTCTCTGCCTCTGTCTCTGTCTCTGTCTCTGTCTCTGTCTCTGTCTGTGTCTCTGTCACCGTCTCTGTCCCTGGCTCTGTCTCTGCCTCTGTCACCGTCTCTGTCTCTGTCTCGGTCTCTGTCTCTGTCTCCGTCTCTGTCTCTGTCTCTGTCTCGGTCTTTGTCTCCGTCTCTGACTCTGTCTCTGTCTCTGTCTCTGTCTCTGTCTCTGTCTCTGTCTGTGTCTCTGTCTCTGTCTCTGTCCCCGTCTCTGTCTCTGCCGCTGTCTCTGTCTCTGTCTCTGTCTCCGTCTCTGCCTCTGCTGCTGTCTCTGTCTCTGTCTCTGTCTCTGTCTCAGTCTCTGTCTCTGTGTGCGTCTCTGGCTCTGTCTCTGTCTCTGCCCCTGTCTCTGTCCCCGTATCTGTCTCTGTCTCTGTTTCTGTCTCTGTCTCAGTCTCTGTCTCTGTTTCTGTGTCTATCTCTGCCTCTGACTCTGTCGCTGTCCGTGTCTATGTCTCTGTCTCTGTCTCTGTCTCCGTCTGCGTCTCTGTCTCTGTCTCTGTCTCTGTCTCTGTCTCTGTCTCTGTCTCTGTCTCTGTCTCTGTCTCTGTCTCTGTCTCTGCCTCTGTCTCTGTCTCTGTCGCTGTCTCTCCCTCTGTCTCTGTCACCGTCTCTGTCCCTGGCTCTGTCTCTGCCTCTGTCACCGTCTCTGTCTCTGTCTCGGTCTTTGTCTCTGTCTCTGTCTCTGTCTCTGTCTCTGTCTCTGTCTCTGTCTGAGACACTGCCTCTGTCTCTGTCTCTCTCTCTGTCTCTGTCTCTGTCTCTGTCTCTGTCTCTGTCTCTGTCTCTGTCTCTGCATCTGTCTCCGTCTCTGTCTCTGTCTCTGTCTCTGCCTCTGTCTCTGTCTCCGTCTCTGTCTCTGTCTCGGTCTTTGTCTCCGTCTCTGTCTCCGTTTCTGTCTCGGTCTTTGTCTCTATCTCCGTCTCTGTCTCTGTCTCTGCCTCTGTCTCTGTCTCTGTCTCCGTCTCTGTCTCTGTCTCTGCCACTGTCTCTGTCTCTGTCTCTGTCTCTGTCTCTGTCTCTGTCTCTGTCCCTATCTCTGTCCCTGTCTCTGTCTGAGACTCTGCCTCTGTCTCTGTCTCCGTCTCTGTCTCTGTCTCCGTCTCTGTCTCTGTCTCTGTCTCTGTCTCTGTCTCTGCCTCTGTCGCCGTCTCTGTCTCTGTCTCTGTCTCTGTCCCTGTCTCTGCCTCTGTCTCTGTCTCTGCCTCTGTCTCTGTCTCTGTCTCCGTCGCTGTCTCTCCCTCTGTATCTGTCACCGTCTCTGTCCCTGGCTCTGTCTCTGACTCTGACACCGTCTCTGTCTCTGTCTCGGTCTTTGTCTCTGTCTCTGTCTCTGTCTCTGCCTCTGTCTCTATCTCTGTCCCTGTCTCTGTCTGAGACTCTGCCTCTGTCTCTGTCTCTGTCTCTGTCTCTGTCTCTGTCTCTGTCTCTGTCTCTGTCTCTGTCTCTGTCTCTGTCTCTGTCTCTGTCTCTGTCTCTGTCTCTGTCTCTGTCTCTGTCTCTCCCTCTGTCTCTGTCACCGTCTCTGTCCCTGGCTCTGTCTCTGCCTCTGTCACCGTCTCTGTCTTTGTCTCGGTCTTTGTCTCTGTCTCTGTCTCTGTCTCTGTCTCTGTCTCTGTCTCTGTCTCTGTCTCTGTCTCTGTCTCTGTCTCTATCTCTGTCCCTGTCTCTGTCTGAGACTCTGCCTCTGTCTCTGTCTCCGTCTCTGTCTCTGTCTCTGTCTCGGTCTTTGTCTCCGTCTCCGTCTCTGTCTCTGTCTCTGTCTCTGTCTCTGTCTCTATCTCCGTCTCTGTCTCTGTCTCTGTCTCTGTCCCTGTCTCTGTCTCTGTCTCTCTCTGTGTCTCTGTCTCTATCTCTGTCCCTGTCTCTGTCTGAGACTCTGCCTCTGTCTCTGTCTCTGTCTCCGTCTCTGTCTCTGTCTCTGTCTCGTTCTTTGTCTCCGTCTCTGTCTCTGTCTCTGTCTCTGTCTCTGTCTCTGTCTCTGTCTCTGTCTCTGTCTCTGTCTGTGCCTCTGTCTCTGTCTCCGTCTCTGTCTCTGCCGCTGTCTCTGTCTCTGTCTCTGTCTCCGTCTCTGTCTCTGCCGCTCTCTCTGTCTCTGTCTCTGTCTCTGTCTCTGTCTCTCTCTCTGTCTCTGTCTCTGTCTCTGCCTCTGTCTCTGTCTCTGTCTCTGTCTCTGTCTCTGTCCCTGTCTCTGTCTCTGCCCCTGTCTCTGTCTCTGTCTCTGTCTCTGTCTCTGTCTCGGTCCTTGCCTCTGTCTCCGACTCTGTCTCTGTCTCTGTCTCTGTCTCTGTCTCTGTCTCTGTCTGTGTCTCTGTCTCTGTCTCCGTCTCTGTCTCTGCCGCTGTCTCTGTCTCTGTGTCTGTCTCTGTCTCTGCCTCTGTCTCTGTCTCTGTCTCTATCGCTGTCTCTCCCTCTGTCTCTCTCTCTGTCTCTGTCTCTGTCTCTGTCTCTGTCTCTATCTCTGTCCCTGTCTCTGTCTGAGACTCTATCTCTGTCTCTGTCTCTGCCGCGGTCTCTGTCTCTGTCTCTGTCTCTGTCTCTGCCTCTGTCTCTGTCTCTGTCTCTATCGCTGTCTCTCCCTCTGTCTCTCTCTCTGTCTCTGTCTCTGTCTCTGTCTCTGTCTCTATCTCTGTCCCTGTCTCTGTCTGAGACTCTGCCTCTGTCTCTGTCTCTGTCTCCGTCTCTGTCTCTGTCTCTGTCTCGGTCTTTGTCTCCGTCTCTGTCTCCGTTTCTGTCTCTGACTCTGTCTCTATCTCCGTCTCTGTCTCTGTCTCTGTCTCTGTCTCTGCCTCTGTCTCTGTCTCTGTCTCTGTCTCTGTCTCTGTCTCTGTCTCTGTCTCTGCCTCTGTCTCTGTCTCTGTCGCTGTCTCTCCCTCTGTCTCTGTCACCGTCTCTGTCCCTGGCTCTGTCTCTCCCTCTGTCTCTGTCACCGTCTCTGTCCCTGGCTCTGTCTCTGCCTCTGTCACCGTCTCTGTCTCTGCCTCTGACTCTGTCTCTGTCTCCGTCTCTGTCTCTGCCGCTGTCTCTGTCTCTGTCTCTGTCTCTGTCTCTCTCTCTGTCTCTGTCTCTGTCTCTGCCTCTGTCTCTGTCTCTGTCTCTGTCTCTGTCTCTGTCTCTGTCTGTGTCTCTGTCACCGTCTCTGTCCCTGGCTCTGTCTCTGCCTCTGTCACCGTCTCTGTCTCTGTCTCGGTCTCTGTCTCTGTGTCCGTCTCTGTCTCTGTCTCTGTCTCGGTCTTTGTCTCCGTCTCTGTCTCTGTCTCTGTCTCTGTCTCTGTCTCTGTCTCTGTCTGTGTCTCTGTCTCTGTCTCTGTCTCTGTCCCCGTCTCTGTCTCTGCCGCTGTCTCTGCCTCTGTCTCTGTCTCCGTCTCTGCCTCTGCTGCTGTCTCTGTCTCTGTCTCTGTCTCTGTCTCAGTCTCTGTCTCTGTGTGCGTCTCTGGCTCTGTCTCTGTCTCTGCCCCTGTCTCTGTCCCCGTATCTGTCACTGTCTCTGTTTCTGTCTCTGTCTCAGTCTCTGTCTCTGTTTCTGTGTCTATCTCTGCCTCTGACTCTGTCGCTGTCCGTGTCTATGTCTCTGTCTCTGTCTCTGTCTCCGTCTGCGTCTCTGTCTCTGTCTCTGTCTCTGTCTCTGTCTCTGTCTCTGCCTCTGTCTCTGTCTCTGTCTCTGTCGCTGTCTCTCCCTCTGTCTCTGTCACCGTCTCTGTCCCTGGCTCTGTCTCTGCCTCTGTCACCGTCTCTGTCTCTGTCTCGGTCTTTGTCTCTGTCTCTGTCTCTGTCTCTGTCTCTGTCTCTGTCTCTGTCTGAGACACTGCCTCTGTCTCTGTCTCTCTCTCTGTCTCTGTCTCTGTCTCTGTCTCTGTCTCTGTCTCTGTCTCTGCATCTGTCTCCGTCTCTGTCTCTGTCTCTGTCTCTGCCTCTGTCTCTGTCTCCGTCTCTGTCTCTGTCTCGGTCTTTGTCTCCGTCTCTGTCTCCGTTTCTGTCTCTGTCTTTGTCTCTATCTCCGTCTCTGTCTCTGTCTCTGCCTCTGTCTCTGTCTCTGTCTCTGTCTCCGTCTCTGTCTCTGTCTCTGCCACTGTCTCTGTCTCTGTCTCTGTCTCTGTCTCTGTCTCTGTCTCTGTCCCTGTCTCTGCCTCTGTCTCTGTCTCTGCCTCTGTCTCTGTCTCTGTCTCCGTCGCTGTCTCTCCCTCTGTATCTGTCACCGTCTCTGTCCGTGGCTCTGTCTCTGACTCTGTCACCGTCTCTGTCTCTGTCTCGGTCTTTGTCTCTGTCTCTGCCTCTGTCTCTATCTCTGTCCCTGTCTCTGTCTCTGTCTCTGTCTCTGTCTCTGTCTCTGTCTCTATCTCTGTCCCTGTCTCTGTCAGAGACTCTGCCTCTGTCTCTGTCTCTGTCTCCGTCTCTGTCTCTGTCTCTGTCTCTGTCTCGGTCTTTGTCTCCGTCTCTGTCTCCGTTTCTGTCTCTGACTCTGTCTCTATCTCCGTCTCTGTCTCTGTCTCTGTCTCTGTCTCTGCCTCTGTCTCTGTCTCTGTCTCTGTCTCTGTCTCTGTCTCTGTCTCTGTCTCTGTCTCTGTCTCTGCCTCTGTCTCTGTCTCTGTCGCTGTCTCTCCCTCTGTCTCTGTCACCGTCTCTGTCCCTGGCTCTGTCTCTCCCTCTGTCTCTGTCACCGTCTCTGTCCCTGGCTCTGTCTCTGCCTCTGTCACCGTCTCTGTCTCTGTCTCCGTCTTTGTCTCTTTCTCTGTCTCTGTCTCTGGCTCTGTCTCTGTCTCTGTCTCTGTCCCTGCCGCTGTCTCTGTCTCTGTCTCAGTCTCTGTCTCTGTTGGCGTCTCTGTCTGTGTCTCTGTCTCTGCCCCTGTCTCTGTCCCCGTATCTGTCTCTGTCTCTGTTTCTGTCTCTGTCTCAGTCTCTGTCTCTGTTTCTGTGTCTATCTCTGCCTCTGACTCTGTCGCTGTCCGTGTCTATGTCTCTGTCTCTGTCTCTGTCTCTGTCTCTGTATCTGTCTCGGCCTTTGTCTCTGTCTCTGTCTCTGTCTCTGTCTCTGTCTCTGTCTCTGTCTCTGTCTCTGTCTCTGTCTTTGTCTCTGTCTCTCTCTCTGTCTCTGTCTCTGTCCCTGTCTCTGTCTCTGTCTCTATCTCTGTCCCTGTCTCTGTCTGAGACACTGCCTCTGTCTCTGTCTCTGTCTCCGTCTCTGTCTCTGTCTCTGTCTCGGTCTTTGTCTCCGTCTCTGTCTCTGTCTCTGTCTCTGTCTCTGTCTCTGTCTGTGTCTCTGTCTCTGTCCCCGTCTCTGTCTCTGCCGCTGTCTCTGTCTCTGTCTCTGTCTCTGTCTCTGTCTCTGTCTCTGTCTGTGTCTCTGTCTCTGTCTCCGTCTCTGTCTCTGCCGCTGTCTCTGGCTCTGGCTCTGTCTCTGTCTCTGTCTCTGTCTCTGCCTCTGTCTCTGTCTCTGTCTCTGTCGTTGTCTCTCCCTCTGTCTCTGCCACCGTCTCTGTCCCTGGCTCTGTCTGTGCCTCTGTCACCGTCTCTGTCTCTGTCTCGGTCTTTGTCTCTTTCTCTGTCTCTGTCTCTGGCTCTGTCTCTGTCTCTGTCTCTGTCCCTGCCGCTGTCTCTGTCTCTGTCTCAGTCTCTGTCTCTGTGTGCGTCTCTGTCTCTGTCTCTGTCTCTGCCCCTGTCTCTGTCCCCGTATCTGTCTCTGTCTCTGTTTCTGTCTCTGTCTCAGTCTCTGTCTCTGTTTCTGTGTCTATCTCTGCCTCTGACTCTGTCGCTGTCCGTGTCTATGTCTCTGTCGCTGTCTCTGTCTCCGTCTGCGTCTCTGTCTCTGTCTCTGTCTCTGTCTCTGTCTCTGTCTCTGTCTCTGTCTCTGTCTCTGTCTCTGTCTCTGCCTCTGTCTCTGTCTCTGTCTCTGTCGCTGTCTCTCCCTCTGTCTCTGTCACCGTCTCTGTCCCTGGCTCTGTCTCTGCCTCTGTCACCGTCTCTGTCTCTGTCTCGGTCTTTGTCTCTGTCTCTGTCTCTGTCTCTGTCTCTGTCTCTGTCTCTGTCTCTGTCTCTGTCTGAGACACTGCCTCTGTCTCTGTCTCTCTCTCTGTCTCTGTCTCTGTCTCTGTTTCTGTCTCTGTCTCTGTCTCTGTCTCTGTCTCTGTCTCTGTCTCTGTCTCTGTCTGTGTCTCTGTCTCTGTCTCCGTCTCCGTCTCTGCCGCTGTCTCTGTCTCTGTCTCTGTCTCTGTCTCTGCCTCTGTCACCGTATCTGTCTCTGTCTCGGCCTTTGTCTCTGTCTCTGTCTCTGTCTCTGTCTCTGTCTCTGTCTCTGTCTCTGTCTCTGTCTCTGTCTCTGTCTCTGTCTCTGTCTCTGTCTCTGTCTCTGTCTCTGTCTCTGTCTCTGTCTCTATCTCTGTCCCTGTCTCTGTCTGAGACTCTGCCTCTGTCTCTGTCTCTGTCTCCGTCTCTGTCTCTGTCTCTGTCTCGGTCTTTGTCTCCGTCTCTGTCTCCGTATCTGTCTCTGACTCTGTCTCTATCTCCGTCTCTGTCTCTGTCTCTGTCTCTGTCTCTGCCTCTGTCTCTGTCTCTGTCTCTGTCTCTGTCTCTGTCTCTGTCTCTGTCTCTGTCTCTGCCTCTGTCTCTGTCTCTGTCGCTGTCTCTCCCTCTGTCTCTGTCACCGTCTCTGTCCCTGACTCTGTCTCTCCCTCTGTCTCTGTCACCGTCTCTGTCCCTGGCTCTGTCACTGCCTCTGTCACCGTCTCTGTCTCTGTCTCTGACTCTGTCTCTGTCTCCGTCTCTGTCTCTGCCGCTGTCTCTGTCTCTGTCTCTGTCTCTGTCTCTCTCTCTGTCTCTGTCTCTGTCTCTGCCTCTGTCTCTGTCTCTGTCTCTGTCTCTGCCTCTGTCTCTGTCTGTGTCTCTGTCTCTGTCTCCGTCTCTGTCTCTGCCGCTGTCTCTGGCTCTGTCTCTGTCTCTGTCTCTGTCTCTGCCTCTGTCTCTGTCTCTGTCTCTGTCGTTGTCTCTCCCTCTGTCTCTGTCACCGTCTCTGTCCCTAGCTCTGTCTCTGCCTCTGTCACCGTCTCTGTCTCTGTCTCCGTCTTTGTCTCTTTCTCTGTCTCTGTCTCTGGCTCTGTCTCTGTCTCTGTCTCTGTCCCTGCCGCTGTCTCTGTCTCTGTCTCAGTCTCTGTCTCTGTGTGCGTCTCTGTCTCTGTCTCTGTCTCTGCCCCTGTCTCTGTCCCCGTATCTGTCTCTGTCTCTGTTTCTGTCTCTGTCTCAGTCTCTGTCTCTGTTTCTGTGTCTATCTCTGCCTCTGACTCTGTCGCTGTCCGTGTCTATGTCTCTGTCTCTGTCTCTGTCTCTGCCTCTGTCTCTATCTCTGTCCCTGTCTCTGTCTGAGACTCTGCCTCTGTCTCTGTCTCTGTCTCTGTCTCTGTCTCTGTCTCTGTCTCTGTCTCTGTCTCTGTCTCTGTCTCTGTCTCTGTCTCTGTCTCTGTCTCTGTCTCTGTCTCTGCCTCTGCCTCTGTCTCTGTCTCTGTCTCTGTCGCTGTCTCTCCCTCTGTCTCTGTCACCGTCTCTGTCCCTGGCTCTGTCTCTGCCTCTGTCACCGTCTCTGTCTCTGTCTCGGTCTTTGTCTCTGTCTCTGTCTCTGTCTCTGTCTCTGTCTCTGTCTCTGTCTCTGTCTCTGTCTCTGTCTCTGTCTCTGTCTCTGTCTCTGTCTCTGTCTCTGTCTCTGTCTCTGTCTCTATCCCTGTCCCTGTCTCTGTCTGAGACTCTGCCTCTGTCTCTGTCTCTGTCTCTGTCTCTGTATCTGTCTCTGCCTCTGTCTCTGTCTCTGTCTCTGTCGCTATCTCTCCCTCTGTCTCTGTCACCGTCTCTGTCCCTGGCTCTGTCTCTGCCTCTGTCACCGTCTCTGTCTCTGTCTCGGCCTTTGTCTCTGTCTCTGTCTCTGTCTCTGTCTCTGTCTCTGTCTCTGTCTCTGTCTCTGTCTCTGTCTTTGTCTCTGTCTCTGTCTCTGTCTCTGTCTCTGTCCCTGTCTCTGTCTCTGTCTCTATCTCTGTCCCTGTCTCTGTCTGAGACTCTGCCTCTGTCTCTGTCTCTGTCTCCGTCTCTGTCTCTGTCTCTGTCTCGGTCTTTGTCTCCGTCTCTGTCTCTGTCTCTGTCTCTGTCTCTGTCTCTGTCTGTGTCTCTGTCTCTGTCCCCGTCTCTGTCTCTGCCGCTGTCTCTGTCTCTGTCTCTGTCTCTGTCTCTGTCTCTGTCTCTGTCTCTGTCTCTGTCTGTGTCTCTGTCTCTGTCTCCGTCTCTGTCTCTGCCGCTGTCTCTGGCTCTGGCTCTGTCTCTGTCTCTGTCTCTGTCTCTGTCTCTGCCTCTGTCTCTGTCTCTGTCTCTGTCGTTGTCTCTCCCTCTGTCTCTGTCACCGTCTCTGTCCCTGGCTCTGTCTGTGCCTCTGTCACCGTCTCTGTCTCTGTCTCGGTCTTTGTCTCTTTCTCTGTCTCTGTCTCTGGCTCTGTCTCTGTCTCTGTCTCTGTCCCTGCCGCTGTCTCTGTCTCTGTCTCAGTCTCTGTCTCTGTGTGCGTCTCTGTCTCTGTCTCTGTCTCTGCCCCTGTCTCTGTCCCCGTATCTGTCTCTGTCTCTGTTTCTGTCTCTGTCTCAGTCTCTGTCTCTGTTTCTGTGTCTATCTCTGCCTCTGACTCTGTCGCTGTCCGTGTCTATGTCTCTGTCGCTGTCTCTGTCTCCGTCTGCGTCTCTGTCTCTGTCTGTGTCTCTGTCTCTGTCTCTGTCTCTGTCTCTGTCTCTGTCTCTGTCTCTGTCTCTGTCTCTGCCTCTGTCTCTGTCTCTGTCTCTGTCGCTGTCTCTCCCTCTGTCTCTGTCACCGTCTCTGTCCCTGGCTCTGTCTCTGCCTCTGTCACCGTCTCTGTCTCTGTCTCGGTCTTTGTCTCTGTCTCTGTCTCTGTCTCTGTCTCTGTCTCTGTCTCTGTCTGAGACACTGCCTCTGTCTCTGTCTCTGTTTCTGTCTCTGTCTCTGTCTCTGTCTCTGCCTCTGTCTCCGTCTCTGTCTCTGTCTCTGTCTCTGCCTCTGTCTCTGTCTCCGTCTCTGTCTCTGTCTCGGTCTTTGTCTCCGTTTCTGTCTCTGTCTTTGTCTCTATCTCCGTCTCTGTCTCTGTCTCTGCCTCTGTCTCTGTCTCTGTCTCTGTCTCCGTCTCTGTCTCTGTCTCTGCCACTGTCTCTGTCTCTGTCTCTGTCTCTGTCTCTGTCTCTGTCTCTGTCCCTATCTCTGTCCCTGTCTCTCTCTGAGACTCTGCCTCTGTCTCTGTCTCCGTCTCTGTCTCTGTCTCTGTCTCTGTCTCTGTCTCTGCCTCTGTCGCCGTCTCTGTCTCTGTCTCTGTCTCTGTCCCTGTCTCTGCCTCTGTCTCTGTCTCTGCCTCTGTCTCTGTCTCTGTCTCCGTCGCTGTCTCTCCCTCTGTATCTGTCACCGTCTCTGTCCCTGGCTCTGTCTCTGACTCTGTCACCGTCTCTGTCTCTGTCTCGGTCTTTGTCTCTGTCTCTGTCTCTGTCTCTGCCTCTGTCTCTATCTCTGTCCCTGTCTCTGTCCGAGACTCTGCCTCTGTCTCTGTCTCTGTCTCTGTCTCTGTCTCTGTCTCTGTCTCTGTCTCTGTCTCTGTCTCTGTCTCTGTCTCTGCCTCTGTCTCTGTCTCTGTCTCTGTCTCTGTCTCTGTCTCTGTCTCTGTCTCTGCCTCTGCCTCTGTCTCTGTCTCTGTCTCTGTCGCTGTCTCTCCCTCTGTCTCTGTCACCGTCTCTGTCCCTGGCTCTGTCTCTGCCTCTGTCACCGTCTCTGTCTCTGTCTCTCCCTCTGTCTCTGTCACCGTCTCTGTCCCTGGCTCTGTCTCTGCCTCTGTCACCGTCTCTGTCTTTGTCTCGGTCTTTGTCTCTGTCTCTGTCTCTGTCTCTGTCTCTGTCTCTGTCTCTGTCTCTGTCTCTGTCTCTGTCTCTGTCTCTGTCTCTGTCTCTATCTCTGTCCCTGTCTCTGTCTGAGACTCTGCCTCTGTCTCTGTCTCCGTCTCTGTCTCTGTCTCTGTCTCGGTCTTTGTCTCCGTCTCCGTCTCTGTCTCTGTCTCTGTCTCTGTCTCTGTCTCTATCTCCGTCTCTGTCTCTGTCTCTGTCTCTGTCCCTGTCTCTGTCTCTGTCTCTCTCTGTGTCTCTGTCTCTATCTCTGTCCCTGTCTCTGTCTGAGACTCTGCCTCTGTCTCTGTCTCTGTCTCCGTCTCTGTCTCTGTCTCTGTCTCGGTCTTTGTCTCCGTCTCTGTCTCTGTCTCTGTCTCTGTCTCTGTCTCTGTCTCTGTCTCTGTCTCTGTCTCTGTCTCTGTCTCTGTCTGTGCCTCTGTCTCTGTCTCCGTCTCTGTCTCTGCCGCTGTCTCTGTCTCTGTCTCTGTCTCCGTCTCTGTCTCTGCCGCTCTCTCTGTCTCTGTCTCTGTCTCTGTCTCTGTCTCTCTCTCTGTCTCTGTCTCTGTCTCTGCCTCTGTCTCTGTCTCTGTCTCTGTCTCTGTCTCTGTCCCTGTCTCTGTCTCTGCCCCTGTCTCTGTCTCTGTCTCTGTCTCTGTCTCTGTCTCGGTCCTTGCCTCTGTCTCCGACTCTGTCTCTGTCTCTGTCTCTGTCTCTGTCTCTGTCTCTGTCTGTGTCTCTGTCTCTGTCTCCGTCTCTGTCTCTGCCGCTGTCTCTGTCTCTGTGTCTGTCTCTGTCTCTGCCTCTGTCTCTGTCTCTGTCTCTATCGCTGTCTCTCCCTCTGTCTCTCTCTCTGTCTCTGTCTCTGTCTCTGTCTCTGTCTCCGTCTCTGTCTCTGTCTCTGTCTGTGTCTCTGTCTCTGTCTCCGTCTCTGTCTCTGCCGCGGTCTCTGTCTCTGTCTCTGTCTCTGTCTCTGCCTCTGTCTCTGTCTCTGTCTCTATCGCTGTCTCTCCCTCTGTCTCTCTCTCTGTCTCTGTCTCTGTCTCTGTCTCTGTCTCTGTCTCTATCTCTGTCCCTGTCTCTGTCTGAGACTCTGCCTCTGTCTCTGTCTCTGTCTCCGTCTCTGTCTCTGTCTCTGTCTCGGTCTTTGTCTCCGTCTCTGTCTCCGTTTCTGTCTCTGACTCTGTCTCTATCTCCGTCTCTGTCTCTGTCTCTGTCTCTGTCTCTGCCTCTGTCTCTGTCTCTGTCTCTGTCTCTGTCTCTGTCTCTGTCTCTGTCTCTGCCTCTGTCTCTGTCTCTGTCGCTGTCTCTCCCTCTGTCTCTGTCACCGTCTTTGTCCCTGGCTCTGTCTCTCCCTCTGTCTCTGTCACCGTCTCTGTCCCTGGCTCTGTCTCTGCCTCTGTCACCGTCTCTGTCTCTGCCTCTGACTCTGTCTCTGTCTCCGTCTCTGTCTCTGCCGCTGTCTCTGTCTCTGTCTCTGTCTCTGTCTCTCTCTCTGTCTCTGTCTCTGTCTCTGCCTCTGTCTCTGTCTCTGTCTCTGTCTCTGTCTCTGTCTCTGTCTGTGTCTCTGTCACCGTCTCTGTCCCTGGCTCTGTCTCTGCCTCTGTCACCGTCTCTGTCTCTGTCTCGGTCTCTGTCTCTGTGTCCGTCTCTGTCTCTGTCTCTGTCTCGGTCTTTGTCTCCGTCTCTGTCTCTGTCTCTGTCTCTGTCTCTGTCTCTGTCTCTGTCTGTGTCTCTGTCTCTGTCTCTGTCTCTGTCCCCGTCTCTGTCTCTGCCGCTGTCTCCGTCTCTGTCTCTGTCTCCGTCTCTGCCTCTGCTGCTGTCTCTGTCTCTGTCTCTGTCTCTGTCTCAGTCTCTGTCTCTGTGTGCGTCTCTGGCTCTGTCTCTGTCTCTGCCCCTGTCTCTGTCCCCGTATCTGTCACTGTCTCTGTTTCTGTCTCTGTCTCTGTCTCAGTCTCTGTCTCTGTTTCTGTGTCTATCTCTGCCTCTGACTCTGTCGCTGTCCGTGTCTATGTCTCTGTCTCTGTCTCTGTCTCCGTCTGCGTCTCTGTCTCTGTCTCTGTCTCTGTCTCTGTCTCTATCGCTGTCTCTCCCTCTGTCTCTCTCTCTGTCTCTGTCTCTGTCTCTGTCTCTGTCTCCGTCTCTGTCTCTGTCTCTGTCTGTGTCTCTGTCTCTGTCTCCGTCTCTGTCTCTGCCGCGGTCTCTGTCTCTGTCTCTGTCTCTGTCTCTGCCTCTGTCTCTGTCTCTGTCTCTATCGCTGTCTCTCCCTCTGTCTCTCTCTCTGTCTCTGTCTCTGTCTCTGTCTCTGTCTCTGTCTCTATCTCTGTCCCTGTCTCTGTCTGAGACTCTGCCTCTGTCTCTGTCTCTGTCTCCGTCTCTGTCTCTGTCTCTGTCTCGGTCTTTGTCTCCGTCTCTGTCTCCGTTTCTGTCTCTGACTCTGTCTCTATCTCCGTCTCTGTCTCTGTCTCTGTCTCTGTCTCTGCCTCTGTCTCTGTCTCTGTCTCTGTCTCTGTCTCTGTCTCTGTCTCTGTCTCTGCCTCTGTCTCTGTCTCTGTCGCTGTCTCTCCCTCTGTCTCTGTCACCGTCTTTGTCCCTGGCTCTGTCTCTCCCTCTGTCTCTGTCACCGTCTCTGTCCCTGGCTCTGTCTCTGCCTCTGTCACCGTCTCTGTCTCTGCCTCTGACTCTGTCTCTGTCTCCGTCTCTGTCTCTGCCGCTGTCTCTGTCTCTGTCTCTGTCTCTGTCTCTCTCTCTGTCTCTGTCTCTGTCTCTGCCTCTGTCTCTGTCTCTGTCTCTGTCTCTGTCTCTGTCTCTGTCTGTGTCTCTGTCACCGTCTCTGTCCCTGGCTCTGTCTCTGCCTCTGTCACCGTCTCTGTCTCTGTCTCGGTCTCTGTCTCTGTGTCCGTCTCTGTCTCTGTCTCTGTCTCGGTCTTTGTCTCCGTCTCTGTCTCTGTCTCTGTCTCTGTCTCTGTCTCTGTCTCTGTCTGTGTCTCTGTCTCTGTCTCTGTCTCTGTCCCCGTCTCTGTCTCTGCCGCTGTCTCCGTCTCTGTCTCTGTCTCCGTCTCTGCCTCTGCTGCTGTCTCTGTCTCTGTCTCTGTCTCTGTCTCAGTCTCTGTCTCTGTGTGCGTCTCTGGCTCTGTCTCTGTCTCTGCCCCTGTCTCTGTCCCCGTATCTGTCACTGTCTCTGTTTCTGTCTCTGTCTCTGTCTCAGTCTCTGTCTCTGTTTCTGTGTCTATCTCTGCCTCTGACTCTGTCGCTGTCCGTGTCTATGTCTCTGTCTCTGTCTCTGTCTCCGTCTGCGTCTCTGTCTCTGTCTCTGTCTCTGTCTCTGTCTCTGTCTCTGCCTCTGTCTCTGTCTCTGTCTCTGTCGCTGTCTCTCCCTCTGTCTCTGTCACCGTCTCTGTCCCTGGCTCTGTCTCTGCCTCTGTCACCGTCTCTGTCTCTGTCTCGGTCTTTGTCTCTGTCTCTGTCTCTGTCTCTGTCTCTGTCTCTGTCTCTGTCTGAGACACTGCCTCTGTCTCTGTCTCTCTCTCTGTCTCTGTCTCTGTCTCTGTCTCTGTCTCTGTCTCTGTCTCTGCATCTGTCTCCGTCTCTGTCTCTGTCTCTGTCTCTGCCTCTGTCTCTGTCTCCGTCTCTGTCTCTGTCTCGGTCTTTGTCTCCGTCTCTGTCTCCGTTTCTGTCTCTGTCTTTGTCTCTACCTCCGTCTCTGTCTCTGTCTCTGCCTCTGTCTCTGTCTCTGTCTCTGTCTCCGTCTCTGTCTCTGTCTCTGCCACTGTCTCTGTCTCTGTCTCTGTCTCTGTCTCTGTCTCTGTCTCTGTCTCTGTCCCTGTCTCTGCCTCTGTCTCTGTCTCTGCCTCTGTCTCTGTCTCTGTCTCCGTCGCTGTCTCTCCCTCTGTATCTGTCACCGTCTCTGTCCGTGGCTCTGTCTCTGACTCTGTCACCGTCTCTGTCTCTGTCTCGGTCTTTGTCTCTGTCTCTGCCTCTGTCTCTATCTCTGTCCCTGTCTCTGTCTGAGACTCTGCCTCTGTCTCTGTCTCTGTCTCTGTCTCTGTCTCTGTCTCTGTCTCCGTCTCTGTCTCTGTCTCTGTCTCGGTCTTTGTCTCTGTCCCTGTCTCTGTCTCTGTCTCTGTCTCTGTCTCTGTCTCTTTCTCTATCTCTGTCCCTGTCTCTGTCTGAGACTCTGCCTCTGTCTCTGTCTCTGTCTCCGTCTCTGTCTCTGTCTCTGTCTCTGTCTCGGTCTTTGTCTCCGTCTCTGTCTCCGTTTCTGTCTCTGACTCTGTCTCTATCTCCGTCTCTGTCTCTGTCTCTGTCTCTGTCTCTGCCTCTGTCTCTGTCTCTGTCTCTGTCTCTGTCTCTGTCTCTGTCTCTGTCTCTGTCTCTGTCTCTGCCTCTGTCTCTGTCTCTGTCGCTGTCTCTCCCTCTGTCTCTGTCACCGTCTCTGTCCCTGGCTCTGTCTCTCCCTCTGTCTCTGTCACCGTCTCTGTCCCTGGCTCTGTCTCTGCCTCTGTCACCGTCTCTGTCTCTGTCTCCGTCTTTGTCTCTTTCTCTGTCTCTGTCTCTGGCTCTGTCTCTGTCTCTGTCTCTGTCCCTGCCGCTGTCTCTGTCTCTGTCTCAGTCTCTGTCTCTGTTGGCGTCTCTGTCTGTGTCTCTGTCTCTGCCCCTGTCTCTGTCCCCGTATCTGTCTCTGTCTCTGTTTCTGTCTCTGTCTCAGTCTCTGTCTCTGTTTCTGTGTCTATCACTGCCTCTGACTCTGTCGCTGTCCGTGTCTATGTCTCTGTCTCTGTCTCTGTCTCTGCCTCTGTCTCTATCTCTGTCCCTGTCTCTGTCTGAGACTCTGCCTCTGTCTCTGTCTCTGCCTCTGTCTCTGTCTCTGTCTCTGTCTCTGTCTCTGTCTCTGTCTCTGTCTCTGCCTCTGCCTCTGTCTCTGTCTCTGTCTCTGTCGCTGTCTCTCCCTCTGTCTCTGTCACCGTCTCTGTCCCTGGCTCTGTCTCTGCCTCTGTCACCGTCTCTGTCTCTGTCTCGGTCTTTGTCTCTGTCTCTGTCTCTGTCTCTGTCTCTGTCTCTGTCTCTGTCTCTGTCTCTGTCTCTGTCTCTGTCTCTGTCTCTGTCTCTGTCTCTATCTCTGTCCCTGTCTCTGTCTGAGACTCTGCCTCTGTCTCTGTCTCTGTCTCTGTCTCTGTCTCTGTCTCTGTCTCTGTCTCTGTCTCTGTCTCTGTCTCTGTCTCTGTCTCTGTCTCTGCCTCTGCCTCTGTCTCTGTCTCTGTCTCTGTCGCTGTCTCTCCCTCTGTCTCTGTCACCGTCTCTGTCCCTGGCTCTGTCTCTGCCTCTGTCACCGTCTCTGTCTCTGTCTCGGTCTTTGTCTCTGTCTCTGTCTCTGTCTCTGTCTCTGTCTCTGTCTCTGTCTCTGTCTCTGTCTCTGTCTCTATCTCTGTCCCTGTCTCTGTCTGAGACTCTGCCTCTGTCTCTGTCTCTGTCTCTGTATCTGTCTCTGCCTCTGTCTCTGTCTCTGTCTCTGTCGCTGTCTCTCCCTCTGTCTCTGTCACCGTCTCTGTCCCTGGCTCTGTCTCTGCGTCTGTCACCGTCTCTGTCTCTGTCTCGGCCTTTGTCTCTGTCTCTGTCTCTGTCTCTGTCTCCGTCTCTGTCTCTGTCTCTGTCTCTGTCTCTGCCTCTGTCTCTGTCTCTGTCTCTGTCTCTGTCTCTGTCTCTGTCTCTGTCTCTGTCTCTGCCTCTGTCTCTGTCTCTGTCGCTGTCTCTCCCTCTGTCTCTGTCACCGTCTCTGTCCCTGGCTCTGTCTCTCCCTCTGTCTCTGTCACCGTCTCTGTCCCTGGCTCTGTCTCTGCCTCTGTCACCGTCTCTGTCTCTGTCTCTGACTCTGTCTCTGTCTCCGTCTCTGTCTCTGCCGCTGTCTCTGTCTCTGTCTCTGTCTCTGTCTCTCTCTCTGTCTCCCTCTCTGTCTCTGTCTCTGTCTCTGCCTCTGTCTCTGTCTCTGTCTCTGTCTCTGTCTCTTTCTCTGTCTCTGTCCCCGTTTCTGTCTCTGTCTCGGTCTTTGTCTCCGTCTCTGTCTCCGTTACTGTCTCTGACTCTGTCTCTGTCTCCGTCTCTGTCTCTGCCGCTGTCTCTGTCTCTGTCTCTGTCTCTGTCTCTCTCTCTGTCTCTGTCTCTGTCTCTGCCTCTGTCTCTGTCTCTGTCTCTGTCTCTGTCTCTGTCTCTGTCTCTGTCTCTGTTTCTATCTCTGTCCCTGTCTCTGTCTCTGCCTCTGTCTCTGTCTCCGTCTCTGTCTCTCTCTCTGTCGCTGTCTCTGTCTCTGTCTATGCCTCTGTCTCTGTCTCTGTCTCTGTCTCTGTCCCCGTATCTGTCTCTGTCTCTGTTTCTGTCTCTGTCTCTGTCGCTGTCTCTCCCTCTGTCTCTGTCACCGTCTCTGTCCCTGGCTCTGTCTCTGCCTCTGTCACCGTCTCTGTCTCTGTCTCGGTCTTTGTCTCTGTCTCTGTCTCTGTCTCTGTCTCTGTCTCGGTCTTTGTCTCCGTCTCTGTCTCTGTCTCTGTCTCTGTCTCTGTCTCTGTCTGTGTCTCTGTCTCTGTCCCCGTCTCTGTCTCTGCCGCTGTCTCTGTCTCTGTCTCTGTCTCCGTCTCTGTCTCTAATGCTGTCTCTGTCTCTGTCTCTGTCTCTGTCTCTCTCTCTGTCTCTGTCTCTGTCTCTGCCTCTGTCTCTGTCTCTGTCTCTGTCTCTGTCTCTGTCTCCGTCTCTGTCTCTGTCTCTGTCTCGGTCTTTGTCTCCGTCTCTGTCTCTGTCTCTGTCTCTGTCTCTGTCTCTGTCTCTGTCTGTGTCTCTGTCTCTGTCTCTGTCTCTGTCCCCGTCTCTGTCTCTGCCGCTGTCTCCGTCTCTGTCTCTGTCTCCGTCTCTGCCTCTGCTGCTGTCTCTGTCTCTGTCTCTCCCTCTGTCTCTGTCACCGTCTCTGTCCCTGGCTCTGTCTCTGCCTCTGTCACCGTCTCTGTCTCTGTCTCTCCCTCTGTCTCTGTCACCGTCTCTGTCCCTGGCTCTGTCTCTGCCTCTGTCACCGTCTCTGTCTTTGTCTCGGTCTTTGTCTCTGTCTCTGTCTCTGTCTCTGTCTCTGTCTCTGTCTCTGTCTCTGTCTCTGTCTCTGTCTCTGTCTCTGTCTCTGTCTCTATCTCTGTCCCTGTCTCTGTCTGAGACTCTGCCTCTGTCTCTGTCTCCGTCTCTGTCTCTGTCTCTGTCTCGGTCTTTGTCTCCGTCTCCGTCTCTGTCTCTGTCTCTGTCTCTGTCTCTGTCTCTATCTCCGTCTCTGTCTCTGTCTCTGTCTCTGTCCCTGTCTCTGTCTCTGTCTCTCTCTGTGTCTCTGTCTCTATCTCTGTCCCTGTCTCTGTCTGAGACTCTGCCTCTGTCTCTGTCTCTGTCTCCGTCTCTGTCTCTGTCTCTGTCTCGGTCTTTGTCTCCGTCTCTGTCTCTGTCTCTGTCTCTGTCTCTGTCTCTGTCTCTGTCTCTGTCTCTGTCTCTGTCTCTGTCTCTGTCTGTGCCTCTGTCTCTGTCTCCGTCTCTGTCTCTGCCGCTGTCTCTGTCTCTGTCTCTGTCTCCGTCTCTGTCTCTGCCGCTCTCTCTGTCTCTGTCTCTGTCTCTGTCTCTGTCTCTCTCTCTGTCTCTGTCTCTGTCTCTGCCTCTGTCTCTGTCTCTGTCTCTGTCTCTGTCTCTGTCCCTGTCTCTGTCTCTGCCCCTGTCTCTGTCTCTGTCTCTGTCTCTGTCTCTGTCTCGGTCCTTGCCTCTGTCTCCGACTCTGTCTCTGTCTCTGTCTCTGTCTCTGTCTCTGTCTCTGTCTGTGTCTCTGTCTCTGTCTCCGTCTCTGTCTCTGCCGCTGTCTCTGTCTCTGTGTCTGTCTCTGTCTCTGCCTCTGTCTCTGTCTCTGTCTCTATCGCTGTCTCTCCCTCTGTCTCTCTCTCTGTCTCTGTCTCTGTCTCTGTCTCTGTCTCCGTCTCTGTCTCTGTCTCTGTCTGTGTCTCTGTCTCTGTCTCCGTCTCTGTCTCTGCCGCGGTCTCTGTCTCTGTCTCTGTCTCTGTCTCTGCCTCTGTCTCTGTCTCTGTCTCTATCGCTGTCTCTCCCTCTGTCTCTCTCTCTGTCTCTGTCTCTGTCTCTGTCTCTGTCTCTGTCTCTATCTCTGTCCCTGTCTCTGTCTGAGACTCTGCCTCTGTCTCTGTCTCTGTCTCCGTCTCTGTCTCTGTCTCTGTCTCGGTCTTTGTCTCCGTCTCTGTCTCCGTTTCTGTCTCTGACTCTGTCTCTATCTCCGTCTCTGTCTCTGTCTCTGTCTCTGTCTCTGCCTCTGTCTCTGTCTCTGTCTCTGTCTCTGTCTCTGTCTCTGTCTCTGTCTCTGCCTCTGTCTCTGTCTCTGTCGCTGTCTCTCCCTCTGTCTCTGTCACCGTCTTTGTCCCTGGCTCTGTCTCTCCCTCTGTCTCTGTCACCGTCTCTGTCCCTGGCTCTGTCTCTGCCTCTGTCACCGTCTCTGTCTCTGCCTCTGACTCTGTCTCTGTCTCCGTCTCTGTCTCTGCCGCTGTCTCTGTCTCTGTCTCTGTCTCTGTCTCTCTCTCTGTCTCTGTCTCTGTCTCTGCCTCTGTCTCTGTCTCTGTCTCTGTCTCTGTCTCTGTCTCTGTCTGTGTCTCTGTCACCGTCTCTGTCCCTGGCTCTGTCTCTGCCTCTGTCACCGTCTCTGTCTCTGTCTCGGTCTCTGTCTCTGTGTCCGTCTCTGTCTCTGTCTCTGTCTCGGTCTTTGTCTCCGTCTCTGTCTCTGTCTCTGTCTCTGTCTCTGTCTCTGTCTCTGTCTGTGTCTCTGTCTCTGTCTCTGTCTCTGTCCCCGTCTCTGTCTCTGCCGCTGTCTCCGTCTCTGTCTCTGTCTCCGTCTCTGCCTCTGCTGCTGTCTCTGTCTCTGTCTCTGTCTCTGTCTCAGTCTCTGTCTCTGTGTGCGTCTCTGGCTCTGTCTCTGTCTCTGCCCCTGTCTCTGTCCCCGTATCTGTCACTGTCTCTGTTTCTGTCTCTGTCTCTGTCTCAGTCTCTGTCTCTGTTTCTGTGTCTATCTCTGCCTCTGACTCTGTCGCTGTCCGTGTCTATGTCTCTGTCTCTGTCTCTGTCTCCGTCTGCGTCTCTGTCTCTGTCTCTGTCTCTGTCTCTGTCTCTGTCTCTGCCTCTGTCTCTGTCTCTGTCTCTGTCGCTGTCTCTCCCTCTGTCTCTGTCACCGTCTCTGTCCCTGGCTCTGTCTCTGCCTCTGTCACCGTCTCTGTCTCTGTCTCGGTCTTTGTCTCTGTCTCTGTCTCTGTCTCTGTCTCTGTCTCTGTCTCTGTCTGAGACACTGCCTCTGTCTCTGTCTCTCTCTCTGTCTCTGTCTCTGTCTCTGTCTCTGTCTCTGTCTCTGTCTCTGCATCTGTCTCCGTCTCTGTCTCTGTCTCTGTCTCTGCCTCTGTCTCTGTCTCCGTCTCTGTCTCTGTCTCGGTCTTTGTCTCCGTCTCTGTCTCCGTTTCTGTCTCTGTCTTTGTCTCTACCTCCGTCTCTGTCTCTGTCTCTGCCTCTGTCTCTGTCTCTGTCTCTGTCTCCGTCTCTGTCTCTGTCTCTGCCACTGTCTCTGTCTCTGTCTCTGTCTCTGTCTCTGTCTCTGTCTCTGTCTCTGTCCCTGTCTCTGCCTCTGTCTCTGTCTCTGCCTCTGTCTCTGTCTCTGTCTCCGTCGCTGTCTCTCCCTCTGTATCTGTCACCGTCTCTGTCCGTGGCTCTGTCTCTGACTCTGTCACCGTCTCTGTCTCTGTCTCGGTCTTTGTCTCTGTCTCTGCCTCTGTCTCTATCTCTGTCCCTGTCTCTGTCTGAGACTCTGCCTCTGTCTCTGTCTCTGTCTCTGTCTCTGTCTCTGTCTCTGTCTCCGTCTCTGTCTCTGTCTCTGTCTCGGTCTTTGTCTCTGTCCCTGTCTCTGTCTCTGTCTCTGTCTCTGTCTCTGTCTCTTTCTCTATCTCTGTCCCTGTCTCTGTCTGAGACTCTGCCTCTGTCTCTGTCTCTGTCTCCGTCTCTGTCTCTGTCTCTGTCTCTGTCTCGGTCTTTGTCTCCGTCTCTGTCTCCGTTTCTGTCTCTGACTCTGTCTCTATCTCCGTCTCTGTCTCTGTCTCTGTCTCTGTCTCTGCCTCTGTCTCTGTCTCTGTCTCTGTCTCTGTCTCTGTCTCTGTCTCTGTCTCTGTCTCTGTCTCTGCCTCTGTCTCTGTCTCTGTCGCTGTCTCTCCCTCTGTCTCTGTCACCGTCTCTGTCCCTGGCTCTGTCTCTCCCTCTGTCTCTGTCACCGTCTCTGTCCCTGGCTCTGTCTCTGCCTCTGTCACCGTCTCTGTCTCTGTCTCCGTCTTTGTCTCTTTCTCTGTCTCTGTCTCTGGCTCTGTCTCTGTCTCTGTCTCTGTCCCTGCCGCTGTCTCTGTCTCTGTCTCAGTCTCTGTCTCTGTTGGCGTCTCTGTCTGTGTCTCTGTCTCTGCCCCTGTCTCTGTCCCCGTATCTGTCTCTGTCTCTGTTTCTGTCTCTGTCTCAGTCTCTGTCTCTGTTTCTGTGTCTATCACTGCCTCTGACTCTGTCGCTGTCCGTGTCTATGTCTCTGTCTCTGTCTCTGTCTCTGCCTCTGTCTCTATCTCTGTCCCTGTCTCTGTCTGAGACTCTGCCTCTGTCTCTGTCTCTGCCTCTGTCTCTGTCTCTGTCTCTGTCTCTGTCTCTGTCTCTGTCTCTGTCTCTGCCTCTGCCTCTGTCTCTGTCTCTGTCTCTGTCGCTGTCTCTCCCTCTGTCTCTGTCACCGTCTCTGTCCCTGGCTCTGTCTCTGCCTCTGTCACCGTCTCTGTCTCTGTCTCGGTCTTTGTCTCTGTCTCTGTCTCTGTCTCTGTCTCTGTCTCTGTCTCTGTCTCTGTCTCTGTCTCTGTCTCTGTCTCTGTCTCTGTCTCTGTCTCTATCTCTGTCCCTGTCTCTGTCTGAGACTCTGCCTCTGTCTCTGTCTCTGTCTCTGTCTCTGTCTCTGTCTCTGTCTCTGTCTCTGTCTCTGTCTCTGTCTCTGTCTCTGTCTCTGTCTCTGCCTCTGCCTCTGTCTCTGTCTCTGTCTCTGTCGCTGTCTCTCCCTCTGTCTCTGTCACCGTCTCTGTCCCTGGCTCTGTCTCTGCCTCTGTCACCGTCTCTGTCTCTGTCTCGGTCTTTGTCTCTGTCTCTGTCTCTGTCTCTGTCTCTGTCTCTGTCTCTGTCTCTGTCTCTGTCTCTGTCTCTATCTCTGTCCCTGTCTCTGTCTGAGACTCTGCCTCTGTCTCTGTCTCTGTCTCTGTATCTGTCTCTGCCTCTGTCTCTGTCTCTGTCTCTGTCGCTGTCTCTCCCTCTGTCTCTGTCACCGTCTCTGTCCCTGGCTCTGTCTCTGCGTCTGTCACCGTCTCTGTCTCTGTCTCGGCCTTTGTCTCTGTCTCTGTCTCTGTCTCTGTCTCCGTCTCTGTCTCTGTCTCTGTCTCTGTCTCTGCCTCTGTCTCTGTCTCTGTCTCTGTCTCTGTCTCTGTCTCTGTCTCTGTCTCTGTCTCTGCCTCTGTCTCTGTCTCTGTCGCTGTCTCTCCCTCTGTCTCTGTCACCGTCTCTGTCCCTGGCTCTGTCTCTCCCTCTGTCTCTGTCACCGTCTCTGTCCCTGGCTCTGTCTCTGCCTCTGTCACCGTCTCTGTCTCTGTCTCTGACTCTGTCTCTGTCTCCGTCTCTGTCTCTGCCGCTGTCTCTGTCTCTGTCTCTGTCTCTGTCTCTCTCTCTGTCTCCCTCTCTGTCTCTGTCTCTGTCTCTGCCTCTGTCTCTGTCTCTGTCTCTGTCTCTGTCTCTTTCTCTGTCTCTGTCCCCGTTTCTGTCTCTGTCTCGGTCTTTGTCTCCGTCTCTGTCTCCGTTACTGTCTCTGACTCTGTCTCTGTCTCCGTCTCTGTCTCTGCCGCTGTCTCTGTCTCTGTCTCTGTCTCTGTCTCTCTCTCTGTCTCTGTCTCTGTCTCTGCCTCTGTCTCTGTCTCTGTCTCTGTCTCTGTCTCTGTCTCTGTCTCTGTCTCTGTTTCTATCTCTGTCCCTGTCTCTGTCTCTGCCTCTGTCTCTGTCTCCGTCTCTGTCTCTCTCTCTGTCGCTGTCTCTGTCTCTGTCTATGCCTCTGTCTCTGTCTCTGTCTCTGTCTCTGTCCCCGTATCTGTCTCTGTCTCTGTTTCTGTCTCTGTCTCTGTCGCTGTCTCTCCCTCTGTCTCTGTCACCGTCTCTGTCCCTGGCTCTGTCTCTGCCTCTGTCACCGTCTCTGTCTCTGTCTCGGTCTTTGTCTCTGTCTCTGTCTCTGTCTCTGTCTCTGTCTCGGTCTTTGTCTCCGTCTCTGTCTCTGTCTCTGTCTCTGTCTCTGTCTCTGTCTGTGTCTCTGTCTCTGTCCCCGTCTCTGTCTCTGCCGCTGTCTCTGTCTCTGTCTCTGTCTCCGTCTCTGTCTCTAATGCTGTCTCTGTCTCTGTCTCTGTCTCTGTCTCTCTCTCTGTCTCTGTCTCTGTCTCTGCCTCTGTCTCTGTCTCTGTCTCTGTCTCTGTCTCTGTCTCTGTCTCTGTCTCTGTCTCTGTCGCTGTCTCCGTCTCTGCCTCTGCTGCTGTCTCTGTCTCTGTGTCTGTCTCTGTCTCTCTTTCTGTCTCTGTCTCTGTCTCTGCCTCTGTCTCTGCCTCTGCCTCTGTCTCTGTTTCTGTCTCTGTCGCTGTCTCTGTCCCCGTATCTGTCTCTGTCTCTGTTTCTGTCTCTGTCTCTGTCGCTGTCTCTCCCTCTGTCTCTGTCACCGTCTCTGTCCCTGGCTCTGTCTCTGCCTCTGTCACCGTCTCTGTCTCTGTCTCGGCCTTTGTCTCTGTCTCTGTCTCTGTCTCTGTCTCGGTCCTTGCCTCTGTCTCCGACTCTGTCTCTGTCTCTGTCTCTGTCTCTGTCTCTGTCTCTGTCTCTGTCTCTGTCTCTGTCTGTGTCTCTGTCTCTGTCTCCGTCTCTGTCTCTGTCTCTGTCTCTGTCTCTGTCCCCGTATCTGTCTCTGTCTCGGTCTTTGTCTCCGTCTCTGTCTCCGTTTCTGTCTCTGACTCTGTTTCTATCTCCGTCTCTGTCTCTGTCTCTGTCTCTGTCTCTGTCTCTGTCTGAGACTCTGCCTCTGTCTCTGTCTCTGTCTCTGTCTCTGTCTCTGTCTCTGTCTCTGTCTCTGTCTCTGTCTCTGCCCCTGTCTCTGTCTCTGTCTCTGTCTCTGTCTCGGTCCTTGCCTCTGTCTCCGACTCTGTCTCTGTCTCTGTCTCTGTCTCTGTCTCTGTCTCTGTCTCTGTCTCTGTCTGTGTCTCTGTCTCTGTCTCCGTCTCTGTCTCTGCCGCTGTCTCTGTCTCTGTCTCTGTCTCTGTCTCTGTCTCTGCCTCTGTCTCTGTCTCTGTCTCTGTCTCTGTCGCTGTCTCTCCCTCTGTCTCTGTCACCGTCTCTGTCCCTGGCTCTGTCTCTGCCTCTGTCACCGTCTCTGTCTCTGTCTCGGCCTTTGTCTCTGTCTCTGTCTCTGTCTCTGTCTCTGTCTCTGTCTCTGTCTCTGTCTCTATCTCTGTCTGGGACCCTGTCTCTGTCTCTGTCTCGGTCTTTGTCTCCGTCTCTGTCTCCGTTTCTGTCTCTGACTCTGTCTCTATCTCCGTCTCTGTCTCTGTCTCTGTCTCTGTCTCTGCCTCTGTCTCTGTCTCTGTCTCTGTCTCTGTCTCCGTCTCTGCCTCTGTCTCTGTCTCTGTCGCTGTCTCTCCCTCTGTCTCTGTCACCGTCTCTGTCCCTGGCTCTGTCTCTCCCTCTGTCTCTGTCACCGTCTCTGCCCCTGGCTCTGTCTCTGCCTCTGTCACCGTCTCTGTCTCTGTCTCTGACTCTGTCTCTGTCTCCGTCTCTGTCTCTGTCGCTGTCTCCGTCTCTGTCTCTGTCTCTGTCTCTCTCTCTGTCTCTGTCTCTGTCTCTGCCTCTGTCTCTGTCTTTGTCTCTGTCTCTGTCTCTGTCTCTGTCTGTGTCTCTGTCTCTGTCTCTGTCTCCGTCTCTGTCTCTGTCTCTGCCTCTGTCTCTGTCTCTGTCTCTGTCTCTGTCTCTGTCTCTGTCTCTGTCTCTGTCCCTATCTCTGTCCCTGTCTCTGTCTGAGACTCTGCCTCTGTCTCTGTCTCCGTCTCTGTCTCTGTCTCTGTCTCTGTCTCTGTCTCTGCCTCTGTCGCCGTCTCTGTCTCTGTCTCTGTCTCTGTCCCTGTCTGCGCCTCTGTCTCTGTCTCTGCCTCTGTCTCTGTCTCTGTCTCCGTCGCTGTCTCTGTCTCTGTCTCGGTCTTTGTCTCCGTCTCTGTCTCTGTCTCTGTCGCTGTCTCTCCCTCTGTCTCTGTCACCGTCTCTGTCCCTGGCTCTGTCTCTGCCTCTGTCACCGTCTCTGTCTCTGTCTCGGCCTTTGTCTCTGTCTCTGTCTCTGTCTCTGCCTCTGTCTCTGTCTCTGTCTCTGTCTCTGTCTCTGTCTCTGTCTCTGTCTCTGTCACTATCTCTGTCCCCGTCTCTGTCTGAGACTCTGCCTCTGTCTCTGTCTCCGTCTCTGTCTCTGTCTCTGTCTCGGTCTTTGTCTCCGTCTCCGTCTCTGTCTCTGTCTCTGTCTCTGTCTCTGTCTCTATCTCCGTCTCTGTCTCTGTCTCTGTCTCTGTCCCTGTCTCTGTCTCTGTCTCTCTCTGTGTCTCTGTCTCTATCTCTGTCCCTGTCTCTGTCTGAGACTCTGCCTCTGTCTCTGTCTCTGTCTCCGTCTCTGTCTCTGTCTCTGTCTCGGTCTTTGTCTCCGTCTCTGTCTCTGTCTCTGTCTCTGTCTCTGTCTCTGTCTCTGTCTCTGTCTCTGTCTCTGTCTCTGTCTCTGTCTGTGCCTCTGTCTCTGTCTCCGTCTCTGTCTCTGCCGCTGTCTCTGTCTCTGTCTCTGTCTCCGTCTCTGTCTCTGCCGCTCTCTCTGTCTCTGTCTCTGTCTCTGTCTCTGTCTCTCTCTCTGTCTCTGTCTCTGTCTCTGCCTCTGTCTCTGTCTCTGTCTCTGTCTCTGTCTCTGTCCCTGTCTCTGTCTCTGCCCCTGTCTCTGTCTCTGTCTCTGTCTCTGTCTCTGTCTCGGTCCTTGCCTCTGTCTCCGACTCTGTCTCTGTCTCTGTCTCTGTCTCTGTCTCTGTCTCTGTCTGTGTCTCTGTCTCTGTCTCCGTCTCTGTCTCTGCCGCTGTCTCTGTCTCTGTGTCTGTCTCTGTCTCTGCCTCTGTCTCTGTCTCTGTCTCTATCGCTGTCTCTCCCTCTGTCTCTCTCTCTGTCTCTGTCTCTGTCTCTGTCTCTGTCTCCGTCTCTGTCTCTGTCTCTGTCTGTGTCTCTGTCTCTGTCTCCGTCTCTGTCTCTGCCGCGGTCTCTGTCTCTGTCTCTGTCTCTGTCTCTGCCTCTGTCTCTGTCTCTGTCTCTATCGCTGTCTCTCCCTCTGTCTCTCTCTCTGTCTCTGTCTCTGTCTCTGTCTCTGTCTCTGTCTCTATCTCTGTCCCTGTCTCTGTCTGAGACTCTGCCTCTGTCTCTGTCTCTGTCTCCGTCTCTGTCTCTGTCTCTGTCTCGGTCTTTGTCTCCGTCTCTGTCTCCGTTTCTGTCTCTGACTCTGTCTCTATCTCCGTCTCTGTCTCTGTCTCTGTCTCTGTCTCTGCCTCTGTCTCTGTCTCTGTCTCTGTCTCTGTCTCTGTCTCTGTCTCTGTCTCTGCCTCTGTCTCTGTCTCTGTCGCTGTCTCTCCCTCTGTCTCTGTCACCGTCTCTGTCCCTGGCTCTGTCTCTCCCTCTGTCTCTGTCACCGTCTCTGTCCCTGGCTCTGTCTCTGCCTCTGTCACCGTCTCTGTCTCTGCCTCTGACTCTGTCTCTGTCTCCGTCTCTGTCTCTGCCGCTGTCTCTGTCTCTGTCTCTGTCTCTGTCTCTCTCTCTGTCTCTGTCTCTGTCTCTGCCTCTGTCTCTGTCTCTGTCTCTGTCTCTGTCTCTGTCTCTGTCTGTGTCTCTGTCACCGTCTCTGTCCCTGGCTCTGTCTCTGCCTCTGTCACCGTCTCTGTCTCTGTCTCGGTCTCTGTCTCTGTGTCCGTCTCTGTCTCTGTCTCTGTCTCGGTCTTTGTCTCCGTCTCTGTCTCTGTCTCTGTCTCTGTCTCTGTCTCTGTCTCTGTCTGTGTCTCTGTCTCTGTCTCTGTCTCTGTCCCCGTCTCTGTCTCTGCCGCTGTCTCCGTCTCTGTCTCTGTCTCCGTCTCTGCCTCTGCTGCTGTCTCTGTCTCTGTCTCTGTCTCTGTCTCAGTCTCTGTCTCTGTGTGCGTCTCTGGCTCTGTCTCTGTCTCTGCCCCTGTCTCTGTCCCCGTATCTGTCACTGTCTCTGTTTCTGTCTCTGTCTCTGTCTCAGTCTCTGTCTCTGTTTCTGTGTCTATCTCTGCCTCTGACTCTGTCGCTGTCCGTGTCTATGTCTCTGTCTCTGTCTCTGTCTCCGTCTGCGTCTCTGTCTCTGTCTCTGTCTCTGTCTCTGTCTCTGTCTCTGCCTCTGTCTCTGTCTCTGTCTCTGTCGCTGTCTCTCCCTCTGTCTCTGTCACCGTCTCTGTCCCTGGCTCTGTCTCTGCCTCTGTCACCGTCTCTGTCTCTGTCTCGGTCTTTGTCTCTGTCTCTGTCTCTGTCTCTGTCTCTGTCTCTGTCTCTGTCTGAGACACTGCCTCTGTCTCTGTCTCTCTCTCTGTCCCTGTCTCTGCCTCTGTCTCTGTCTCTGCCTCTGTCTCTGCATCTGTCTCCGTCTCTGTCTCTGTCTCTGTCTCTGCCTCTGTCTCTGTCTCCGTCTCTGTCTCTGTCTCGGTCTTTGTCTCCGTCTCTGTCTCCGTTTCTGTCTCTGTCTTTGTCTCTACCTCCGTCTCTGTCTCTGTCTCTGCCTCTGTCTCTGTCTCTGTCTCTGTCTCCGTCTCTGTCTCTGTCTCTGCCACTGTCTCTGTCTCTGTCTCTGTCTCTGTCTCTGTCTCTGTCTCTGTCCCTGTCTCTGCCTCTGTCTCTGTCTCTGCCTCTGTCTCTGTCTCTGTCTCCGTCGCTGTCTCTCCCTCTGTATCTGTCACCGTCTCTGTCCGTGGCTCTGTCTCTGACTCTGTCACCGTCTCTGTCTCTGTCTCGGTCTTTGTCTCTGTCTCTGCCTCTGTCTCTATCTCTGTCCCTGTCTCTGTCTGAGACTCTGCCTCTGTCTCTGTCTCTGTCTCTGTCTCTGTCTCTGTCTCTGTCTCCGTCTCTGTCTCTGTCTCTGTCTCGGTCTTTGTCTCTGTCCCTGTCTCTGTCTCTGTCTCTGTCTCTGTCTCTGTCTCTGTCTCTGTCTCTATCTCTGTCCCTGTCTCTGTCTGAGACTCTGCCTCTGACTCTGTCTCTGTCTCCGTCTCTGTCTCTGTCTCTGTCTCTGTCTCGGTCTTTGTCTCCGTCTCTGTCTCCGTTTCTGTCTCTGACTCTGTCTCTATCTCCGTCTCTGTCTCTGTCTCTGTCTCTGTCTCTGCCTCTGTCTCTGTCTCTGTCTCTGTCTCTGTCTCTGTCTCTGTCTCTGTCTCTGTCTCTGTCTCTGCCTCTGTCTCTGTCTCTGTCGCTGTCTCTCCCTCTGTCTCTGTCACCGTCTCTGTCCCTGGCTCTGTCTCTCCCTCTGTCTCTGTCACCGTCTCTGTCCCTGGCTCTGTCTCTGCCTCTGTCACCGTCTCTGTCTCTGTCTCCGTCTTTGTCTCTTTCTCTGTCTCTGTCTCTGGCTCTGTCTCTGTCTCTGTCTCTGTCCCTGCCGCTGTCTCTGTCTCTGTCTCAGTCTCTGTCTCTGTTGGCGTCTCTGTCTGTGTCTCTGTCTCTGCCCCTGTCTCTGTCCCCGTATCTGTCTCTGTCTCTGTTTCTGTCTCTGTCTCAGTCTCTGTCTCTGTTTCTGTGTCTATCACTGCCTCTGACTCTGTCGCTGTCCGTGTCTATGTCTCTGTCTCTGTCTCTGTCTCTGCCTCTGTCTCTATCTCTGTCCCTGTCTCTGTCTGAGACTCTGCCTCTGTCTCTGTCTCTGCCTCTGTCTCTGTCTCTGTCTCTGTCTCTGTCTCTGTCTCTGTCTCTGTCTCTGCCTCTGCCTCTGTCTCTGTCTCTGTCTCTGTCGCTGTCTCTCCCTCTGTCTCTGTCACCGTCTCTGTCCCTGGCTCTGTCTCTGCCTCTGTCACCGTCTCTGTCTCTGTCTCGGTCTTTGTCTCTGTCTCTGTCTCTGTCTCTGTCTCTGTCTCTGTCTCTGTCTCTGTCTCTGTCTCTGTCTCTGTCTCTGTCTCTGTCTCTATCTCTGTCCCTGTCTCTGTCTGAGACTCTGCCTCTGTCTCTGTCTCTGTCTCTGTCTCTGTCTCTGTCTCTGTCTCTGTCTCTGTCTCTGTCTCTGTCTCTGTCTCTGTCTCTGCCTCTGCCTCTGTCTCTGTCTCTGTCTCTGTCGCTGTCTCTCCCTCTGTCTCTGTCACCGTCTCTGTCCCTGGCTCTGTCTCTGCCTCTGTCACCGTCTCTGTCTCTGTCTCGGTCTTTGTCTCTGTCTCTGTCTCTGTCTCTGTCTCTGTCTCTGTCTCTGTCTCTGTCTCTGTCTCTGTCTCTATCTCTGTCCCTGTCTCTGTCTGAGACTCTGCCTCTGTCTCTGTCTCTGTCTCTGTATCTGTCTCTGCCTCTGTCTCTGTCTCTGTCTCTGTCGCTGTCTCTCCCTCTGTCTCTGTCACCGTCTCTGTCCCTGGCTCTGTCTCTGCGTCTGTCACCGTCTCTGTCTCTGTCTCGGCCTTTGTCTCTGTCTCTGTCTCTGTCTCTGTCTCCGTCTCTGTCTCTGTCTCTGTCTCTGTCTCTGCCTCTGTCTCTGTCTCTGTCTCTGTCTCTGTCTCTGTCTCTGTCTCTGTCTCTGTCTCTGCCTCTGTCTCTGTCTCTGTCGCTGTCTCTCCCTCTGTCTCTGTCACCGTCTCTGTCCCTGGCTCTGTCTCTCCCTCTGTCTCTGTCACCGTCTCTGTCCCTGGCTCTGTCTCTGCCTCTGTCACCGTCTCTGTCTCTGTCTCTGACTCTGTCTCTGTCTCCGTCTCTGTCTCTGCCGCTGTCTCTGTCTCTGTCTCTGTCTCTGTCTCTCTCTCTGTCTCCCTCTCTGTCTCTGTCTCTGTCTCTGCCTCTGTCTCTGTCTCTGTCTCTGTCTCTGTCTCTTTCTCTGTCTCTGTCCCCGTTTCTGTCTCTGTCTCGGTCTTTGTCTCCGTCTCTGTCTCCGTTACTGTCTCTGACTCTGTCTCTGTCTCCGTCTCTGTCTCTGCCGCTGTCTCTGTCTCTGTCTCTGTCTCTGTCTCTCTCTCTGTCTCTGTCTCTGTCTCTGCCTCTGTCTCTGTCTCTGTCTCTGTCTCTGTCTCTGTCTCTGTCTCTGTCTCTGTTTCTATCTCTGTCCCTGTCTCTGTCTCTGCCTCTGTCTCTGTCTCCGTCTCTGTCTCTCTCTCTGTCGCTGTCTCTGTCTCTGTCTATGCCTCTGTCTCTGTCTCTGTCTCTGTCTCTGTCCCCGTATCTGTCTCTGTCTCTGTTTCTGTCTCTGTCTCTGTCGCTGTCTCTCCCTCTGTCTCTGTCACCGTCTCTGTCCCTGGCTCTGTCTCTGCCTCTGTCACCGTCTCTGTCTCTGTCTCGGTCTTTGTCTCTGTCTCTGTCTCTGTCTCTGTCTCTGTCTCGGTCTTTGTCTCCGTCTCTGTCTCTGTCTCTGTCTCTGTCTCTGTCTCTGTCTGTGTCTCTGTCTCTGTCCCCGTCTCTGTCTCTGCCGCTGTCTCTGTCTCTGTCTCTGTCTCCGTCTCTGTCTCTAATGCTGTCTCTGTCTCTGTCTCTGTCTCTGTCTCTCTCTCTGTCTCTGTCTCTGTCTCTGCCTCTGTCTCTGTCTCTGTCTCTGTCTCTGTCTCTGTCTCTGTCTCTGTCTCTGTCGCTGTCTCCGTCTCTGCCTCTGCTGCTGTCTCTGTCTCTGTGTCTGTCTCTGTCTCTCTTTCTGTCTCTGTCTCTGTCTCTGCCTCTGTCTCTGCCTCTGCCTCTGTCTCTGTTTCTGTCTCTGTCGCTGTCTCTGTCCCCGTATCTGTCTCTGTCTCTGTTTCTGTCTCTGTCTCTGTCGCTGTCTCTCCCTCTGTCTCTGTCACCGTCTCTGTCCCTGGCTCTGTCTCTGCCTCTGTCACCGTCTCTGTCTCTGTCTCGGCCTTTGTCTCTGTCTCTGTCTCTGTCTCTGTCTCGGTCCTTGCCTCTGTCTCCGACTCTGTCTCTGTCTCTGTCTCTGTCTCTGTCTCTGTCTCTGTCTCTGTCTCTGTCTCTGTCTGTGTCTCTGTCTCTGTCTCCGTCTCTGTCTCTGTCTCTGTCTCTGTCTCTGTCCCCGTATCTGTCTCTGTCTCGGTCTTTGTCTCCGTCTCTGTCTCCGTTTCTGTCTCTGACTCTGTTTCTATCTCCGTCTCTGTCTCTGTCTCTGTCTCTGTCTCTGTCTCTGTCTGAGACTCTGCCTCTGTCTCTGTCTCTGTCTCTGTCTCTGTCTCTGTCTCTGTCTCTGTCTCTGTCTCTGTCTCTGCCCCTGTCTCTGTCTCTGTCTCTGTCTCTGTCTCGGTCCTTGCCTCTGTCTCCGACTCTGTCTCTGTCTCTGTCTCTGTCTCTGTCTCTGTCTCTGTCTCTGTCTCTGTCTGTGTCTCTGTCTCTGTCTCCGTCTCTGTCTCTGCCGCTGTCTCTGTCTCTGTCTCTGTCTCTGTCTCTGTCTCTGCCTCTGTCTCTGTCTCTGTCTCTGTCTCTGTCGCTGTCTCTCCCTCTGTCTCTGTCACCGTCTCTGTCCCTGGCTCTGTCTCTGCCTCTGTCACCGTCTCTGTCTCTGTCTCGGCCTTTGTCTCTGTCTCTGTCTCTGTCTCTGTCTCTGTCTCTGTCTCTGTCTCTGTCTCTATCTCTGTCTGGGACCCTGTCTCTGTCTCTGTCTCGGTCTTTGTCTCCGTCTCTGTCTCCGTTTCTGTCTCTGACTCTGTCTCTATCTCCGTCTCTGTCTCTGTCTCTGTCTCTGTCTCTGCCTCTGTCTCTGTCTCTGTCTCTGTCTCTGTCTCCGTCTCTGCCTCTGTCTCTGTCTCTGTCGCTGTCTCTCCCTCTGTCTCTGTCACCGTCTCTGTCCCTGGCTCTGTCTCTCCCTCTGTCTCTGTCACCGTCTCTGCCCCTGGCTCTGTCTCTGCCTCTGTCACCGTCTCTGTCTCTGTCTCTGACTCTGTCTCTGTCTCCGTCTCTGTCTCTGTCGCTGTCTCCGTCTCTGTCTCTGTCTCTGTCTCTCTCTCTGTCTCTGTCTCTGTCTCTGCCTCTGTCTCTGTCTTTGTCTCTGTCTCTGTCTCTGTCTCTGTCTGTGTCTCTGTCTCTGTCTCTGTCTCCGTCTCTGTCTCTGTCTCTGCCTCTGTCTCTGTCTCTGTCTCTGTCTCTGTCTCTGTCTCTGTCTCTGTCTCTGTCCCTATCTCTGTCCCTGTCTCTGTCTGAGACTCTGCCTCTGTCTCTGTCTCCGTCTCTGTCTCTGTCTCTGTCTCTGTCTCTGTCTCTGCCTCTGTCGCCGTCTCTGTCTCTGTCTCTGTCTCTGTCCCTGTCTGCGCCTCTGTCTCTGTCTCTGCCTCTGTCTCTGTCTCTGTCTCCGTCGCTGTCTCTGTCTCTGTCTCGGTCTTTGTCTCCGTCTCTGTCTCTGTCTCTGTCGCTGTCTCTCCCTCTGTCTCTGTCACCGTCTCTGTCCCTGGCTCTGTCTCTGCCTCTGTCACCGTCTCTGTCTCTGTCTCGGCCTTTGTCTCTGTCTCTGTCTCTGTCTCTGCCTCTGTCTCTGTCTCTGTCTCTGTCTCTGTCTCTGTCTCTGTCTCTGTCTCTGTCACTATCTCTGTCCCCGTCTCTGTCTGAGACTCTGCCTCTGTCTCTGTCTCTGTCTCCGTCTCTGTCTCTGTCTCTGTCTCGGTCTTTGTCTCCGTCTCTGTCTCTGTCTCTGTCTCTGTCTCTGTCTCTGTCTGTGTCTCTGTCTCTGTCTCCGTCTCTGTCTCTGCCGCTGTCTCTGTCTCTGTCTCTGTCTCCGTCTCTGTCTCTGCCGCCCTCTCTGTCTCTGTCTCTGCCTCTGTCTCTGTTTCTGTCTCTGTCGCTGTCTCTGTCCCCGTATCTGTCTCTGTCTCTGTTTCTGTCTCTGTCTCTGTCGCTGTCTCTCCCTCTGTCTCTGTCACCGTCTCTGTCCCTGGCTCTGTCTCTGCCTCTGTCACCGTCTCTGTCTCTGTCTCGGTCTTTGTCTCTGTCTCTGTCTCTGTCTCTGTCTCTGTCTCTGTCTCTGTCTCGGTCTTTGTCTCTGTCTCTGTCTCTGTCTCTGCCTCTGTCTCTGTCTGAGACTCTGCCTCTGTCTCTGTCTCTGTCTCTGTCTCTGTCTCTGTCTCTGCCCCTGTCTCTGTCTCTGTCTCTGTCTCTGTCTCTGTCTCTGTCTCTGTCTCGGTCTTTGCCTCTGTCTCCGACTCTGTCTCTGTCTCTGTCTCTGTCTCTGTCTCTGTCTCTGTCTCTGTCTGTGTCTCTGTCGCTGTCTCCGTCTCTGTCTCTGCCGCTGTCTCTGTCTCTGTCTCTGTCTCTGTCTCTGTCTCTGTCTCTGTCTCTGTCTCTGTCTCTGTCTCTGTCTCTGTCTCTGTCTCTGTCTCTGTCTCTGTCCCTATCTCTGTCCCTGTCTCTGTCTGAGACTCTGCCTCTGTCTCTGTCTCCGTCTCTGTCTCTGTCTCTGTCTCTGTCTCTGTCTCTGCCTCTGTCGCCGTCTCTGTCTCTGTCTCTGTCTCTGTCCCTGTCTGCGCCTCTGTCTCTGTCTCTGCCTCTGTCTCTGTCTCTGTCTCCGTCGCTGTCTCTGTCTCTGTCTCGGTCTTTGTCTCCGTCTCTGTCTCTGTCTCTGTCGCTGTCTCTCCCTCTGTCTCTGTCACCGTCTCTGTCCCTGGCTCTGTCTCTGCCTCTGTCACCGTCTCTGTCTCTGTCTCGGCCTTTGTCTCTGTCTCTGTCTCTGTCTCCGTTTCTGTCTCTGACTCTGTCTCTATCTCCGTCTCTGTCTCTGTCTCTGTCTCTGTCTCTGCCTCTGACTCTGTCTCTGTCTCTGTCTCTATCTCTGTCTCTTTCTCTGTCTCTGTCCCCGTTTCTGTCTCTGTCTCGGTCTTTGTCTCCGTCTCTGTCTCCGTTACTGTCTCTGACTCTGTCTCTGTCTCCGTCTCTGTCTCTGCCGCTGTCTCTGTCTCTGTCTCTGTCTCTGTCTCTCTCTCTGTCTCTGTCTCTGTCTCTGCCTCTGTCTCTGTCTCTGTCTCTGTCTCTGTCTCTGTCTCTGTCTCTGTTTCTATCTCTGTCCCTGTCTCTGTCTCTGCCTCTGTCTCTGTCTCCGTCTCTGTCTCTCTCTCTGTCGCTGTCTCTGTCTCTGTCTATGCCTCTGTCTCTGTCTCTGTCTCTGTCTCTGTCCCCGTATCTGTCTCTGTCTCTGTTTCTGTCTCTGTCTCTGTCGCTGTCTCTCCCTCTGTCTCTGTCACCGTCTCTGTCCCTGGCTCTGTCTCTGCCTCTGTCACCGTCTCTGTCTCTGTCTCGGTCTTTGTCTCTGTCTCTGTCTCTGTCTCTGTCTCTGTCTCGGTCTTTGTCTCCGTCTCTGTCTCTGTCTCTGTCTCTGTCTCTGTCTCTGTCTGTGTCTCTGTCTCTGTCCCCGTCTCTGTCTCTGCCGCTGTCTCTGTCTCTGTCTCTGTCTCCGTCTCTGTCTCTAATGCTGTCTCTGTCTCTGTCTCTGTCTCTGTCTCTCTCTCTGTCTCTGTCTCTGTCTCTGCCTCTGTCTCTGTCTCTGTCTCTGTCTCTGTCTCTGTCTCTGTCTCTGTCGCTGTCTCCGTCTCTGCCTCTGCTGCTGTCTCTGTCTCTGTGTCTGTCTCTGTCTCTCTTTCTGTCTCTGTCTCTGTCTCTGCCTCTGTCTCTGCCTCTGCCTCTGTCTCTGTTTCTGTCTCTGTCGCTGTCTCTGTCCCCGTATCTGTCTCTGTCTCTGTTTCTGTCTCTGTCTCTGTCGCTGTCTCTCCCTCTGTCTCTGTCACCGTCTCTGTCCCTGGCTCTGTCTCTGCCTCTGTCACCGTCTCTGTCTCTGTCTCGGCCTTTGTCTCTGTCTCTGTCTCTGTCTCTGTCTCGGTCCTTGCCTCTGTCTCCGACTCTGTCTCTGTCTCTGTCTCTGTCTCTGTCTCTGTCTCTGTCTCTGTCTCTGTCTCTGTCTCTGTCTGTGTCTCTGTCTCTGTCTCCGTCTCTGTCTCTGTCTCTGTCTCTGTCTCTGTCCCCGTATCTGTCTCTGTCTCGGTCTTTGTCTCCGTCTCTGTCTCCGTTTCTGTCTCTGACTCTGTCTCTATCTCCGTCTCTGTCTCTGTCTCTGTCTCTGTCTCTGTCTCTGTCTGAGACTCTGCCTCTGTCTCTGTCTCTGTCTCTGTCTCTGTCTCTGTCTCTGTCTCTGTCTCTGTCTCTGTCTCTGTCTCTGCCCCTGTCTCTGTCTCTGTCTCTGTCTCTGTCTCGGTCCTTGCCTCTGTCTCCGACTCTGTCTCTGTCTCTGTCTCTGTCTCTGTCTCTGTCTCTGTCTGTGTCTCTGTCTCTGCCTCCGTCTCTGTCTCTGCCGCTGTCTCTGTCTCTGTCTCTGTCTCTGTCTCTGTCTCTGTCTCTGTCTCTGCCTCTGTCTCTGTCTCTGTCTCTGTCTCTGTCGCTGTCTCTCCCTCTGTCTCTGTCACCGTCTCTGTCCCTGGCTCTGTCTCTGCCTCTGTCACCGTCTCTGTCTCTGTCTCTGTTTCTGTCTCTGTCTCTGTCGCTGTCTCTCCCTCTGTCTCTGTCACCGTCTCTGTCCCTGGCTCTGTCTCTGCCTCTGTCACCGTCTCTGTCTCTGTCTCGGTCTTTGTCTCTGTCTCTGTCTCTGTCTCTGTCTCTGTCTCTGTCTCTGTCTCGGTCTTTGTCTCTGTCTCTGTCTCTGTCTCTGCCTCTGTCTCTGTCTGAGACTCTGCCTCTGTCTCTGTCTCTGTCTCTGTCTCTGTCTCTGTCTCTGCCCCTGTCTCTGTCTCTGTCTCTGTCTCTGTCTCTGTCTCTGTCTCTGTCTCGGTCTTTGTCTCCGTCTCTGTCTCTGTATCTGTCTCTGTCTCTGTCTCTGTCTGTGTCTCTGTCTCTGTCTCCGTCTCTGTCTCTGCCGCTGTCTCTGTCTCTGTCTCTGTCTCCGTCTCTGTCTCTGCCGCCCTCTCTGTCTCTGTCTCTGCCTCTGTCTCTGTTTCTGTCTCTGTCGCTGTCTCTGTCCCCGTATCTGTCTCTGTCTCTGTTTCTGTCTCTGTCTCTGTCGCTGTCTCTCCCTCTGTCTCTGTCACCGTCTCTGTCCCTGGCTCTGTCTCTGCCTCTGTCACCGTCTCTGTCTCTGTCTCGGTCTTTGTCTCTGTCTCTGTCTCTGTCTCTGTCTCTGTCTCTGTCTCTGTCTCGGTCTTTGTCTCTGTCTCTGTCTCTGTCTCTGCCTCTGTCTCTGTCTGAGACTCTGCCTCTGTCTCTGTCTCTGTCTCTGTCTCTGTCTCTGTCTCTGCCCCTGTCTCTGTCTCTGTCTCTGTCTCTGTCTCTGTCTCTGTCTCTGTCTCGGTCTTTGCCTCTGTCTCCGACTCTGTCTCTGTCTCTGTCTCTGTCTCTGTCTCTGTCTCTGTCTCTGTCTGTGTCTCTGTCGCTGTCTCCGTCTCTGTCTCTGCCGCTGTCTCTGTCTCTGTCTCTGTCTCTGTCTCTGTCTCTGTCTCTGTCTCTGTCTCTGTCTCTGTCTCTGTCTCTGTCTCTGTCTCTGTCTCTGTCTCTGTCTCTGTCCCTATCTCTGTCCCTGTCTCTGTCTGAGACTCTGCCTCTGTCTCTGTCTCCGTCTCTGTCTCTGTCTCTGTCTCTGTCTCTGTCTCTGCCTCTGTCGCCGTCTCTGTCTCTGTCTCTGTCTCTGTCCCTGTCTGCGCCTCTGTCTCTGTCTCTGCCTCTGTCTCTGTCTCTGTCTCCGTCGCTGTCTCTGTCTCTGTCTCGGTCTTTGTCTCCGTCTCTGTCTCTGTCTCTGTCGCTGTCTCTCCCTCTGTCTCTGTCACCGTCTCTGTCCCTGGCTCTGTCTCTGCCTCTGTCACCGTCTCTGTCTCTGTCTCGGCCTTTGTCTCTGTCTCTGTCTCTGTCTCCGTTTCTGTCTCTGACTCTGTCTCTATCTCCGTCTCTGTCTCTGTCTCTGTCTCTGTCTCTGCCTCTGACTCTGTCTCTGTCTCTGTCTCTATCTCTGTCTCTTTCTCTGTCTCTGTCCCCGTTTCTGTCTCTGTCTCGGTCTTTGTCTCCGTCTCTGTCTCCGTTACTGTCTCTGACTCTGTCTCTGTCTCCGTCTCTGTCTCTGCCGCTGTCTCTGTCTCTGTCTCTGTCTCTGTCTCTCTCTCTGTCTCTGTCTCTGTCTCTGCCTCTGTCTCTGTCTCTGTCTCTGTCTCTGTCTCTGTCTCTGTCTCTGTTTCTATCTCTGTCCCTGTCTCTGTCTCTGCCTCTGTCTCTGTCTCCGTCTCTGTCTCTCTCTCTGTCGCTGTCTCTGTCTCTGTCTATGCCTCTGTCTCTGTCTCTGTCTCTGTCTCTGTCCCCGTATCTGTCTCTGTCTCTGTTTCTGTCTCTGTCTCTGTCGCTGTCTCTCCCTCTGTCTCTGTCACCGTCTCTGTCCCTGGCTCTGTCTCTGCCTCTGTCACCGTCTCTGTCTCTGTCTCGGTCTTTGTCTCTGTCTCTGTCTCTGTCTCTGTCTCTGTCTCGGTCTTTGTCTCCGTCTCTGTCTCTGTCTCTGTCTCTGTCTCTGTCTCTGTCTGTGTCTCTGTCTCTGTCCCCGTCTCTGTCTCTGCCGCTGTCTCTGTCTCTGTCTCTGTCTCCGTATCTGTCTCTAATGCTGTCTCTGTCTCTGTCTCTGTCTCTGTCTCTCTCTCTGTCTCTGTCTCTGTCTCTGCCTCTGTCTCTGTCTCTGTCTCTGTCTCTGTCTCTGTCTCTGTCTCTGTCGCTGTCTCCGTCTCTGCCTCTGCTGCTGTCTCTGTCTCTGTGTCTGTCTCTGTCTCTCTTTCTGTCTCTGTCTCTGTCTCTGCCTCTGTCTCTGCCTCTGCCTCTGTCTCTGTTTCTGTCTCTGTCGCTGTCTCTGTCCCCGTATCTGTCTCTGTCTCTGTTTCTGTCTCTGTCTCTGTCGCTGTCTCTCCCTCTGTCTCTGTCACCGTCTCTGTCCCTGGCTCTGTCTCTGCCTCTGTCACCGTCTCTGTCTCTGTCTCGGCCTTTGTCTCTGTCTCTGTCTCTGTCTCTGTCTCGGTCCTTGCCTCTGTCTCCGACTCTGTCTCTGTCTCTGTCTCTGTCTCTGTCTCTGTCTCTGTCTCTGTCTCTGTCTCTGTCTCTGTCTGTGTCTCTGTCTCTGTCTCCGTCTCTGTCTCTGTCTCTGTCTCTGTCTCTGTCCCCGTATCTGTCTCTGTCTCGGTCTTTGTCTCCGTCTCTGTCTCCGTTTCTGTCTCTGACTCTGTCTCTATCTCCGTCTCTGTCTCTGTCTCTGTCTCTGTCTCTGTCTCTGTCTGAGACTCTGCCTCTGTCTCTGTCTCTGTCTCTGTCTCTGTCTCTGTCTCTGTCTCTGTCTCTGTCTCTGTCTCTGTCTCTGCCCCTGTCTCTGTCTCTGTCTCTGTCTCTGTCTCGGTCCTTGCCTCTGTCTCCGACTCTGTCTCTGTCTCTGTCTCTGTCTCTGTCTCTGTCTCTGTCTGTGTCTCTGTCTCTGCCTCCGTCTCTGTCTCTGCCGCTGTCTCTGTCTCTGTCTCTGTCTCTGTCTCTGTCTCTGTCTCTGTCTCTGCCTCTGTCTCTGTCTCTGTCTCTGTCTCTGTCGCTGTCTCTCCCTCTGTCTCTGTCACCGTCTCTGTCCCTGGCTCTGTCTCTGCCTCTGTCACCGTCTCTGTCTCTGTCTCGGCCTTTGTCTCTGTCTCTGCCTCTGTCTCTGTCCCCGTATCTGTCTCTGTCTCTGTTTCTGTCTCTGTCTCAGTCTCTGTCTCTGTTTCTGTGTCTATCTCTGCCTCTGACTCTGTCGCTGTCAGTGTCTATGTCTCTGTCTCTGTCTCTGTCTCTGCCTCTGTCTCTATCTCTGTCCCTGTCTCTGTCTGAGACTCTGCCTCTGTCTCTGTCTCTGTCTCTGTCTCTGTCTCTGTCTCTGTCTCTGTCTCTGTCTCTGTCTCTGTCCCTGTCTCTGTCTCTGTCTCTGTCTCTGTCTCTGTCTTTGTCTCTGTCTCTGTCTCTGTCTCTGTCTCTGTCCCTGTCTCTGTCTCTGTCTCTATCTCTGTCCCTGTCTCTGTCTGAGACTCTGCCTCCGTCTCTGTCTCTGTCTCCGTCTCTGTCTCTGTCTCTGTCTCGGTCTTTGTCTCCGTCTCTGTCTCTGTCTCTGTCTCTGTCTCTGTCTCTGCCTCTGTCTGTGTCTCTGACTCTGTCCCCGTCTCTGTCTCTGCCGCTGTCTCTGTCTCTGTCTCTGTCTCCGTCTCTGCCTCTGCTGCTGTCTCTGTCTCTGTCTCTGTCTCTGTCTCCCTCTCTGTCTCTGTCTCTGTCTCTGCCTCTGTCTCTGTCTCTGTCTCTGTCTCTGTCTCTTTCTCTGTCTCTGTCCCCGTTTCTGTCTCTGTCTCGGTCTTTGTCTCCGTCTCTGTCTCCGTTACTGTCTCTGACTCTGTCTCTGTCTCCGTCTCTGTCTCTGCCGCTGTCTCTGTCTCTGTCTCTGTCTCTGTCTCTCTCTCTGTCTCTGTCTCTGTCTCTGCCTCTGTCTCTGTCTCTGTCTCTGTCTCTGTCTCTGTCTCTGTCTCTGTCTCTGTTTCTATCTCTGTCCCTGTCTCTGTCTCTGCCTCTGTCTCTGTCTCCGTCTCTGTCTCTCTCTCTGTCGCTGTCTCTGTCTCTGTCTATGCCTCTGTCTCTGTCTCTGTCTCTGTCTCTGTCCCCGTATCTGTCTCTGTCTCTGTTTCTGTCTCTGTCTCTGTCGCTGTCTCTCCCTCTGTCTCTGTCACCGTCTCTGTCCCTGGCTCTGTCTCTGCCTCTGTCACCGTCTCTGTCTCTGTCTCGGTCTTTGTCTCTGTCTCTGTCTCTGTCTCTGTCTCTGTCTCGGTCTTTGTCTCCGTCTCTGTCTCTGTCTCTGTCTCTGTCTCTGTCTCTGTCTGTGTCTCTGTCTCTGTCCCCGACTCTGTCTCTGCCGCTGTCTCTGTCTCTGTCTCTGTCTCCGTCTCTGTCTCTAATGCTGTCTCTGTCTCTGTCTCTGTCTCTGTCTCTCTCTCTGTCTCTGTCTCTGTCTCTGCCTCTGTCTCTGTCTCTGTCTCTGTCTCTGTCTCTGTCTCTGTCTCTGTCTCTGTCGCTGTCTCCGTCTCTGCCTCTGCTGCTGTCTCTGTCTCTGTGTCTGTCTCTGTCTCTCTTTCTGTCTCTGTCTCTGTCTCTGCCTCTGTCTCTGCCTCTGCCTCTGTCTCTGTTTCTGTCTCTGTCGCTGTCTCTGTCCCCGTATCTGTCTCTGTCTCTGTTTCTGTCTCTGTCTCTGTCGCTGTCTCTCCCTCTGTCTCTGTCACCGTCTCTGTCCCTGGCTCTGTCTCTGCCTCTGTCACCGTCTCTGTCTCTGTCTCGGCCTTTGTCTCTGTCTCTGTCTCTGTCTCTGTCTCGGTCCTTGCCTCTGTCTCCGACTCTGTCTCTGTCTCTGTCTCTGTCTCTGTCTCTGTCTCTGTCTCTGTCTCTGTCTCTGTCTGTGTCTCTGTCTCTGTCTCCGTCTCTGTCTCTGTCTCTGTCTCTGTCTCTGTCCCCGTATCTGTCTCTGTCTCGGTCTTTGTCTCCGTCTCTGTCTCCGTTTCTGTCTCTGACTCTGTTTCTATCTCCGTCTCTGTCTCTGTCTCTGTCTCTGTCTCTGTCTCTGTCTGAGACTCTGCCTCTGTCTCTGTCTCTGTCTCTGTCTCTGTCTCTGTCTCTGTCTCTGTCTCTGTCTCTGTCTCTGCCCCTGTCTCTGTCTCTGTCTCTGTCTCTGTCTCGGTCCTTGCCTCTGTCTCCGACTCTGTCTCTGTCTCTGTCTCTGTCTCTGTCTCTGTCTCTGTCTCTGTCTCTGTCTGTGTCTCTGTCTCTGTCTCCGTCTCTGTCTCTGCCGCTGTCTCTGTCTCTGTCTCTGTCTCTGTCTCTGTCTCTGCCTCTGTCTCTGTCTCTGTCTCTGTCTCTGTCGCTGTCTCTCCCTCTGTCTCTGTCACCGTCTCTGTCCCTGGCTCTGTCTCTGCCTCTGTCACCGTCTCTGTCTCTGTCTCGGCCTTTGTCTCTGTCTCTGTCTCTGTCTCTGTCTCTGTCTCTGTCTCTGTCTCTGTCTCTATCTCTGTCTGGGACCCTGTCTCTGTCTCTGTCTCGGTCTTTGTCTCCGTCTCTGTCTCCGTTTCTGTCTCTGACTCTGTCTCTATCTCCGTCTCTGTCTCTGTCTCTGTCTCTGTCTCTGCCTCTGTCTCTGTCTCTGTCTCTGTCTCTGTCTCCGTCTCTGCCTCTGTCTCTGTCTCTGTCGCTGTCTCTCCCTCTGTCTCTGTCACCGTCTCTGTCCCTGGCTCTGTCTCTCCCTCTGTCTCTGTCACCGTCTCTGCCCCTGGCTCTGTCTCTGCCTCTGTCACCGTCTCTGTCTCTGTCTCTGACTCTGTCTCTGTCTCCGTCTCTGTCTCTGTCGCTGTCTCCGTCTCTGTCTCTGTCTCTGTCTCTCTCTCTGTCTCTGTCTCTGTCTCTGCCTCTGTCTCTGTCTTTGTCTCTGTCTCTGTCTCTGTCTCTGTCTGTGTCTCTGTCTCTGTCTCTGTCTCCGTCTCTGTCTCTGTCTCTGCCTCTGTCTCTGTCTCTGTCTCTGTCTCTGTCTCTGTCTCTGTCTCTGTCTCTGTCCCTATCTCTGTCCCTGTCTCTGTCTGAGACTCTGCCTCTGTCTCTGTCTCCGTCTCTGTCTCTGTCTCTGTCTCTGTCTCTGTCTCTGCCTCTGTCGCCGTCTCTGTCTCTGTCTCTGTCTCTGTCCCTGTCTGCGCCTCTGTCTCTGTCTCTGCCTCTGTCTCTGTCTCTGTCTCCGTCGCTGTCTCTGTCTCTGTCTCGGTCTTTGTCTCCGTCTCTGTCTCTGTCTCTGTCGCTGTCTCTCCCTCTGTCTCTGTCACCGTCTCTGTCCCTGGCTCTGTCTCTGCCTCTGTCACCGTCTCTGTCTCTGTCTCGGCCTTTGTCTCTGTCTCTGTCTCTGTCTCTGCCTCTGTCTCTGTCTCTGTCTCTGTCTCTGTCTCTGTCTCTGTCTCTGTCTCTGTCACTATCTCTGTCCCCGTCTCTGTCTGAGACTCTGCCTCTGTCTCTGTCTCTGTCTCCGTCTCTGTCTCTGTCTCTGTCTCGGTCTTTGTCTCCGTCTCTGTCTCTGTCTCTGTCTCTGTCTCTGTCTCTGTCTGTGTCTCTGTCTCTGTCTCCGTCTCTGTCTCTGCCGCTGTCTCTGTCTCTGTCTCTGTCTCCGTCTCTGTCTCTGCCGCCCTCTCTGTCTCTGTCTCTGCCTCTGTCTCTGTTTCTGTCTCTGTCGCTGTCTCTGTCCCCGTATCTGTCTCTGTCTCTGTTTCTGTCTCTGTCTCTGTCGCTGTCTCTCCCTCTGTCTCTGTCACCGTCTCTGTCCCTGGCTCTGTCTCTGCCTCTGTCACCGTCTCTGTCTCTGTCTCGGTCTTTGTCTCTGTCTCTGTCTCTGTCTCTGTCTCTGTCTCTGTCTCTGTCTCTGTCTCGGTCTTTGTCTCTGTCTCTGTCTCTGTCTCTGCCTCTGTCTCTGTCTGAGACTCTGCCTCTGTCTCTGTCTCTGTCTCTGTCTCTGTCTCTGTCTCTGCCCCTGTCTCTGTCTCTGTCTCTGTCTCTGTCTCTGTCTCTGTCTCGGTCTTTGCCTCTGTCTCCGACTCTGTCTCTGTCTCTGTCTCTGTCTCTGTCTCTGTCTCTGTCTCTGTCTCTGTCTCTGTCTGTGTCTCTGTCGCTGTCTCCGTCTCTGTCTCTGCCGCTGTCTCTGTCTCTGTCTCTGTCTCTGTCTCTGTCTCTGTCTCTGTCTCTGTCTCTGTCTCTGTCTCTGTCTCTGTCTCTGTCTCTGTCTCTGTCTCTGTCTCTGTCCCTATCTCTGTCCCTGTCTCTGTCTGAGACTCTGCCTCTGTCTCTGTCTCCGTCTCTGTCTCTGTCTCTGTCTCTGTCTCTGTCTCTGCCTCTGTCGCCGTCTCTGTCTCTGTCTCTGTCTCTGTCCCTGTCTGCGCCTCTGTCTCTGTCTCTGCCTCTGTCTCTGTCTCTGTCTCCGTCGCTGTCTCTGTCTCTGTCTCGGTCTTTGTCTCCGTCTCTGTCTCTGTCTCTGTCGCTGTCTCTCCCTCTGTCTCTGTCACCGTCTCTGTCCCTGGCTCTGTCTCTGCCTCTGTCACCGTCTCTGTCTCTGTCTCGGCCTTTGTCTCTGTCTCTGTCTCTGTCTCCGTTTCTGTCTCTGACTCTGTCTCTATCTCCGTCTCTGTCTCTGTCTCTGTCTCTGTCTCTGCCTCTGACTCTGTCTCTGTCTCTGTCTCTATCTCTGTCTCTTTCTCTGTCTCTGTCCCCGTTTCTGTCTCTGTCTCGGTCTTTGTCTCCGTCTCTGTCTCCGTTACTGTCTCTGACTCTGTCTCTGTCTCCGTCTCTGTCTCTGCCGCTGTCTCTGTCTCTGTCTCTGTCTCTGTCTCTCTCTCTGTCTCTGTCTCTGTCTCTGCCTCTGTCTCTGTCTCTGTCTCTGTCTCTGTCTCTGTCTCTGTCTCTGTTTCTATCTCTGTCCCTGTCTCTGTCTCTGCCTCTGTCTCTGTCTCCGTCTCTGTCTCTCTCTCTGTCGCTGTCTCTGTCTCTGTCTATGCCTCTGTCTCTGTCTCTGTCTCTGTCTCTGTCCCCGTATCTGTCTCTGTCTCTGTTTCTGTCTCTGTCTCTGTCGCTGTCTCTCCCTCTGTCTCTGTCACCGTCTCTGTCCCTGGCTCTGTCTCTGCCTCTGTCACCGTCTCTGTCTCTGTCTCGGTCTTTGTCTCTGTCTCTGTCTCTGTCTCTGTCTCTGTCTCGGTCTTTGTCTCCGTCTCTGTCTCTGTCTCTGTCTCTGTCTCTGTCTCTGTCTGTGTCTCTGTCTCTGTCCCCGTCTCTGTCTCTGCCGCTGTCTCTGTCTCTGTCTCTGTCTCCGTCTCTGTCTCTAATGCTGTCTCTGTCTCTGTCTCTGTCTCTGTCTCTCTCTCTGTCTCTGTCTCTGTCTCTGCCTCTGTCTCTGTCTCTGTCTCTGTCTCTGTCTCTGTCTCTGTCTCTGTCGCTGTCTCCGTCTCTGCCTCTGCTGCTGTCTCTGTCTCTGTGTCTGTCTCTGTCTCTCTTTCTGTCTCTGTCTCTGTCTCTGCCTCTGTCTCTGCCTCTGCCTCTGTCTCTGTTTCTGTCTCTGTCGCTGTCTCTGTCCCCGTATCTGTCTCTGTCTCTGTTTCTGTCTCTGTCTCTGTCGCTGTCTCTACCTCTGTCTCTGTCACCGTCTCTGTCCCTGGCTCTGTCTCTGCCTCTGTCACCGTCTCTGTCTCTGTCTCGGCCTTTGTCTCTGTCTCTGTCTCTGTCTCTGTCTCGGTCCTTGCCTCTGTCTCCGACTCTGTCTCTGTCTCTGTCTCTGTCTCTGTCTCTGTCTCTGTCTCTGTCTCTGTCTCTGTCTCTGTCTGTGTCTCTGTCTCTGTCTCCGTCTCTGTCTCTGTCTCTGTCTCTGTCTCTGTCCCCGTATCTGTCTCTGTCTCGGTCTTTGTCTCCGTCTCTGTCTCCGTTTCTGTCTCTGACTCTGTCTCTATCTCCGTCTCTGTCTCTGTCTCTGTCTCTGTCTCTGTCTCTGTCTGAGACTCTGCCTCTGTCTCTGTCTCTGTCTCTGTCTCTGTCTCTGTCTCTGTCTCTGTCTCTGTCTCTGTCTCTGTCTCTGCCCCTGTCTCTGTCTCTGTCTCTGTCTCTGTCTCGGTCCTTGCCTCTGTCTCCGACTCTGTCTCTGTCTCTGTCTCTGTCTCTGTCTCTGTCTCTGTCTGTGTCTCTGTCTCTGCCTCCGTCTCTGTCTCTGCCGCTGTCTCTGTCTCTGTCTCTGTCTCTGTCTCTGTCTCTGTCTCTGTCTCTGCCTCTGTCTCTGTCTCTGTCTCTGTCTCTGTCGCTGTCTCTCCCTCTGTCTCTGTCACCGTCTCTGTCCCTGGCTCTGTCTCTGCCTCTGTCACCGTCTCTGTCTCTGTCTCGGCCTTTGTCTCTGTCTCTGTCTCTGTCTCTGTCTCTGTCTCTGTCTCTGTCTCTGTCTCTGTCTCTATCTCTGTCACTGTCTCTGTCTGGGACCCTGTCTCTGTCTCTGTCTCGGTCTTTGTCTCCGTCTCTGTCTCCGTTTCTGTCTCTGACTCTGTCTCTATCTCCGTCTCTGTCTCTGTCTCTGTCTCTGTCTCTGCCTCTGTCTCTGTCTCTGTCTCTGTCTCTGTCTCCGTCTCTGCCTCTGTCTCTGTCTCTGTCGCTGTCTCTCCCTCTGTCTCTGTCACCGTCTCTGTCCCTGGCTCTGTCTCTCCCTCTGTCTCTGTCACCGTCTCTGCCCCTGGCTCTGTCTCTGCCTCTGTCACCGTCTCTGTCTCTGTCTCTGACTCTGTCTCTGTCTCCGTCTCTGTCTCTGCCGCTGTCTCCGTCTCTGTCTCTGTCTCTGTCTCTCTCTCTGTCTCTGTCTCTGTCTCTGCCTCTGTCTCTGTCTTTGTCTCTGTCTCTGTCTCTGTCTCTGTCTGTGTCTCTGTCTCTGTCTCTGTCTCCGTCTCTGTCTCTGTCTCTGCCTCTGTCTCTGTCTCTGTCTCTGTCTCTGTCTCTGTCTCTGTCTCTGTCTCTGTCCCTATCTCTGTCCCTGTCTCCGTCTGAGACTCTGCCTCTGTCTCTGTCTCCGTCTCTGTCTCTGTCTCTGTCTCTGTCTCTGTCTCTGCCTCTGTCGCCGTCTCTGTCTCTGTCTCTGTCTCTGTCCCTGTCTGCGCCTCTGTCTCTGTCTCTGCCTCTGTCTCTGTCTCTGTCTCCGTCGCTGTCTCTGTCTCTGTCTCGGTCTTTGTCTCCGTCTCTGTCTCTGTCTCTGTCGCTGTCTCTCCCTCTGTCTCTGTCACCGTCTCTGTCCCTGGCTCTGTCTCTGCCTCTGTCACCGTCTCTGTCTCTGTCTCGGCCTTTGTCTCTGTCTCTGTCTCTGTCTCTGCCTCTGTCTCTGTCTCTGTCTCTGTCTCTGTCTCTGTCTCTGTCTCTGTCTCTGTCTCTATCTCTGTCCCCGTCTCTGTCTGAGACTCTGCCTCTGTCTCTGTCTCTGTCTCCGTCTCTGTCTCTGTCTCTGTCTCGGTCTTTGTCTCCGTCTCTGTCTCTGTCTCTGTCTCTGTCTCTGTCTGTGTCTCTGTCTCTGTCTCCGTCTCTGTCTCTGCCGCTGTCTCTGTCTCTGTCTCTGTCTCCGTCTCTGTCTCTGCCGCCCTCTCTGTCTCTGTCTCTGCCTCTGTCTCTGTTTCTGTCTCTGTCGCTGTCTCTGTCCCCGTATCTGTCTCTGTCTCTGTTTCTGTCTCTGTCTCTGTCGCTGTCTCTCCCTCTGTCTCTGTCACCGTCTCTGTCCCTGGCTCTGTCTCTGCCTCTGTCACCGTCTCTGTCTCTGTCTCGGTCTTTGTCTCTGTCTCTGTCTCTGTCTCTGTCTCTGTCTCGGTCTTTGTCTCTGTCTCTGTCTCTGTCTCTGCCTCTGTCTCTGTCTGAGACTCTGCCTCTGTCTCTGTCTCTGTCTCTGTCTCTGTCTCTGTCTCTGCCCCTGTCTCTGTCTCTGTCTCTGTCTCTGTCTCTGTCTCGGTCTCTGTCTCTGCCGCTCTCTCTGTCTCTGTCTCTGTCTCTGTCTCTGTCTCTCTCTCTGTCTCTGTCTCTGTCTCTGCCTCTGTCTCTGTCTCTGTCTCCGTCTCTGTCTCTGTCTCTGTCTCTGTCCCCGTATCTGTCTCTGTCTCGGTCTTTGTCTCCGTCTCTGTCTCCGTTTCTGTCTCTGACTCTGTCTCTATCTCCGTCTCTGTCTCTGTCTCTGTCTCTGTCTCTGTCTCTGTCTGAGACTCTGCCTCTGTCTCTGTCTCTGTCTCTGTCTCTGTCTCTGTCTCTGTCTCTGTCTCTGTCTCTGCCCCTGTCTCTGTCTCTGTCTCTGTCTCTGTCTCTGTCTCTGTCTCGGTCCTTGCCTCTGTCTCCGACTCTGTCTCTGTCTCTGTCTCTGTCTCTGTCTCTGTCTCTGTCTCTGTCTCTGTCTGTGTCTCTGTCTCTGTCTCCGTCTCTGTCTCTGCCGCTGTCTCTGTCTCTGTCTCTGTCTCTGTCTCTGTCTCTGCCTCTGTCTCTGTCTCTGTCTCTGTCGCTGTCTCTCCCTCTGTCTCTGTCACCGTCTCTGTCCCTGGCTCTGTCTCTGCCTCTGTCACCGTCTCTGTCTCTGTCTCGGCCTTTGTCTCTGTCTCTGTCTCTGTCTCTGTCTCTGTCTCTGTCTCTGTCTCTGTCTCTGTCTCTGTCTCTGCCTCTGTCTCTGTCTCTGTCTCTGTCTCTGTCTCTGTCTCTCTCTCTGTCTCTGTCTCTGTCTCTGCCTCTGTCTCTGTCTCTGTCGGTGTCTCTCCCTCTGTCTCTGTCACCGTCTCCGTCCCTGGCTCTGTCTCTCCCTCTGTCTCTGTCACCGTCTCTGTCCCTGGCTCTGTCTCTGCCTCTGTCACCGTCTCTGTCTCTGTCTCTGACTCTGTCTCTGTCTCCGTCTCTGTCTCTGCCGCTGTCTCTGTCTCTGTCTCTGTCTCTGTTTCTCTCTCTGTCTCTGTCTCTGTCTCTGCCTCTGTCTCTGTCTCTGTCTCTGTCTCTGTCTCTGTCTCTGTCTCTGTCTCTGTCTCTGTCTGTGTCTCTGTCTCTGTCTCCGTCTCTGTCTCTGCCGCTGTCTCTGGCTCTGTCTCTGTCTCTGTCTCTGTCTCTGTCTCTGCCTCTGTCTCTGTCTCTGTCTCTGTCGTTGTCTCCCCCTCTGTCTCTGTCACCGTCTCTGTCCCTGGCTCTGTCTCTGCCTCTGTCACCGTCTCTGTCTCTGTCTCGGTCTTTGTCTCTGTCTCGGTCTTTGTCTCTGTCTCTGTCTCTGTCTCTGTCTCTGTCTCTGTCTCTGTCTCTGTCTCCGTCTCTGTCTCTGTCTCTGTCTCTGTCTCTGTCTCTGTCTCTGTCTCTGCCTCTGTCTCTGCCGCTGTCTCTGTCTCTGTCTCAGTCTCTGTCTCTGTGTGCGTCTCTGTCTCTGTCTCTGTCTCTGCCTCTGTCTCTGTCCCCGTATCTGTCTCTGTCTCTGTTTCTGTCTCTGTCTCAGTCTCTGTCTCTGTCTCTGTGTCTATCTCTGCCTCTGACTCTGTCGCTGTCCGTGTCTATGTCTCTGTCTCTGTCTCTGTCTCCGTCTGCGTCGCTGCCTCTGTCTCCGTCTCTGTCCCAGTCTCTGTCTCTGTCTCCGTCTCTGTCCCTGGCTCTGTCTCTGCCTCTGTCACCGTCTCCGTCTCTGTCTCGGTCTTTGTCTCTGTCTCTGTCTCTGTTTCTGTTTCTGTCTCTGTCTCTGTCTCTGTCTCAGACCCTGCCTCTGTCTCTGTCTCTCTCTCTGTCTCTGTCTCTGTCTCTGTTTCTGTCTCTGCCTCTGTCACCGTCTCTGTCTCTGTCTCGGTCTTTGTCTCTGTGTCTGTCTCTGTCTCTGTCTCTGTCTCTGTCTCTGTCTCGTTTGCTGTCTCTCCCTCTGTCTCTGTCTCCGTCTCTGTCCCAGGCTCTGTCTCTGCCACTGTCTCCGTCTCTGTCCCTGTCTCGGTCTTTGTCTCCGTCTCTGTCTCTGTCTCTGTCTCTGTCTCTGTTTCTGTCTCTGTCTCTGTCTGTATCTCTGTCACTGTCTCCGTCTCTGTCTCTGCCGCTGTCTCTGTCTCTGTCTCAGTCTCTGTCTCAGTCTCTGTCTCTGTCCCCGTATCTGTCTCTGTCTCTGTTTCTGTCTCTGTCTCAGTCTCTGTCTCTGTCTCTGTGTCGATCTCTGCCTCTGACTCTGTCGCTGTCCGTGTCTGTGTCTCTGTCTCTGTCTCTGTCTCCGTCTGCGTCTCTGTCTCTGTCTCTGTCTCCGTCTCTGTCCCAGTCTCTGTCTCTGTCTCTGTCTCCGTCTCTGTCCCTGGCTCTGTCTCTGCCTCTGTCACCGTCTCTGTCTCTGTCTCGGTCTTTGTCTCTGTCTCTGTCTCTGTCTCTTTCTCTGTCTCCGTCTCTGTCTCTGTCTCAGACTCTGCCTCTGTCTCTGTCTCTCTCTCTGTCTCTGTCTCTGTCTGTGTCTCTGTCTCTGTCTCTTTCTCTGTCTCTGTCTCTGTCTCTGTCTCTGTCTCTGTCTCTGTCTCTGTCTCTGCCTCTGTCTCCGTCTCTGTCTCTGTCTCGGTCTTTGTCTCCGTCTCTGTCTCTGTCTCTGTCTCTGTCTCTGTCTCTGTCTCTGTCTCTGTCTCTGTCTCTGTCTCTGTCTCTGTCTCTGCCGCTGTCTCTGTCTCTGTCTCAGTCTCTGTCTCTGTGTGCGTCTCTGTCTCTGTCTCTGTCTCTGCCTCTGTCTCTGTCCCCGTATCTGTCTCTGTCTCTGTTTCTGTCTCTGTCTCTGTCTCTGTCTCGGTCCTTGCCTCTGTCTCCGACTCTGTCTCTGTCTCTGTCTCTGTCTCTGTCTCTGTCTCTGTCTCTGTCTCTGTCTGTGTCTCTGTCTCTGTCTCCGTCTCTGTCTCTGCCGCTGTCTCTGTCTCTGTCTCTGTCTCTGTCTCTGTCTCTGCCTCTGTCTCTGTCTCTGTCTCTGACTCTGTCGCTGTCTCTCCCTCTGTCTCTGTCACCGTCTCTGTCCCTGGCTCTGTCTCTGCCTCTGTCACCGTCTCTGTCTCTGTCTCGGCCTTTGTCTCTGTCTCTGTCTCTGTCTCTGTCTCTGTCTCTGTCTCTGTCTCTGTCTCTGTCTCGTTTGCTGTCTCTCCCTCTGTCTCTGTCTCCGTCTCTGTCCCAGGCTCTGTCTCTGCCACTGTCTCCGTCTCTGTCCCTGTCTCGGTCTTTGTCTCCGTCTCTGTCTCTGTCTCTGTCTCTGTCTCTGTTTCTGTCTCTGTCTCTGTCTGTATCTCTGTCACTGTCTCCGTCTCTGTCTCTGCCGCTGTCTCTGTCTCTGTCTCAGTCTCTGTCTCAGTCTCTGTCTCTGTCCCCGTATCTGTCTCTGTCTCTGTTTCTGTCTCTGTCTCAGTCTCTGTCTCTGTCTCTGTGTCGATCTCTGCCTCTGACTCTGTCGCTGTCCGTGTCTGTGTCTCTGTCTCTGTCTCTGTCTCCGTCTGCGTCTCTGTCTCTGTCTCTGTCTCCGTCTCTGTCCCAGTCTCTGTCTCTGTCTCTGTCTCCGTCTCTGTCCCTGGCTCTGTCTCTGCCTCTGTCACCGTCTCTGTCTCTGTCTCGGTCTTTGTCTCTGTCTCTGTCTCTGTCTCTTTCTCTGTCTCCGTCTCTGTCTCTGTCTCAGACTCTGCCTCTGTCTCTGTCTCTCTCTCTGTCTCTGTCTCTGTCTGTGTCTCTGTCTCTGTCTCTTTCTCTGTCTCTGTCTCTGTCTCTGTCTCTGTCTCTGTCTCTGTCTCTGTCTCTGCCTCTGTCTCCGTCTCTGTCTCTGTCTCGGTCTTTGTCTCCGTCTCTGTCTCTGTCTCTGTCTCTGTCTCTGTCTCTGTCTCTGTCTCTGTCTCTGTCTCTGTCTCTGTCTCTGTCTCTGCCGCTGTCTCTGTCTCTGTCTCAGTCTCTGTCTCTGTGTGCGTCTCTGTCTCTGTCTCTGTCTCTGCCTCTGTCTCTGTCCCCGTATCTGTCTCTGTCTCTGTTTCTGTCTCTGTCTCTGTCTCTGTCTCGGTCCTTGCCTCTGTCTCCGACTCTGTCTCTGTCTCTGTCTCTGTCTCTGTCTCTGTCTCTGTCTCTGTCTCTGTCTGTGTCTCTGTCTCTGTCTCCGTCTCTGTCTCTGCCGCTGTCTCTGTCTCTGTCTCTGTCTCTGTCTCTGTCTCTGCCTCTGTCTCTGTCTCTGTCTCTGACTCTGTCGCTGTCTCTCCCTCTGTCTCTGTCACCGTCTCTGTCCCTGGCTCTGTCTCTGCCTCTGTCACCGTCTCTGTCTCTGTCTCGGCCTTTGTCTCTGTCTCTGTCTCTGTCTCTGTCTCTGTCTCTGTCTCTGTCTCTGTCTCTATCTCTGTCACTGTCTCTGTTTGGGACCCTGTCTCTGTCTCTGTCTCGGTCTTTGTCTCCGTCTCTGTCTCCGTTTCTGTCTCTGACTCTGTCTCTATCTCCGTCTCTGTCTCTGTCTCTGTCTCTGTCTCTGTCTCTGTCTCTGTCTCTGTCGCTGTCTCTGTCTCCGTCTCTGCCTCTGTCTCTGTCTCTGTCGCTGTCTCTCCCTCTGTCTCTGTCACCGTCTCTGTCCCTGGCTCTGTCTCTCCCTCTGTCTCTGTCACCGTCTCTGCCCCTGGCTCTGTCTCTGCCTCTGTCACCGTCTCTGTCTCTGTCTCTGACTCTGTCTCTGTCTCCGTCTCTGTCTCTGCCGCTGTCTCTGTCTCTGTCTCTGTCTCTGTCTCTCTCTCTGTCTCTGTCTCTGTCTCTGCCTCTGTCTCTGTCTTTGTCTCTGTCTCTGTCTCTGTCTCTGTCTGTGTCTCTGTCTCTGTCTCTGTCTCCGTCTCTGTCTCTGTCTCTGCCTCTGTCTCTGTCTCTGTCTCTGTCTCTGTCTCTGTCTCTGTCTCTGTCTCTGTCCCTATCTCTGTCCCTGTCTCTGTCTGAGACTCTGCCTCTGTCTCTGTCTCCGTCTCTGTCTCTGTCTCTGTCTCTGTCTCTGTCTCTATCTCTGTCCCCGTCTCTGTCTGAGACTCTGCCTCTGTCTCTGTCTCTGTCTCCGTCTCTGTCTCTGTCTCTGTCTCGGTCTTTGTCTCCGTCTCTGTCTATGTCTCTGTCTCTGTCTCTGTCTCTGTCTGTGTCTCTGTCTCTGTCTCCGTCTCTGTCTCTGCCGCTGTCTCTGTCTCTGTCTCTGTCTCCGTCTCTGTCTCTGCCGCCCTCTCTGTCTCTGTCTCTGTCTCTGTCTCTGTCTCTCTCTCTGTCTCTGTCTCTGTCTCTGTCTCTGTCTCTGTCTCTGTCTCTGTCTCTGCCTCTGCCTCTGTCTCTGTTTCTGTCTCTGTCGCTGTCTCTGTCCCCGTATCTGTCTCTGTCTCTGTTTCTGTCTCTGTCTCTGTCGCTGTCTCTCCCTCTGTCTCTGTCACCGTCTCTGTCCCTGGCTCTGTCTCTGCCTCTGTCACCGTCTCTGTCTCTGTCTCGGTCTTTGTCTCTGTCTCTGTCTCTGTCTCTGTCTCTGTCTCTGTCTCGGTCTTTGTCTCTGTCTCTGTCTCTGTCTCTGCCTCTGTCTCTGTCTGAGACTCTGCCTCTGTCTCTGTCTCTGTCTCTGTCTCTGTCTCTGTCTCTGCCCCTGTCTCTGTCTCTGTCTCTGTCTCTGTCTCTGTCTCTGTCTCTGTCTCTGTCTCTGTCTCTGTCTCTGCCTCTGTCTCTGTCTCTGTCTCTGTCTCTGTCTCTGTCTCTCTCTCTGTCTCTGTCTCTGTCTCTGCCTCTGTCTCTGTCTCTGTCGGTGTCTCTCCCTCTGTCTCTGTCACCGTCTCCGTCCCTGACTCTGTCTCTCCCTCTGTCTCTGTCACCGTCTCTGTCCCTGGCTCTGTCTCTGCCTCTGTCACCGTCTCTGTCTCTGTCTCTGTCTCTGACTCTGTCTCTGTCTCCGTCTCTGTCTCTGCCGCTGTCTCTGTCTCTGTCTCTGTCTCTGTTTCTCTCTCTGTCTCTGTCTCTGTCTCTGCCTCTGTCTCTGTCTCTGTCTCTGTCTCTGTCTCTGTCTCTGTCTCTGTCTCTGTCTCTGTCTGTGTCTCTGTCTCTGTCTCCGTCTCTGTCTCTGCCGCTGTCTCTGGCTCTGTCTCTGTCTCTATCTCCGTCTCTGTCTCTGTCTCTGTCTCTGTCTCTGCCTCTGTCTCTGTCTCTGTCTCTGTCTCTGTCTCTGTCTCTCTCTCTGTCTCTGTCGCTGTCTCCGTCTCTGCCTCTGCTGCTGTCTCTGTCTCTGTGTCTGTCTCTGTCTCTCTTTCTGTCTCTGTCTCTGTCTCTGCCTCTGTCTCTGCCTCTGCCTCTGTCTCTGTTTCTGTCTCTGTCGCTGTCTCTGTCCCCGTATCTGTCTCTGTCTCTGTTTCTGTCTCTGTCTCTGTCGCTGTCTCTCCCTCTGTCTCTGTCACCGTCTCTGTCCCTGGCTCTGTCTCTGCCTCTGTCACCGTCTCTGTCTCTGTCTCGGCCTTTGTCTCTGTCTCTGTCTCTGTCTCTGTCTCTGTCTCTGTCTCTGTCTCTGTCTCTGTCTGTGTCTCTGTCTCTGTCTCCGTCTCTGTCTCTGCCGCTGTCTCTGTCTCTGTCTCTGTCTCTGTCTCTGTCTCTGCCTCTGTCTCTGTCTCTGTCTCTGTCTCTGTCGCTGTCTCTCCCTCTGTCTCTGTCACCGTCTCTGTCCCTGGCTCTGTCTCTGCCTCTGTCACCGTCTCTGTCTCTGTCTCGGCCTTTGTCTCTGTCTCTGTCTCTGTCTCTGTCTCTGTCTCTGTCTCTGTCTCTGTCTCTATCTCTGTCACTGTCTCTGTCTGGGACCCTGTCTCTGTCTCTGTCTCGGTCTTTGTCTCCGTCTCTGTCTCCGTTTCTGTCTCTGACTCTGTCTCTATCTCCGTCTCTGTCTCTGTCTCTGTCTCTGTCTCTGCCTCTGTCTCTGTCTCTGTCTCTGTCTCTGTCTCCGTCTCTGCCTCTGTCTCTGTCTCTGTCGCTGTCTCTCCCTCTATCTCTGTCACCGTCTCTGTCCCTGGCTCTGTCTCTCCCTCTGTCTCTGTCACCGTCTCTGCCCCTGGCTCTGTCTCTGCCTCTGTCACCGTCTCTGTCTCTGTCTCTGTCTCTGACTCTGTCTCTGTCTCCGTCTCTGTCTCTGCCGCTGTCTCTGTCTCTGTCTCTGTCTCTGTCTCTCTCTCTGTCTCTGTCTCTGTCTCTGCCTCTGTCTCTGTCTTTGTCTCTGTCTCTGTCTCTGTCTCTGTCTGTGTCTCTGTCTCTGTCTCTGTCTCCGTCTCTGTCTCTGTCTCTGCCTCTGTCTCTGTCTCTGTCTCTGTCTCTGTCTCTGTCTCTGTCTCTGTCTCTGTCCCTATCTCTGTCCCTGTCTCTGTCTGAGACTCTGCCTCTGTCTCTGTCTCTGTCTCTGTCTCTGTCTCTGCCCCTGTCGCCGTCTCTGTCTCTGTCTCTGTCTCTGTCCCTGTCTGCGCCTCTGTCTCTGTCTCTGCCTCTGTCTCTGTCTCTGTCTCCGTCGCTGTCTCTGTCTCTGTCTCGGTCTTTGTCTCCGTCTCTGTCTCTGTCTCTGTCGCTGTCTCTCCCTCTGTCTCTGTCACCGTCTCTGTCCCTGGCTCTGTCTCTGCCTCTGTCACCGTCTCTGTCTCTGTCTCGGCCTTTGTCTCTGTCTCTGTCTCTGTCTCTGTCTCTGTCTCCGTCTCTGTCTCTGCCGCTGTCTCTGTCTCTGTCTCTGTCTCCGTCTCTGTCTCTGCCGCTCTCTCTGTCTCTGTCTCTGTCTCTGTCTCTGTCTCTCTCTCTGTCTCTGTCTCTGTCTCTGCCTCTGTCTCTGTCTCTGTCTCCGTCTCTGTCTCTGTCTCTGTCTCTGTCTCTGTCCCCGTATCTGTCTCTGTCTCGGTCTTTGTCTCCGTCTCTGTCTCCGTTTCTGTCTCTGACTCTGTCTCTATCTCCGTCTCTGTCTCTGTCTCTGTCTCTGTCTCTGTCTCTGTCTGAGACTCTGCCTCTGTCTCTGTCTCTGTCTCTGTCTCTGTCTCTGTCTCTGTCTCTGTCTCTGTCTCTGCCCCTGTCTCTGTCTCTGTCTCTGTCTCTGTCTCTGTCTCTGTCTCGGTCCTTGCCTCTGTCTCCGACTCTGTCTCTGTCTCTGTCTCTGTCTCTGTCTCTGTCTCTGTCTCTGTCTCTGTCTGTGTCTCTGTCTCTGTCTCCGTCTCTGTCTCTGCCGCTGTCTCTGTCTCTGTCTCTGTCTCTGTCTCTGTCTCTGCCTCTGTCTCTGTCTCTGTCTCTGTCGCTGTCTCTCCCTCTGTCTCTGTCACCGTCTCTGTCCCTGGCTCTGTCTCTGCCTCTGTCACCGTCTCTGTCTCTGTCTCGGCCTTTGTCTCTGTCTCTGTCTCTGTCTCTGTCTCTGTCTCTGTCTCTGTCTCTGTCTCTGTCTCTGTCTCTGTCTCTGCCTCTGTCTCTGTCTCTGTCTCTGTCTCTGTCTCTGTCTCTCTCTCTGTCTCTGTCTCTGTCTCTGCCTCTGTCTCTGTCTCTGTCGGTGTCTCTCCCTCTGTCTCTGTCACCGTCTCCGTCCCTGGCTCTGTCTCTCCCTCTGTCTCTGTCACCGTCTCTGTCCCTGGCTCTGTCTCTGCCTCTGTCACCGTCTCTGTCTCTGTCTCTGACTCTGTCTCTGTCTCCGTCTCTGTCTCTGCCGCTGTCTCTGTCTCTGTCTCTGTCTCTGTTTCTCTCTCTGTCTCTGTCTCTGTCTCTGCCTCTGTCTCTGTCTCTGTCTCTGTCTCTGTCTCTGTCTCTGTCTCTGTCTCTGTCTCTGTCTCTGTCTCTGTCTCTGTCTGTGTCTCTGTCTCTGTCTCCGTCTCTGTCTCTGCCGCTGTCTCTGGCTCTGTCTCTGTCTCTGTCTCTGTCTCTGTCTCTGCCTCTGTCTCTGTCTCTGTCTCTGTCGTTGTCTCCCCCTCTGTCTCTGTCACCGTCTCTGTCCCTGGCTCTGTCTCTGCCTCTGTCACCGTCTCTGTCTCTGTCTCGGTCTTTGTCTCTGTCTCGGTCTTTGTCTCTGTCTCTGTCTCTGTCTCTGTCTCTGTCTCTGTCTCTGTCTCTGTCTCCGTCTCTGTCTCTGTCTCTGTCTCTGTCTCTGTCTCTGTCTCTGTCTCTGTCTCTGCCGCTGTCTCTGTCTCTGTCTCAGTCTCTGTCTCTGTGTGCGTCTCTGTCTCTGTCTCTGTCTCTGCCTCTGTCTCTGTCCCCGTATCTGTCTCTGTCTCTGTTTCTGTCTCTGTCTCAGTCTCTGTCTCTGTCTCTGTGTCTATCTCTGCCTCTGACTCTGTCGCTGTCCGTGTCTATGTCTCTGTCTCTGTCTCTGTCTCCGTCTGCGTCTCTGCCTCTGTCTCCGTCTCTGTCCCAGTCTCTGTCTCTGTCTCCGTCTCTGTCCCTGGCTCTGTCTCTGCCTCTGTCACCGTCTCTGTCTCTGTCTCGGTCTTTGTCTCTGTCTCTGTCTCTGTTTCTGTTTCTGTCTCTGTCTCTGTCTCTGTCTCAGACCCTGCCTCTGTCTCTGTCTCTCTCTCTGTCTCTGTCTCTGTCTCTGTTTCTGTCTCTGCCTCTGTCACCGTCTCTGTCTCTGTCTCGGTCTTTGTCTCTGTGTCTGTCTCTGTCTCTGTCTCTGTCTCTGTCTCTGTCTCTGTCTCGTTTGCTGTCTCTCCCTCTGTCTCTGTCTCCGTCTCTGTCCCAGGCTCTGTCTCTTCCACTGTCTCCGTCTCTGTCCCTGTCTCGGTCTTTGTCTCCGTCTCTGTCTCTGTCTCTGTCTCTGTCTCTGTTTCTGTCTCTGTCTCTGTCTGTATCTCTGTCACTGTCTCCGTCTCTGTCTCTGCCGCTGTCTCTGTCTCTGTCTCAGTCTCTGTCTCAGTCTCTGTCTCTGTCCCCGTATCTGTCTCTGTCTCTGTTTCTGTCTCTGTCTCAGTCTCTGTCTCTGTCTCTGTGTCGATCTCTGCCTCTGACTCTGTCGCTGTCCGTGTCTGTGTCTCTGTCTCTGTCTCTGTCTCCGTCTGCGTCTCTGTCTCTGTCTCGGTCTCCGTCTCTGTCCCAGTCTCTGTCTCTGTCTCTGTCTCCGTCTCTGTCCCTGGCTCTGTCTCTGCCTCTGTCACCGTCTCTGTCTCTGTCTCGGTCTTTGTCTCTGTCTCTGTCTCTGTCTCTTTCTCTGTCTCCGTCTCTGTCTCTGTCTCAGACTCTGCCTCTGTCTCTGTCTCTCTCTCTGTCTCTGTCTCTGTCTGTGTCTCTGTCTCTGTCTCTTTCTCTGTCTCTGTCTCTGTCTCTGTCTCTGTCTCTGTCTCTGTCTCTGTCTCTGTCTCTGCCTCTGTCTCCGTCTCTGTCTCTGTCTCGGTCTTTGTCTCCGTCTCTGTCCCTGTCTCTGTCTCTGTCTCTGTCTCTGTCTCTGTCTCTGTCTCTGTCTCTGTCTCTGTCTCTGCCGCTGTCTCTGTCTCTGTCTCAGTCTCTGTCTCTGTGTGCGTCTCTGTCTCTGTCTCTGTCTCTGCCTCTGTCTCTGTCCCCGTATCTGTCTCTGTCTCTGTTTCTGTCTCTGTCTCTGTCTCTGTCTCGGTCCTTGCCTCTGTCTCCGACTCTGTCTCTGTCTCTGTCTCTGTCTCTGTCTCTGTCTCTGTCTCTGTCTGTGTCTCTGTCTCTGTCTCCGTCTCTGTCTCTGCCGCTGTCTCTGTCTCTGTCTCTGTCTCTGTCTCTGTCTCTGTCTCTGCCTCTGTCTCTGTCTCTGTCTCTGACTCTGGCGCTGTCTCTCCCTCTGTCTCTGTCACCGTCTCTGTCCCTGGCTCTGTCTCTGCCTCTGTCACCGTCTCTGTCTCTGTCTCGGCCTTTGTCTCTGTCTCTGTCTCTGTCTCTGTCTCTGTCTCTGTCTCTGTCTCTGTCTCTATCTCTGTCACTGTCTCTGTTTGGGACCCTGTCTCTGTCTCTGTCTCGGTCTTTGTCTCCGTCTCTGTCTCCGTTTCTGTCTCTGACTCTGTCTCTATCTCCGTCTCTGTCTCTGTCTCTGTCTCTGTCTCTGTCTCTGTCTCTGTCTCTGTCTCTGTCTCCGTCTCTGCCTCTGTCTCTGTCTCTGTCGCTGTCTCTCCCTCTGTCTCTGTCACCGTCTCTGTCCCTGGCTCTGTCTCTCCCTCTGTCTCTGTCACCGTCTCTGCCCCTGGCTCTGTCTCTGCCTCTGTCACCGTCTCTGTCTCTGTCTCTGACTCTGTCTCTGTCTCCGTCTCTGTCTCTGCCGCTGTCTCTGTCTCTGTCTCTGTCTCTGTCTCTCTCTCTGTCTCTGTCTCTGTCTCTGCCTCTGTCTCTGTCTTTGTCTCTGTCTCTGTCTCTGTCTCTGTCTGTGTCTCTGTCTCTGTCTCTGTCTCCGTCTCTGTCTCTGTCTCTGCCTCTGTCTTTGTCTCTGTCTCTGTCTCTGTCTCTGTCTCTGTCTCTGTCTCTGTCCCTATCTCTGTCCCTGTCTCTGTCTGAGACTCTGCCTCTGTCTCTGTCTCCGTCTCTGTCTCTGTCTCTGTCTCTGTCTCTGTCTCTGCCTCTGTCGCCGTCTCTGTCTCTGTCTCTGTCTCTGTCCCTGTCTGCGCCTCTGTCTCTGTCTCTGCCTCTGCCTCTGTCTGTGTCTCCGTCGCTGTCTCTGTCTCTGTCTCGGTCTTTGTCTCCGTCTCTGTCTCTGTCTCTGTCGCTGTCTCTCCCTCTGTCTCTGTCACCGTCTCTGTCCCTGGCTCTGTCTCTGCCTCTGTCACCGTCTCTGTCTCTGTCTCGGCCTTTGTCTCTGTCTCTGTCTCTGTCTCTGCCTCTGTCTCTGTCTCTGTCTCTGTCTCTGTCTCTGTCTCTGTCTCTGTCTCTGTCTCTGTCTCTATCTCTGTCCCCGTCTCTGTCTGAGACTCTGCCTCTGTCTCTGTCTCTGTCTCCGTCTCTGTCTCTGTCTCTGTCTCGGTCTTTGTCTCCGTCTCTGTCTCTGTCTCTGTCTCTGTCTCTGTCTCTGTCTGTGTCTCTGTCTCTGTCTCCGTCTCTGTCTCTGCCGCTGTCTCTGTCTCTGTCTCTGTCTCCGTCTCTGTCTCTGCCGCCCTCTCTGTCTCTGTCTCTGTCTCTGTCTCTGTCTCTCTCTCTGTCTCTGTCTCTGTCTCTGTCTCTGTCTCTGTCTCTGCCTCTGCCTCTGTCTCTGTTTCTGTCTCTGTCGCTGTCTCTGTCCCCGTATCTGTCTCTGTCTCTGTTTCTGTCTCTGTCTCTGTCGCTGTCTCTCCCTCTGTCTCTGTCACCGTCTCTGTCCCTGGCTCTGTCTCTGCCTCTGTCACCGTCTCTGTCTCTGTCTCGGTCTTTGTCTCTGTCTCTGTCTCTGTCTCTGTCTCTGTCTCTGTCTCTGTCTCGGTCTTTGTCTCTGTCTCTGTCTCTGTCTCTGCCTCTGTCTCTGTCTGAGACTCTGCCTCTGTCTCTGTCTCTGTCTCTGTCTCTGTCTCTGTCTCTGCCCCTGTCTCTGTCTCTGTCTCTGTCTCTGTCTCTGTCTCTGTCTCTGTCTCTGTCTCTGTCTCTGTCTCTGTCTCTGCCTCTGTCTCTGTCTCTGTCTCTGTCTCTGTCTCTGTCTCTCTCTCTGTCTCTGTCTCTGTCTCTGCCTCTGTCTCTGTCTCTGTCGGTGTCTCTCCCTCTGTCTCTGTCACCGTCTCCGTCCCTGGCTCTGTCTCTCCCTCTGTCTCTGTCACCGTCTCTGTCCCTGGCTCTGTCTCTGCCTCTGTCACCGTCTCTGTCTCTGTCTCTGACTCTGTCTCTGTCTCCGTCTCTGTCTCTGCCGCTGTCTCTGTCTCTGTCTCTGTCTCTGTTTCTCTCTCTGTCTCTGTCTCTGTCTCTGCCTCTGTCTCTGTCTCTGTCTCTGTCTCTGTCTCTGTCTCTGTCTCTGTCTCTGTCTGTGTCTCTGTCTCTGTCTCCGTCTCTGTCTCTGCCGCTGTCTCTGGCTCTGTCTCTGTCTCTATCTCCGTCTCTGTCTCTGTCTCTGTCTCTGTCTCTGCCTCTGTCTCTGTCTCTGTCTCTGTCTCTGTCTCTGTCTCTCTCTCTGTCTCTGTCGCTGTCTCCGTCTCTGCCTCTGCTGCTGTCTCTGTCTCTGTGTCTGTCTCTGTCTCTCTTTCTGTCTCTGTCTCTGTCTCTGCCTCTGTCTCTGCCTCTGCCTCTGTCTCTGTTTCTGTCTCTGTCGCTGTCTCTGTCCCTGTATCTGTCTCTGTCTCTGTTTCTGTCTCTGTCTCTGTCGCTGTCTCTCCCTCTGTCTCTGTCACCGTCTCTGTCCCTGGCTCTGTCTCTGCCTCTGTCACCGTCTCTGTCTCTGTCTCGGCCTTTGTCTCTGTCTCTGTCTCTGTCTCTGTCTCTGTCTCTGTCTCTGTCTCGGTCCTTGCCTCTGTCTCCGACTCTGTCTCTGTCTCTGTCTCTGTCTCTGTCTCTGTCTCTGTCTCTGTCTCTGTCTGTGTCTCTGTCTCTGTCTCCGTCTCTGTCTCTGTCTCTGTCTCTGTCTCTGTCCCCGTATCTGTCTCTGTCTCGGTCTTTGTCTCCGTCTCTGTCTCCGTTTCTGTCTCTGACTCTGTCTCTATCTCCGTCTCTGTCTCTGTCTCTGTCTCTGTCTCTGTCTCTGTCTGAGACTCTGCCTCTGTCTCTGTCTCTGTCTCTGTCTCTGTCTCTGTCTCTGTCTCTGTCTCTGTCTCTGTCTCTGTCTCTGTCTCTGCCCCTGTCTCTGTCTCTGTCTCGGTCCTTGCCTCTGTCTCCGACTCTGTCTCTGTCTCTGTCTCTGTCTCTGTCTCTGTCTCTGTCTCTGTCTCTGTCTCTGTCTGTGTCTCTGTCTCTGTCTCCGTCTCTGTCTCTGCCGCTGTCTCTGTCTCTGTCTCTGTCTCTGTCTCTGTCTCTGCCTCTGTCTCTGTCTCTGTCTCTGTCTCTGTCTCTGTCGCTGTCTCTCCCTCTGTCTCTGTCACCGTCTCTGTCCCTGGCTCTGTCTCTGCCTCTGTCACCGTCTCTGTCTCTGTCTCGGCCTTTGTCTCTGTCTCTGTCTCTGTCTCTGTCTCTGTCTCTGTCTCTGTCTCTGTCTCTATCTCTGTCACTGTCTCTGTCTGGGACCCTGTCTCTGTCTCTGTCTCGGTCTTTGTCTCCGTCTCTGTCTCCGTTTCTGTCTCTGACTCTGTCTCTATCTCCGTCTCTGTCTCTGTCTCTGTCTCTGTCTCTGCCTCTGTCTCTGTCTCTGTCTCTGTCTCTGTCTCCGTCTCTGCCTCTGTCTCTGTCTCTGTCGCTGTCTCTCCCTCTGTCTCTGTCACCGTCTCTGTCCCTGGCTCTGTCTCTCCCTCTGTCTCTGTCACCGTCTCTGCCCCTGGCTCTGTCTCTGCCTCTGTCACCGTCTCTGTCTCTGTCTCTGACTCTGTCTCTGTCTCCGTCTCTGTCTCTGCCGCTGTCTCTGTCTCTGTCTCTGTCTCTGTCTCTCTCTCTGTCTCTGTCTCTGTCTCTGCCTCTGTCTCTGTCTTTGTCTCTGTCTCTGTCTCTGTCTCTGTCTGTGTCTCTGTCTCTGTCTCTGTCTCCGTCTCTGTCTCTGTCTCTGCCTCTGTCTCTGTCTCTGTCTCTGTCTCTGTCTCTGTCTCTGTCTCTGTCTCTGTCCCTATCTCTGTCCCTGTCTCTGTCTGAGACTCTGCCTCTGTCTCTGTCTCCGTCTCTGTCTCTGTCTCTGTCTCTGTCTCTGTCTCTGCCCCTGTCGCCGTCTCTGTCTCTGTCTCTGTCTCTGTCCCTGTCTGCGCCTCTGTCTCTGTCTCTGCCTCTGTCTCTGTCTCTGTCTCCGTCGCTGTCTCTGTCTCTGTCTCGGTCTTTGTCTCCGTCTCTGTCTCTGTCTCTGTCGCTGTCTCTCCCTCTGTCTCTGTCACCGTCTCTGTCCCTGGCTCTGTCTCTGCCTCTGTCACCGTCTCTGTCTCTGTCTCGGCCTTTGTCTCTGTCTCTGTCTCTGTCTCTGTCTCTGTCTCTGTCTCTGTCTCTGTCTCTGTCTCTGTCTCTGTCTCTGTCTCTGTCTCTGTCTCTGTCTCTGTCTCTATCTCTGTCCCCGTCTCTGTATGAGACTCTGCCTCTGTCTCTGTCTCTGTCTCCGTCTCTGTCTCTGTCTCTGTCTCGGTCTTTGTCTCCGTCTCTGTCTCTGTCTCTGTCTCTGTCTCTGTCTCTGTCTGTGTCTCTGTCTCTGTCTCTGTCTCCGTCTCTGTCTCTGCCGCTGTCTCTGTCTCTGTCTCTGTCTCCGTCTCTGTCTCTGCCGCCCTCTCTGTCTCTGTCTCTGTCTCTGTCTCTGTCTCTGTCTCTCTCTCTGTCTCTGTCTCTGTCTCTGTCTCTGTCTCTGTCTCTATCTCTGTCTCTGCCTCTGCCTCTGTCTCTGTTTCTGTCTCTGTCGCTGTCTCTGTCCCCGTATCTGTCTCTGTCTCTGTTTCTGTCTCTGTCTCTGTCGCTGTCTCTCCCTCTGTCTCTGTCACCGTCTCTGTCCCTGGCTCTGTCTCTGCCTCTGTCACCGTCTCTGTCTCTGTCTCGGTCTTTGTCTCTGTCTCGGTCTTTGTCTCTGTCTCTGTCTCTGTCTCTGTCTCTGTCTCTGTCTCTGTCTCTGTCTCCGTCTCTGTCTCTGTCTCTGTCTCTGTCTCTGTCTCTGTCTCTGTCTCTGTCTCTGTCTCTGTCTCTGCCGCTGTCTCTGTCTCTGTCTCAGTCTCTGTCTCTGTGTGCGTCTCTGTCTCTGTCTCTGTCTCTGCCTCTGTCTCTGTCCCCGTATCTGTCTCTGTCTCTGTCTCTGTTTCTGTCTCTGTCTCAGTCTCTGTCTCTGTCTCTGTGTCTATCTCTGCCTCTGACTCTGTCGCTGTCCGTGTCTATGTCTCTGTCTCTGTCTCTGTCTCCGTCTGCGTCTCTGCCTCTGTCTCCGTCTCTGTCCCAGTCTCTGTCTCTGTCTCCGTCTCTGTCCCTGGCTCTGTCTCTGCCTCTGTCACCGTCTCTGTCTCTGTCTCGGTCTTTGTCTCTGTCTCTGTCTCTGTTTCTGTTTCTGTCTCTGTCTCTGTCTCTGTCTCAGACCCTGCCTCTGTCTCTGTCTCTCTCTCTGTCTCTGTCTCTGTCTCTGTTTCTGTCTCTGCCTCTGTCACCGTCTCTGTCTCTGTCTCGGTCTTTGTCTCTGTGTCTGTCTCTGTCTCTGTCTCTGTCTCTGTCTCTGTCTCTGTCTCTGTCTCGTTTGCTGTCTCTCCCTCTGTCTCTGTCTCCGTCTCTGTCCCAGGCTCTGTCTCTGCCACTGTCTCCGTCTCTGTCCCTGTCTCGGTCTTTGTCTCCGTCTCTGTCTCTGTCTCTGTCTCTGTCTCTGTTTCTGTCTCTGTCTCTGTCTGTATCTCTGTCACTGTCTCCGTCTCTGTCTCTGCCGCTGTCTCTGTCTCTGTCTCAGTCTCTGTCTCAGTCTCTGTCTCTGTCCCCGTATCTGTCTCTGTCTCTGTTTCTGTCTCTGTCTCAGTCTCTGTCTCTGTCTCTGTGTCGATCTCTGCCTCTGACTCTGTCGCTGTGCGTGTCTGTGTCTCTGTCTCTGTCTCTGTCTCCGTCTGCGTCTCTGTCTCTGTCTCTGTCTCCGTCTCTGTCCCAGTCTCTGTCTCTGTCTCTGTCTCCGTCTCTGTCCCTGGCTCTGTCTCTGCCTCTGTCACCGTCTCTGTCTCTGTCTCGGTCTTTGTCTCTGTGTCTGTCTCTGTCTCTGTCTCTGTCTCTGTCTCTGTCTCTGTCTCTGTCTCGTTTGCTGTCTCTCCCTCTGTCTCTGTCTCCGTCTCTGTCCCAGGCTCTGTCTCTGCCACTGTCTCCGTCTCTGTCCCTGTCTCGGTCTTTGTCTCCGTCTCTGTCTCTGTCTCTGTCTCTGTCTCTGTTTCTGTCTCTGTCTCTGTCTGTATCTCTGTCACTGTCTCCGTCTCTGTCTCTGCCGCTGTCTCTGTCTCTGTCTCAGTCTCTGTCTCAGTCTCTGTCTCTGTCCCCGTATCTGTCTCTGTCTCTGTTTCTGTCTCTGTCTCAGTCTCTGTCTCTGTCTCTGTGTCGATCTCTGCCTCTGACTCTGTCGCTGTGCGTGTCTGTGTCTCTGTCTCTGTCTCTGTCTCCGTCTGCGTCTCTGTCTCTGTCTCTGTCTCCGTCTCTGTCCCAGTCTCTGTCTCTGTCTCTGTCTCCGTCTCTGTCCCTGGCTCTGTCTCTGCCTCTGTCACCGTCTCTGTCTCTGTCTCGGTCTTTGTCTCTGTCTCTGTCTCTGTCTCTTTCTCTGTCTCCGTCTCTGTCTCTGTCTCAGACTCTGCCTCTGTCTCTGTCTCTCTCTCTGTCTCTGTCTCTGTCTGTGTCTCTGTCTCTGTCTCTTTCTCTGTCTCTGTCTCTGTCTCTGTCTCTGTCTCTGTCTCTGTCTCTGTCTCTGCCTCTGTCTCCGTCTCTGTCTCTGTCTCGGTCTTTGTCTCCGTCTCTGTCTCTGTCTCTGTCTCTGTCTCTGTCTCTGTCTCTGTCTCTGTCTCTGTCTCTGCCGCTGTCTCTGTCTCTGTCTCAGTCTCTGTCTCTGTGTGCGTCTCTGTCTCTGTCTCTGTCTCTGCCTCTGTCTCTGTCCCCGTATCTGTCTCTGTCTCTGTTTCTGTCTCTGTCTCTGTCTCTGTCTCGGTCCTTGCCTCTGTCTCCGACTCTGTCTCTGTCTCTGTCTCTGTCTCTGTCTCTGTCTCTGTCTCTGTCTCTGTCTCTGTCTGTGTCTCTGTCTCTGTCTCCGTCTCTGTCTCTGCCGCTGTCTCTGTCTCTGTCTCTGTCTCTGTCTCTGTCTCTGCCTCTGTCTCTGTCTCTGTCTCTGTCTCTGTCGCTGTCTCTCCCTCTGTCTCTGTCACCGTCTCTGTCCCTGGCTCTGTCTCTGCCTCTGTCACCGTCTCTGTCTCTGTCTCGGCCTTTGTCTCTGTCTCTGTCTCTGTCTCTGTCTCTGTCTCTGTCTCTGTCTCTGTCTCTATCTCTGTCACTGTCTCTGTCTGGGACCCTGTCTCTGTCTCTGTCTCGGTCTTTGTCTCCGTCTCTGTCTCCGTTTCTGTCTCTGACTCTGTCTCTATCTCCGTCTCTGTCTCTGTCTCTCTCTCTGTCTCTGCCTCTGTCTCTGTCTCTGTCTCTGTCTCTGTCTCCGTCTCTGCCTCTGTCTCTGTCTCTGTCGCTGTCTCTCCCTCTGTCTCTGTCACCGTCTCTGTCCCTGGCTCTGTCTCTCCCTCTGTCTCTGTCACCGTCTCTGCCCCTGGCTCTGTCTCTGCCTCTGTCACCGTCTCTGTCTCTGTCTCTGACTCTGTCTCTGTCTCCGTCTCTGTCTCTGCCGCTGTCTCTGTCTCTGTCTCTGTCTCTGTCTCTCTCTCTGTCTCTGTCTCTGTCTCTGCCTCTGTCTCTGTCTTTGTCTCTGTCTCTGTCTCTGTCTCTGTCTGTGTCTCTGTCTCTGTCTCTGTCTCCGTCTCTGTCTCTGTCTCTGCCTCTGTCTCTGTCTCTGTCTCTGTCTCTGTCTCTGTCTCTGTCTCTGTCTCTGTCCCTATCTCTGTCCCTGTCTCTGTCTGAGACTCTGCCTCTGTCTCTGTCTCCGTCTCTGTCTCTGTCTCTGTCTCTGTCTCTGTCTCTGCCTCTGTCGCCGTCTCTGTCTCTGTCTCTGTCTCTGTCCCTGTCTGCGCCTCTGTCTCTGTCTGTGCCTCTGTCTCTGTCTCTGTCTCCGTCGCTGTCCCTGTCTCTGTCTCGGTCTTTGTCTCCGTCTCTGTCTCTGTCTCTGTCGCTGTCTCTCCCTCTGTCTCTGTCACCGTCTCTGCCCCTGGCTCTGTCTCTGCCTCTATCACCGTCTCTGTCTCTGTCTCTGACTCTGTCTCTGTCTCCGTCTCTGTCTCTGCCGCTGTCTCTGTCTCTGTCTCTGTCTCTGTCTCTCTCTCTGTCTCTGTCTCTGTCTCTGCCTCTGTCTCTGTCTTTGTCTCTGTCTCTGTCTCTGTCTCTGTCTGTGTCTCTGTCTCTGTCTCTGTATCCGTCTCTGTCTCTGTCTCTGTCTCTGTCTCTGTCTCTGTCTCTGTCTCTGTCTCTGTCTGTGTCTCTGTCTCTGTCTCCGTCTCTGTCTCTGCCGCTGTCTCTGGCTCTGTCTCTGTCTCTGTCTCTGTCTCTATCTCTGTCCCTGTCTCTGTCTCTTCCTCTGTCTCTGTCTCCGTCTCTGTCTCTCTCTCTGTCGCTGTCTCTGTCTCTGTCTCTGCCCCTGTCTCTGTCTCTGTCTCTGTCTCTGTCCCCGTATCTGTCTCTGTCTCTGTTTCTGTCTCTGTCTCTGTCGCTGTCTCTGTTTCTGTCTCTGTCTCTGTCGCTGTCTCTCCCTCTGTCCCTGTCACCGTCTCTGTCCCTGGCTCTGTCTCTGCCTCTGTCACCGTCTCTGTCTCTGTCTCGGTCTTTGTCTCTGTCTCTGTCTCTGTCTCTGTCTCTGTCTGAGACTCTGCCTCTGTCTCTGTCTCTGTCTCTGTCTCCGTCTCTGTCTCTGCCGCTGTCTCTGTCTCTGTCTCTGTCTCCGTCTCTGTCTCTGCCGCTCTCTCTGTATCTGTCTCTGTCTCTGTCTCTGTCTCTCTCTCTGTCTCTGTCTCTGTCTCTGCCTCTGTCTCTGTCTCTGTCTCCGTCTCCGTCTCTGCCGCTGTCTCTGTCTCTGTCTCTGTCTCTGTCTCTCTCTCTGTCTCTGTCTCTGTCTCTGCCTCTGTCTCTGTCTCTGTCTCTGTCTCTGTCTCTGTCTCTGTCTCTGTCTCTGTCTCTGTCTCTATCTCTGTCCCTGTCTCTGTCTCTGCCTCTGTCTCTGTCTCCGTCTCTGTCTCTCTATCTGTCGCTGTCTCTGTCTCTGTCTCTGCCTCTGTCTCTGTCTCTGTCTCTGTCTCTGTCCCCGTATTTGTCTCTGTCTCTATTTCTGTCTCTGTCTCTGTCGCTGTCTCTCCCTCTGCCTCTGTCACCGTCTCTGTCCCTGGCTCTGTCTCTGCCTCTGTCACCGTCTCTGTCTCTGTCTCGGTCTTTGTCTCTGTCTCTGTCTCTGTCTCTGTCTCTGTCTCTGTCTCTGTCTCGGTCTTTGTCTCTGTCTCTGTCTCTGCCTCTGTCTCTGTCTGAGACTCTGCCTCTGTCTCTGTCTCTGTCTCTGTCTCTGTCTCTGCCCCTGTCTCTGTCTCTGTCTCTGTCTCTGTCTCTGTCTCGGCCTTTGCCTCTGTTTCCGACTCTGTCTCTGTCTCTGTCTCTGTCTCTGGCTCTGTCTCTGTCTGTGTCTCTGTCTCTGTCTCCGTCTCTGTCTCTGCCGCTGTCTCTGTCTCTGTCGCAGTCTCTGTCTCTACCTCTGTCTCTGTCTCTGTCTCTGTCGCTGTCTCTCCCTCTGTCTCTGTCACCGTCTCTGTCCCTGGCTCTGTCTCTGCCTCTGTCACCGTCCCTGTCTCTGTCTCGGCCTTTGTGTCTGTCTCTGTCTCTGTCTCTGCCTCTGTCTCTGTCTCTGTCTCTGTCTCTGTCTCTGTCTCTGTCTTTGTCTCTGTCTCTATCTCTGTCCCTGTCTCTGTCTGAGACTCTGCCTCTGTCTCTGTCTCTGTCTCCGTCTCTGTCTCTGTCTCTGTCTCGGTCTTTGTCTCCGTCTCTGTCTCTGTCTCTGTCTCTGTCTCTGTCTCTGTCTCTGTCTCTGTCTCTGTCTCTGTCTGTGTCTCTGCCTCTGTCTTCGTCTCTGTCTCTGCCGCTGTCTCTGTCTCTGTCTCCGTCTCTGCATCTGCCGCTCTCTCTGTCTCTGTCTCTGTCTCTGTCTCTGTCTCTCTCTCTGTCTCTGTCTCTGTCTCTGCCTCTGTCTCTGTCTCTGTCTCTGTCTCTGTCTCTGCCGCTGTCTCTGTCTCTGTCTCTGTCTCTGACTCTGTCTCTGTCTCCGTCTCTGTCTCTGCCGCTGTCTCTGTCTCTGTCTCTGTCTCTGTTTCTCTCTCTGTCTCTGTCTCTGTCTCTGCCTCTGTCTCTGTCTCTGTCTCTGTCTCTGTCTCTGTCTCTGTCTCTGTCTCTGTCTCTGTCTCTGTCTCTGTCTCTGTCTCTGTCTGTGTCTCTGTCTCTGTCTCCGTCTCTGTCTCTGCCGCTGTCTCTGGCTCTGTCTCTGTCTCTGTCTCTGTCTCTGTCTCTGCCTCTGTCTCTGTCTCTGTCTCTGTCGTTGTCTCCCCCTCTGTCTCTGTCACCGTCTCTGTCCCTGGCTCTGTCTCTGCCTCTGTCACCGTCTCTGTCTCTGTCTCGGTCTTTGTCTCTGTCTCGGTCTTTGTCTCTGTCTCTGTCTATGTCTCTGTCTCTGTCTCTGTCTCTGTCTCTGTCTCCGTCTCTGTCTCTGTCTCTGTCTCTGTCTCTGTCTCTGTCTCTGTCTCTGTCTCTGTCTCTGTCTCTGCCGCTGTCTCTGTCTCTGTCTCAGTCTCTGTCTCTGTGTGCGTCTCTGTCTCTGTCTCTGTCTCTGCCTCTGTCTCTGTCCCCGTATCTGTCTCTGTCTCTGTCTCTGTTTCTGTCTCTGTCTCAGTCTCTGTCTCTGTCTCTGTGTCTATCTCTGCCTCTGACTCTGTCGCTGTCCGTGTCTATGTCTCTGTCTCTGTCTCTGTCTCCGTCTGCGTCTCTGCCTCTGTCTCCGTCTCTGTCCCAGTCTCTGTCTCTGTCTCCGTCTCTGTCCCTGGCTCTGTCTCTGCCTCTGTCACCGTCTCTGTCTCTGTCTCGGTCTTTGTCTCTGTCTCTGTCTCTGTTTCTGTTTCTGTCTCTGTCTCTGTCTCTGTCTCAGACCCTGCCTCTGTCTCTGTCTCTCTCTCTGTCTCTGTCTCTGTCTCTGTTTCTGTCTCTGCCTCTGTCACCGTCTCTGTCTCTGTCTCGGTCTTTGTCTCTGTGTCTGTCTCTGTCTCTGTCTCTGTCTCTGTCTCTGTCTCTGTCTCTGTCTCGTTTGCTGTCTCTCCCTCTGTCTCTGTCTCCGTCTCTGTCCCAGGCTCTGTCTCTGCCACTGTCTCCGTCTCTGTCCCTGTCTCGGTCTTTGTCTCCGTCTCTGTCTCTGTCTCTGTCTCCGTCTCTGTCCCTGGCTCTGTCTCTGCCTCTGTCACCGTCTCTGTCTCTGTCTCGGTCTTTGTCTCTGTCTCTGTCTCTGTCTCTTTCTCTGTCTCCGTCTCTGTCTCTGTCTCAGACTCTGCCTCTGTCTCTGTCTCTCTCTCTGTCTCTGTCTCTGTCTGTGTCTCTGTCTCTGTCTCTTTCTCTGTCTCTGTCTCTGTCTCTGTCTCTGTCTCTGTCTCTGTCTCTGTCTCTGCCTCTGTCTCCGTCTCTGTCTCTGTCTCGGTCTTTGTCTCCGTCTCTGTCTCTGTCTCTGTCTCTGTCTCTGTCTCTGTCTCTGTCTCTGTCTCTGTCTCTGTCTCTGCCGCTGTCTCTGTCTCTGTCTCTGTCTCTGTCTCTGCCTCTGTCTCTGTCCCCGTATCTGTCTCTGTCTCTGTTTCTGTCTCTGTCTCTGTCTCTGTCTCGGTCCTTGCCTCTGTCTCCGACTCTGTCTCTGTCTCTGTCTCTGTCTCTGTCTCTGTCTCTGTCTCTGTCTCTGTCTCTGTCTCTGTCTCTGTCTGTGTCTCTGTCTCTGTCTCCGTCTCTGTCTCTGCCGCTGTCTCTGTCTCTGTCTCTGTCTCTGTCTCTGTCTCTGCCTCTGTCTCTGTCTCTGTCTCTGTCTCTGTCGCTGTCTCTCCCTCTGTCTCTGTCACCGTCTCTGTCCCTGGCTCTGTCTCTGCCTCTGTCACCGTCTCTGTCTCTGTCTCGGCCTTTGTCTCTGTCTCTGTCTCTGTCTCTGTCTCTGTCTCTGTCTCTGTCTCTGTCTCTATCTCTGTCACTGTCTCTGTCTGGGACCCTGTCTCTGTCTCTGTCTCGGTCTTTGTCTCCGTCTCTGTCTCCGTTTCTGTCTCTGACTCTGTCTCTATCTCCGTCTCTGTCTCTGTCTCTGTCTCTGTCTCTGCCTCTGTCTCTGTCTCTGTCTCTGTCTCTGTCTCCGTCTCTGCCTCTGTCTCTGTCTCTGTCGCTGTCTCTCCCTCTGTCTCTGTCACCGTCTCTGTCCCTGGCTCTGTCTCTCCCTCTGTCTCTGTCACCGTCTCTGCCCCTGGCTCTGTCTCTGCCTCTGTCACCGTCTCTGTCTCTGTCTCTGACTCTGTCTCTGTCTCCGTCTCTGTCTCTGCCGCTGTCTCTGTCTCTGTCTCTGTCTCTGTCTCTCTCTCTGTCTCTGTCTCTGTCTCTGCCTCTGTCTCTGTCTTTGTCTCTGTCTCTGTCTCTGTCTCTGTCTGTGTCTCTGTCTCTGTCTCTGTCTCCGTCTCTGTCTCTGTCTCTGCCTCTGTCTCTGTCTCTGTCTCTGTCTCTGTCTCTGTCTCTGTCTCTGTCTCTGTCCCTATCTCTGTCCCTGTCTCTGTCTGAGACTCTGCCTCTGTCTCTGTCTCCGTCTCTGTCTCTGTCTCTGTCTCTGTCTCTGTCTCTGCCTCTGTCGCCGTCTCTGTCTCTGTCTCTGTCTCTGTCCCTGTCTGCGCCTCTGTCTCTGTCTGTGCCTCTGTCTCTGTCTCTGTCTCCGTCGCTGTCCCTGTCTCTGTCTCGGTCTTTGTGTCCGTCTCTGTCTCTGTCTCTGTCGCTGTCTCTCCCTCTGTCTCTGTCACCGTCTCTGTCCCTGGCTCTGTCTCTGCCTCTGTCACCGTCTCTGTCTCTGTCTCGGCCTTTGTCTCTGTCTCTGTCTCTGTCTCTGCCTCTGTCTCTGTCTCTGTCTCTGTCTCTGTCTCTGTCTCTGTCTCTGTCTCTATCTCTGTCCCCGTCTCTGTCTCTGTCTCTGTCTCTGTCTCTGTCTGTGTCTCTGTCTCTGTCTCCGTCTCTGTCTCTGCCGCTGTCTCTGTCTCTGTCTCTGTCTCCGTCTCTGTCTCTGCCGCCCTCTCTGTCTCTGTCTCTGTCTCTGTCTCTGTCTCTCTCTCTGTCTCTGTCTCTGTCTCTGTCTCTGTCTCTGTCTCTGTCTCTGTCTCTGCCTCTGCCTCTGTCTCTGTTTCTGTCTCTGTCGCTGTCTCTGTCCCCGTATCTGTCTCTGTCTCTGTTTCTGTCTCTGTCTCTGTCGCTGTCTCTCCCTCTGTCTCTGTCACCGTCTCTGTCCCTGGCTCTGTCTCTGCCTCTGTCACCGTCTCTGTCTCTGTCTCGGTCTTTGTCTCTGTCTCTGTCTCTGTCTCTGTCTCTGTCTCTGTCTCGGTCTTTGTCTCTGTCTCTGTCTCTGTCTCTGCCTCTGTCTCTGTCTGAGACTCTGCCTCTGTCTCTGTCTCTGTCTCTGTCTCTGTCTCTGTCTCTGCCCCTGTCTCTGTCTCTGTCTCTGTCTCTGTCTCTGTCTCTGTCTCTGTCTCTGTCTCTGTCTCTGTCTCTGCCTCTGTCTCTGTCTCTGTCTCTGTCTCTGTCTCTGTCTCTCTCTCTGTCTCTGTCTCTGTCTCTGCCTCTGTCTCTGTCTCTGTCGGTGTCTCTCCCTCTGTCTCTGTCACCGTCTCCGTCCCTGGCTCTGTCTCTCCCTCTGTCTCTGTCACCGTCTCTGTCCCTGGCTCTGTCTCTGCCTCTGTCACCGTCTCTGTCTCTGTCTCGGCCTTTGTCTCTGTCTCTGTCTCTGTCTCTGTCTCTGTCTCTGTCTCTGTCTCGGTCCTTGCCTCTGTCTCCGACTCTGTCTCTGTCTCTGTCTCTGTCTCTGTCTCTGTCTTTGTCTCTGTCTCTGTCTCTGTCTCTGTCTGTGTCTCTGTCTCTGTCTCCGTCTCTGACTCTGTCTCTGTCTCTGTCTCTGTCCCCGTATCTGTCTCTGTCTCGGTCTTTGTCTCCGTCTCTGTCTCCGTTTCTGTCTCTGACTCTGTCTCTATCTCCGTCTCTGTCTCTGTCTCTGTCTCTGTCTCTGTCTCTGTCTGAGACTCTGCCTCTGTCTCTGTCTCTGTCTCTGTCTCTGTCTCTGTCTCTGTCTCTGTCTCTGTCTCTGCCCCTGTCTCTGTCTCTGTCTCGGTCCTTGCCTCTGTCTCCGACTCTGTCTCTGTCTCTGTCTCTGTCTCTGTCTCTGTCTCTGTCTCTGTCTCTGTCTCTGTCTCTGTCTCTGTCTGTGTCTCTGTCTCTGTCTCCGTCTCTGTCTCTGCCGCTGTCTCTGTCTCTGTCTCTGTCTCTGTCTCTGTCTCTGCCTCTGTCTCTGTCTCTGTCTCTGTCTCTGTCGCTGTCTCTCCCTCTGTCTCTGTCACCGTCTCTGTCCCTGGCTCTGTCTCTGCCTCTGTCACCGTCTCTGTCTCTGTCTCGGCCTTTGTCTCTGTCTCTGTCTCTGTCTCTGTCTCTGTCTCTGTCTCTGTCTCTGTCTCTATCTCTGTCACTGTCTCTGTCTGGGACCCTGTCTCTGTCTCTGTCTCGGTCTTTGTCTCCGTCTCTGTCTCCGTTTCTGTCTCTGACTCTGTCTCTATCTCCGTCTCTGTCTCTGTCTCTGTCTCTGTCTCTGCCTCTGTCTCTGTCTCTGTGTCTGTCTCTGTCTCCGTCTCTGCCTCTGTCTCTGTCTCTGTCGCTGTCTCTCCCTCTGTCTCTGTCACCGTCTCTGTCCCTGGCTCTGTCTCTCCCTCTGTCTCTGTCACCGTCTCTGCCCCTGGCTCTGTCTCTGCCTCTGTCACCGTCTCTGTCTCTGTCTCTGACTCTGTCTCTGTCTCCGTCTCTGTCTCTGCCGCTGTCTCTGTCTCTGTCTCTGTCTCTGTCTCTCTCTCTGTCTCTGTCTCTGTCTCTGCCTCTGTCTCTGTCTTTGTCTCTGTCTCTGTCTCTGTCTCTGTCTGTGTCTCTGTCTCTGTCTCTGTCTCCGTCTCTGTCTCTGTCTCTGCCTCTGTCTCTGTCTCTGTCTCTGTCTCTGTCTCTGTCTCTGTCTCTGTCTCTGTCCCTATCTCTGTCCCTGTCTCTGTCTGAGACTCTGCCTCTGTCTCTGTCTCCGTCTCTGTCTCTGTCTCTGTCTCTGTCTCTGTCTCTGCCCCTGTCGCCGTCTCTGTCTCTGTCTCTGTCTCTGTCCCTGTCTGCGCCTCTGTCTCTGTCTCTGCCTCTGTCTCTGTCTCTGTCTCCGTCGCTGTCTCTGTCTCTGTCTCGGTCTTTGTCTCCGTCTCTGTCTCTGTCTCTGTCGCTGTCTCTCCCTCTGTCTCTGTCACCGTCTCTGTCCCTGGCTCTGTCTCTGCCTCTGTCACCGTCTCTGTCTCTGTCTCGGCCTTTGTCTCTGTCTCTGTCTCTGTCTCTGTCTCTGTCGCTGTCTCTCCCTCTGTCTCTGTCACCGTCTCTGTCCCTGGCTCTGTCTCTGCCTCTGTCACCGTCTCTGTCTCTGTCTCGGTCTTTGTCTCTGTCTCTGTCTCTGTCTCTGTCTCTGTCTCTGTCTCTGTCTCTGTCTCGGTCTTTGTCTCTGTCTCTGTCTCTGTCTCTGCCTCTGTCTCTGTCTGAGACTCTGCCTCTGTCTCTGTCTCTGCCTCTGTCTCTGTCTCTGTCTCTGCCCCTGTCTCTGTCTCTGTCTCTGTCTCTGTCTCTGTCTCGGTCTTTGCCTCTGTCTCCGACTCTGTCTCTGTCTCTGTCTCTGTCTCTGTCTCTGTCTCTGTCTCTGTCTCTGTCTGTGTCTCTGTCGCTGTCTCCGTCTCTGTCTCTGCCGCTGTCTCTGTCTCTGTCTCTGTCTCTGTCTCTGCCTCTGTCTCTGTCTCTGTCTCTGTCGCTGTCTCTCCCTCTGTCTCTGTCACCGTCTCTGTCCCTGGCTCTGTCTCTGCCTCTGTCACCGTCTCTGTCTCTGTCTCGGCCTTTGTCTCTGTCTCTGTCTCTGTCTCTGTCTCTGTCTCTGCCTCTGTCGCCGTCTCTGTCTCTGTCTCTGTCTCTGTCCCTGTCTGCGCCTCTGTCTCTGTCTGTGCCTCTGTCTCTGTCTCTGTCTCCGTCGCTGTCCCTGTCTCTGTCTCGGTCTTTGTGTCCGTCTCTGTCTCTGTCTCTGTCGCTGTCTCTCCCTCTGTCTCTGTCACCGTCTCTGTCCCTGGCTCTGTCTCTGCCTCTGTCACCGTCTCTGTCTCTGTCTCGGCCTTTGTCTCTGTCTCTGTCTCTGTCTCTGCCTCTGTCTCTGTCTCTGTCTCTGTCTCTGTCTCTGTCTCTGTCTCTGTCTCTGTCTCTATCTCTGTCCCCGTCTCTGTCTGAGACTCTGCCTCTGTCTCTGTCTCTGTCTCCGTCTCTGTCTCTGTCTCTGTCTCGGTCTTTGTCTCCGTCTCTGTCTCTGTCTCTGTCTCTGTCTCTGTCTCTGTCTGTGTCTCTGTCTCTGTCTCCGTCTCTGTCTCTGCCGCTGTCTCTGTCTCTGTCTCTGTCTCCGTCTCTGTCTCTGCCGCCCTCTCTGTCTCTGTCTCTGTCTCTGTCTCTGTCTCTCTCTCTGTCTCTGTCTCTGTCTCTGTCTCTGTCTCTGTCTCTGTCTCTGTCTCTGCCTCTGCCTCTGTCTCTGTTTCTGTCTCTGTCGCTGTCTCTGTCCCCGTATCTGTCTCTGTCTCTGTTTCTGTCTCTGTCTCTGTCGCTGTCTCTCCCTCTGTCTCTGTCACCGTCTCTGTCCCTGGCTCTGTCTCTGCCTCTGTCACCGTCTCTGTCTCTGTCTCGGTCTTTGTCTCTGTCTCTGTCTCTGTCTCTGTCTCTGTCTCTGTCTCGGTCTTTGTCTCTGTCTCTGTCTCTGTCTCTGCCTCTGTCTCTGTCTGAGACTCTGCCTCTGTCTCTGTCTCTGTCTCTGTCTCTGTCTCTGTCTCTGCCCCTGTCTCTGTCTCTGTCTCTGTCTCTGTCTCTGTCTCTGTCTCTGTCTCTGTCTCTGTCTCTGTCTCTGCCTCTGTCTCTGTCTCTGTCTCTGTCTCTGTCTCTGTCTCTCTCTCTGTCTCTGTCTCTGTCTCTGCCTCTGTCTCTGTCTCTGTCGGTGTCTCTCCCTCTGTCTCTGTCACCGTCTCCGTCCCTGGCTCTGTCTCTCCCTCTGTCTCTGTCACCGTCTCTGTCCCTGGCTCTGTCTCTGCCTCTGTCACCGTCTCTGTCTCTGTCTCGGCCTTTGTCTCTGTCTCTGTCTCTGTCTCTGTCTCTGTCTCTGTCTCTGTCTCGGTCCTTGCCTCTGTCTCCGACTCTGTCTCTGTCTCTGTCTCTGTCTCTGTCTCTGTCTCTGTCTCTGTCTCTGTCTCTGTCTGTGTCTCTGTCTCTGTCTCCGTCTCTGACTCTGTCTCTGTCTCTGTCTCTGTCCCCGTATCTGTCTCTGTCTCGGTCTTTGTCTCCGTCTCTGTCTCCGTTTCTGTCTCTGACTCTGTCTCTATCTCCGTCTCTGTCTCTGTCTCTGTCTCTGTCTCTGTCTCTGTCTGAGACTCTGCCTCTGTCTCTGTCTCTGTCTCTGTCTCTGTCTCTGTCTCTGTCTCTGTCTCTGTCTCTGCCCCTGTCTCTGTCTCTGTCTCGGTCCTTGCCTCTGTCTCCGACTCTGTCTCTGTCTCTGTCTCTGTCTCTGTCTCTGTCTCTGTCTCTGTCTCTGTCTCTGTCTCTGTCTCTGTCTCTGTCTGTGTCTCTGTCTCTGTCTCCGTCTCTGTCTCTGCCGCTGTCTCTGTCTCTGTCTCTGTCTCTGTCTCTGTCTCTGCCTCTGTCTCTGTCTCTGTCTCTGTCTCTGTCGCTGTCTCTCCCTCTGTCTCTGTCACCGTCTCTGTCCCTGGCTCTGTCTCTGCCTCTGTCACCGTCTCTGTCTCTGTCTCGGCCTTTGTCTCTGTCTCTGTCTCTGTCTCTGTCTCTGTCTCTGTCTCTGTCTCTGTCTCTATCTCTGTCACTGTCTCTGTCTGGGACCCTGTCTCTGTCTCTGTCTCGGTCTTTGTCTCCGTCTCTGTCTCCGTTTCTGTCTCTGACTCTGTCTCTATCTCCGTCTCTGTCTCTGTCTCTGTCTCTGTCTCTGCCTCTGTCTCTGTCTCTGTGTCTGTCTCTGTCTCCGTCTCTGCCTCTGTCTCTGTCTCTGTCGCTGTCTCTCCCTCTGTCTCTGTCACCGTCTCTGTCCCTGGCTCTGTCTCTCCCTCTGTCTCTGTCACCGTCTCTGCCCCTGGCTCTGTCTCTGCCTCTGTCACCGTCTCTGTCTCTGTCTCTGACTCTGTCTCTGTCTCCGTCTCTGTCTCTGCCGCTGTCTCTGTCTCTGTCTCTGTCTCTGTCTCTCTCTCTGTCTCTGTCTCTGTCTCTGCCTCTGTCTCTGTCTTTGTCTCTGTCTCTGTCTCTGTCTCTGTCTGTGTCTCTGTCTCTGTCTCTGTCTCCGTCTCTGTCTCTGTCTCTGCCTCTGTCTCTGTCTCTGTCTCTGTCTCTGTCTCTGTCTCTGTCTCTGTCTCTGTCCCTATCTCTGTCCCTGTCTCTGTCTGAGACTCTGCCTCTGTCTCTGTCTCCGTCTCTGTCTCTGTCTCTGTCTCTGTCTCTGTCTCTGCCCCTGTCGCCGTCTCTGTCTCTGTCTCCGTCTCTGTCCCTGTCTGCGCCTCTGTCTCTGTCTCTGCCTCTGTCTCTGTCTCTGTCTCCGTCGCTGTCTCTGTCTCTGTCTCGGTCTTTGTCTCCGTCTCTGTCTCTGTCTCTGTCGCTGTCTCTCCCTCTGTCTCTGTCACCGTCTCTGTCCCTGGCTCTGTCTCTGCCTCTGTCACCGTCTCTGTCTCTGTCTCGGCCTTTGTCTCTGTCTCTGTCTCTGTCTCTGTCTCTGTCGCTGTCTCTCCCTCTGTCTCTGTCACCGTCTCTGTCCCTGGCTCTGTCTCTGCCTCTGTCACCGTCTCTGTCTCTGTCTCGGTCTTTGTCTCTGTCTCTGTCTCTGTCTCTGTCTCTGTCTCTGTCTCTGTCTCGGTCTTTGTCTCTGTCTCTGTCTCTGTCTCTGCCTCTGTCTCTGTCTGAGACTCTGCCTCTGTCTCTGTCTCTGCCTCTGTCTCTGTCTCTGTCTCTGCCCCTGTCTCTGTCTCTGTCTCTGTCTCTGTCTCTGTCTCGGTCTTTGCCTCTGTCTCCGACTCTGTCTCTGTCTCTGTCTCTGTCTCTGTCTCTGTCTCTGTCTCTGTCTCTGTCTGTGTCTCTGTCGCTGTCTCCGTCTCTGTCTCTGCCGCTGTCTCTGTCTCTGTCTCTGTCTCTGTCTCTGCCTCTGTCTCTGTCTCTGTCTCTGTCGCTGTCTCTCCCTCTGTCTCTGTCACCGTCTCTGTCCCTGGCTCTGTCTCTGCCTCTGTCACCGTCTCTGTCTCTGTCTCGGCCTTTGTCTCTGTCTCTGTCTCTGTCTCTGTCTCTGTCTCTGTCTCTGTCTCTGTCTCTGTCTCTGTCTCTGTCTCTGTCTCTGTCTCTGTCTCTGTCTCTGTCTCTGTCTCTGTCTCTATTTCTGTCCCTGTCTCTGTCTGAGACTCTGCCTCTGTCTCTGTCTCTGTCTCCGTCTCTGTCTCTGTCTCTGTCTCGGTCTTTGTCTCCGTCTCTGTCTCTGTCTCTGTCTCTGTCTCTGTCTGTGTCTCTGTCTCTGTCTCCGTCTCTGTCTCTGCCGCTGTCTCTGTCTCTGTCTCTGTCTCCGTCTCTGTCTCTGCCGCTCTCTCTGTCTCTGTCTCTGTCTCTGTCTCTGTCTCTCTCTCTGTCTCTGTCTCTGTCTCTGCCTCTGTCTCTGTCTCTGTCTCCGTCTCTGTCTCTGTCTCTGTCTCTGTCTCTGTCCCCGTATCTGTCTCTGTCACGGTCTTTGTCTCCGTCTCTGTCTCCGTTTCTGTCTCTGACTCTGTCTCTATCTCCGTCTCTGTCTCTGTCTCTGTCTCTGTCTCTGTCTCTGTCTGAGACTATGCCTCTGTCTCTGTCTCTGTCTCTGTCTCTGTCTCTGTCTCTGTCTCTGTCTCTGTCTCTGACCCTGTCTCTGTCTCTGTCTCTGTCTCTGTCTCTGTCTCGGTCCTTGCCTCTGTCTCCGACTCTGTCTCTGTCTCTGCCTCTGTCTCTGTCTCTGTCTCTGTCTCTGTCTCTGTCTGTGTCTCTGTCTCTGTCTCCGTCTCTGTCTCTGCCGCTGTCTCTGTCTCTGTCTCTGTCTCTGTCTCTGTCTCTGTCTCTGCCTCTGTCTCTGTCTCTGTCTCTGTCGCTGTCTCTCCCTCTGTCTCTGTCACCGTCTCTGTCCCTGGCTCTGTCTCTGCCTCTGTCACCGTCTCTGTCTCTGTCTCGGCCTTTGTCTCTGTCTCTGTCTCTGTCTCTGTCTCTGTCTCTGTCTCTGTCTCTGTCTCTGTCTCTGTCTCTGTCTCTGTCTTTGTCTCTGTCTCTGTCTCTATCTCTGTCCCTGTCTCTGTCTGAGACTCTGCCTCTGTCTCTGTCTCTGTCTCCGTCCCTGTCTCTGTCTCTGTCTCGGTCTTTGTCTCTGTCTCTGTCTCTGTCTCTGTCTCTGTCTCTGTCTCTGTCTCTGTCACTGTCTCTGTCTGGGACCCTGTCTCTGTCTCTGTCTCGGTCTTTGTCTCCGTCTCTGTCTCCGTTTCTGTCTCTGACTCTGTCTCTATCTCCGTCTCTGTCTCTGTCTCTGTCTCTGTCTCTGCCTCTGTCTCTGTCTCTGTCTCTGTCTCTGTCTCCGTCTCTGCCTCTGTCTCTGTCTCTGTCGCTGTCTCTCCCTCTGTCTCTGTCACCGTCTCTGTCCCTGGCTCTGTCTCTCCCTCTGTCTCTGTCACCGTCTCTGCCCCTGGCTCTGTCTCTGCCTCTGTCACCGTCTCTGTCTCTGTCTCTGACTCTGTCTCTGTCTCCGTCTCTGTCTCTGCCGCTGTCTCTGTCTCTGTCTCTGTCTCTGTCTCTCTCTCTGTCTCTGTCTCTGTCTCTGCCTCTGTCTCTGTCTTTGTCTCTGTCTCTGTCTCTGTCTCTGTCTGTGTCTCTGTCTCTGTCTCTGTCTCCGTCTCTGTCTCTGTCTCTGCCTCTGTCTCTGTCTCTGTCTCTGTCTCTGTCTCTGTCTCTGTCTCTGTCTCTGTCCCTATCTCTGTCCCTGTCTCTGTCTGAGACTCTGCCTCTGTCTCTGTCTCCGTCTCTGTCTCTGTCTCTGTCTCTGTCTCTGTCTCTGCCCCTGTCGCCGTCTCTGTCTCTGTCTCTGTCTCTGTCCCTGTCTGCGCCTCTGTCTCTGTCTCTGCCTCTGTCTCTGTCTCTGTCTCCGTCGCTGTCTCTGTCTCTGTCTCGGTCTTTGTCTCCGTCTCTGTCTCTGTCTCTGTCGCTGTCTCTCCCTCTGTCTCTGTCACCGTCTCTGTCCCTGGCTCTGTCTCTGCCTCTGTCACCGTCTCTGTCTCTGTCTCGGCCTTTGTCTCTGTCCCTGTCTCTGTCTCTGTCTCTGTCTCTGTCTCTGTCTCTGTCTCTGTCTCTGTCTCTGTCTCTGTCTCTGTCTCTGTCTCTGTCTCTATCTCTGTCCCCGTCTCTGTCTGAGACTCTGCCTCTGTCTCTGTCTCTGTCTCCGTCTCTGTCTCTGTCTCTGTCTCGGTCTTTGTCTCCGTCTCTGTCTCTGTCTCTGTCTCTGTCTCTGTCTCTGTCTGTGTCTCTGTCTCTGTCTCCGTCTCTGTCTCTGCCGCTGTCTCTGTCTCTGTCTCTGTCTCCGTCTCTGTCTCTGCCGCCCTCTCTGTCTCTGTCTCTGTCTCTGTCTCTGTCTCTCTCTCTGTCTCTGTCTCTGTCTCTGTCTCTGTCTCTGTCTCTGTCTCTATCTCTGTCTCTGCCTCTGCCTCTGTCTCTGTTTCTGTCTCTGTCGCTGTCTCTGTCCCCGTATCTGTCTCTGTCTCTGTTTCTGTCTCTGTCTCTGTCGCTGTCTCTCCCTCTGTCTCTGTCACCGTCTCTGTCCCTGGCTCTGTCTCTGCCTCTGTCACCGTCTCTGTCTCTGTCTCGGTCTTTGTCTCTGTCTCTGTCTCTGTCTCTGTCTCTGTCTCTGTCTCTGTCTCTGTCTCTGTCTCTGTCTCTGTCTCGGTCTTTGTCTCTGTCTCTGTCTCTGTCTCTGCCTCTGTCTCTGTCTGAGACTCTGCCTCTGTCTCTGTCTCTGTCTCTGTCGCTGTCTCCGTCTCTGTCTCTGCCGCTGTCTCTGTCTCTGTCTCTGTCTCTGTCTCTGCCTCTGTCTCTGTCTCTGTCTCTGTCGCTGTCTCTCCCTCTGTCTCTGTCACCGTCTCTGTCCCTGGCTCTGTCTCTGCCTCTGTCACCGTCTCTGTCTCTGTCTCGGCCTTTGTCTCTGTCTCTGTCTCTGTCCCTGTCTCTGTCTCTGTCTCTGTCTCTGTCTCTGTCTCTGTCTCTGTCTCTGTCTCTGTCTCTGTCTCTGTCTCTGTCTCTGTCTCTGTCTCTATTTCTGTCCCTGTCTCTGTCTGAGACTCTGCCTCTGTCTCTGTCTCTGTCTCCGTCTCTGTCTCTGTCTCTGTCTCGGTCTTTGTCTCCGTCTCTGTCTCTGTCTCTGTCTCTGTCTCTGTCTCTGTCTGTGTCTCTGTCTCTGTCTCCGTCTCTGTCTCTGCCGCTGTCTCTGTCTCTGTCTCTGTCTCCGTCTCTGTCTCTGCCGCTCTCTCTGTCTCTGTCTCTGTCTCTGTCTCTGTCTCGGCCTCTGTCTCTGTCTCTGTCTCTGTCGCTGTCTCCGTCTCTGTCTCTGCCGCTGTCTCTGTCTCTGTCTCTGTCTCTGTCTCTGCCTCTGTCTCTGTCTCTGTCTCTGTCGCTGTCTCTCCCTCTGTCTCTGTCACCGTCTCTGTCCCTGGCTCTGTCTCTGCCTCTGTCACCGTCTCTGTCTCTGTCTCGGCCTTTGTCTCTGTCTCTGTCTCTGTCCCCGTATCTGTCTCTGTCACGGTCTTTGTCTCCGTCTCTGTCTCCGTTTCTGTCTCTGACTCTGTCTCTATCTCCGTCTCTGTCTCTGTCTCTGTCTCTGTCTCTGTCTCTGTCTCTGTCTGAGACTATGCCTCTGTCTCTGTCTCTGTCTCTGTCTCTGTCTCTGTCTCTGTCTCTGTCTCTGTCTCTGTCTCTGTCTCTGTCTCTGTCTCTCTCTCTGTCTCTGTCTCTGTCTCTGCCTCTGTCTCTGTCTCTGTCGGTGTCTCTCCCTCTGTCTCTGTCACCGTCTCCGTCCCTGGCTCTGTCTCTCCCTCTGTCTCTGTCACCGTCTCTGTCCCTGGCTCTGTCTCTGCCTCTGTCACCGTCTCTGTCTCTGTCTCTGACTCTGTCTCTGTCTCCGTCTCTGTCTCTGCCGCTGTCTCTGTCTCTGTCTCTGTCTCTGTTTCTCTCTCTGTCTCTGTCTCTGTCTCTGCCTCTGTCTCTGTCTCTGTCTCTGTCTCTGTCTCTGTCTCTGTCTCTGTCGCTGTCTCTGTCTGTGTCTCTGTCTCTGTCTCCGTCTCTGTCTCTGCCGCTGTCTCTGGCTCTGTCTCTGTCTCTGTCTCTGTCTCTGTCTCTGTCTCTGTCTCTGTCTCTGTCTCTGTCTCTGTCTCTGCCTCTGTCTCTGTCCCCGTATCTGTCTCTGTCTCTGTTTCTGTCTCTGTCTCAGTCTCTGTCTCTGTCTCTGTGTCTATCTCTGCCTCTGACTCTGTCGCTGTCCGTGTCTATGTCTCTGTCTCTGTCTCTGTCTCCGTCTGCGTCTCTGCCTCTGTCTCCGTCTCTGTCCCAGTCTCTGTCTCTGTCTCCGTCTCTGTCCCTGGCTCTGTCTCTGCCTCTGTCACCGTCTCTGTCTCTGTCTCGGTCTTTGTCTCTGTCTCTGTCTCTGTTTCTGTTTCTGTCTCTGTCTCTGTCTCTGTCTCAGACCCTGCCTCTGTCTCTGTCTCTCTCTCTGTCTCTGTCTCTGTCTCTGTTTCTGTCTCTGCCTCTGTCACCGTCTCTGTCTCTGTCTCGGTCTTTGTCTCTGTGTCTGTCTCTGTCTCTGTCTCTGTCTCTGTCTCTGTCTCTGTCTCTGTCTGTGTCTCTGTCTCTGTCTCCGTCTCTGTCTCTGCCGCTGTCTCTGGCTCTGCCTCTGTCTCTGTCTCTGTCTCTGTCTCTGCCTCTGTCTCTGTCTCTGTCTCTGTCGTTGTCTCCCCCTCTGTCTCTGTCACCGTCTCTGTCCCTGGCTCTGTCTCTGCCTCTGTCACCGTCTCTGTCTCTGTCTCGGTCTTTGTCTCTGTCTCGGTCTTTGTCTCTGTCTCTGTCTCTGTCTCTGTCTCTGTCTCTGTCTCTGTCTCTGTCTCCGTCTCTGTCTCTGTCTCTGTCTCTGTCTCTGTCTCTGTCTCTGTCTCTGTCTCTGTCTCTGTCTCTGCCGCTGTCTCTGTCTCTGTCTCAGTCTCTGTCTCTGTGTGCGTCTCTGTCTCTGTCTCTGTCTCTGCCTCTGTCTCTGTCCCCGTATCTGTCTCTGTCTCTGTTTCTGTCTCTGTCTCAGTCTCTGTCTCTGTCTCTGTGTCTATCTCTGCCTCTGACTCTGTCGCTGTCCGTGTCTATGTCTCTGTCTCTGTCTCTGTCTCCGTCTGCGTCTCTGCCTCTGTCTCCGTCTCTGTCCCAGTCTCTGTCTCTGTCTCCGTCTCTGCCTCTGCCGCTCTCTCTGTCTCTGTCTCTGTCTCTGTCTCTGTCTCTCTCTCTGTCTCTGTCTCTGTCTCTGCCTCTGTCTCTGTCTCTGTCTCTGTCTCTGTCTCTGTCTCTGTCTCTGTCCCCGTATCTGTCTCTGTCTCGGTCTTTGGCTCCGTCTCTGTCTCCGTTTCTGTCTCTGACTTTGTCTCTATCTCCGTCTCTGTCTCTGTCTCTGTTTCTGTCTCTGTCTCTGTCTCTGCCTCTGTCTCTGTCTCTGTCTCTGTCTCTGTCTCTGTCTCTCTCTCTGTCTCTGTCTCTGTCTCTGCCTCTGTCTCTGTCTCTGTCGCTGTCTCTCCCTCTGTCTCTGTCACCGTCTCCGTCCCTGGCTCTGTCTCTCCCTCTGTCTCTGTCACCGTCTCTGTCCCTGGCTCTGTCTCTGCCTCTGTCACCGTCTCTGTCTCTGTCTCTGACTCTGTCTCTGTCTCCGTCTCTGTCTCTGCCGCTGTCTCTGTCTCTGTCTCTGTCTCTGTCTCTCTCTCTGTCTCTGTCTCTGTCTCTGCCTCTGTCTCTGTCTCTGTCTCTGTCTCTGTCTCTGTCTCTGTCTCTGTCTCTGTCTCTGTCTGTGTCTCTGTCTCTGTCTCCGTCTCTGTCTCTGCCGCTGCCTCTGGCTCTGTCTCTGTCTCTGTCTCTGTCTCTGTCTCTGCCTCTGTCTCTGTCTCTGTCTCTGTTGTTGTCTCTCCCTCTGTCTCTGTCACCGTCTCTGTCCCTGGCTCTGTCTCTGCCTCTGTCACCGTCTCTGTCTCTGTCTCGGTCTTTGTCTCTGTCTCTGTCTCTGTCTCTGTCTCTGTCTCTGTCTCTGTCTCTGTCTCCGTCTCTGTCTCTGCCGCTGTCTCTGTCTCTGTCGCTGTCTCTGTCTCTGCCTCTGTCTCTGTCTCTGTCTCTGTCGCTGTCTCTCCCTCTGTCTCTGTCACCGTCTCTGTCCCTGGCTCTGTCTCTGCCTCTGTCACCGTCTCTGTCTCTGTCTCGGCCTTTGTGTCTGTCTCTGCCTCTGTCTCTGCCTCTGTCTCTGTCTCTGTCTCTGTCTCTGTCTCTGTCTCTGTCTCTGTCTCTGTCTCTGTCTCTATCTCTGTCCCTGTCTCTGTCTGAGACTCTGCCTCTGTCTCTGTCTCTGTCTCCGTCTCTGTCTCTGTCTCTGTCTCGGTCTTTGTCTCGGTCTCTGTCTCTGTCTCTGTCTCTGTCTCTGTCTGTGTCTCTGCCTCTGTCTTCGTCTCTGTCTCTGCCGCTGTCTCTGTCTCTGTCTCCGTCTCTGCCTCTGCCGCTCTCTCTGTCTCTGTCTCTGTCTCTGTCTCTGTCTCTCTCTCTGTCTCTGTCTCTGTCTCTGCCTCTGTCTCTGTCTCTGTCTCTGTCTCTGTCTCTGTCTCTGTCTCTGTCCCCGTATCTGTCTCTGTCTCGGTCTTTGTCTCCGTCTCTGTCTCCGTTTCTGTCTCTGACTTTGTCTCTATCTCCGTCTCTGTCTCTGTCTCTGTCTCTGTCTCTGTCTCTGTCTCTGTCTCTGCCTCTGTCTCTGTCTCTGTCTCTGTCTCTGTCTCTGTCTCTCTCTCTGTCTCTGTCTGTGTCTCTGCCTCTGTCTCTGTCTCTGTCGCTGTCTCTCCCTCTGTCTCTGTCACCGTCTCCGTCCCTGGCTCTGTCTCTCCCTCTGTCTCTGTCACCGTCTCTGTCCCTGGCTCTGTCTCTGCCTCTGTCACCGTCTCTGTCTCTGTCTCTGACTCTGTCTCTGTCTCCGTCTCTGTCTCTGCCGCTGTCTCTGTCTCTGTCTCTGCCTCTGTCTCTCTGTCTGTCTCTGTCTCTGTCTCTGCCTCTGTCTCTGTCTCTGTCTCTGTCTCTGTCTCTGTCTCTGTCTCTGTCTGTGTCTCTGTCTCTGTCTCCGTCTCTGTCTCTGCCGCTGTCTCTGGCTCTGTCTCTGTCTCTGTCTCTGTCTCTGTCTCTGCCTCTGTCTCTGTCTCTGTCTCTATCGTTGTCTCTCCCTCTGTCTCTGTCACCGTCTCTGTCCCTGGCTCTGTCTCTGCCTCTGTCACCGTCTCTGTCTCTGTCTCGGTCTTTGTCTCTGTCTCGGTCTTTGTCTCTGTCTCTGTCTCTGTCTCTGTCTCTGTCTCTGTCTCTGTCTCCGTCTCTGTCTCTGTCTCTGTCTCTGTCTCTGTCTCTGTCTCTGTCTCTGTCTCTGTCTCTGTCTCTGTCTCTGTCTCTGTCTCTGCCGCTGTCTCTGTCTCTGTCTCAGTCTCTGTCTCTGTGTGCGTCTCTGTCTCTGTCTCTGTCTCTGCCTCTGTCTCTGTCCCCGTATCTGTCTCTGTCTCTGTTTCTGTCTCTGTCTCAGTCTCTGTCTCTGTCTCTGTGTCTATCTCTGCCTCTGACTCTGTCGCTGTCCGTATCTATGTCTCTGTCTCTGTCTCTCTCTCCGTCTGCGTCTCTGCCTCTGTCTCCGTCTCTGTCCCAGTCTCTGTCTCTGTCTCCGTCTCTGTCCCTGGCTCTGTCTCTGCCTCTGTCACCCTCTCTGTCTCTGTCTCGGTCTTTGTCTCTGTCTCTGTCTCTGTTTCTGTCTCTGTCTCTGTCTCTGTCTCAGACCCTGCCTCTGTCTCTGTCTCTCTCTCTGTCTCTGTCTCTGTCTCTGTCTCTGTTTCTGTCTCTGCCTCTGTCACCGTCTCTGTCTCTGTCTCGGTCTTTGTCTCTGTCTCTGTCTCTGTCTCTGTCTCTGTCTCTGTCTCTGCCTCGTTTGCTGTCTCTCCCTCTGTCTCTGTCTCCGTCTCTGTCCCAGGCTCTGTCTCTGCCACTGTCTCCGTCTCTGTCCCTGTCTCGGTCTTTGTCTCCGTCTCTGTCTCTGTCTCTGTCTCTGTCTCTGTTTCTGTCTCTGTCTCTGTCTGTATCTCTGTCTCTGTCTCCGTCTCTGTCTCTGCCGCTGTCTCTGTCTCTGTCTCAGTCTCTGTCTCAGTCTCTGTCTCTGTCCCCGTATCTGTCTCTGTCTCTGTTTCTGTCTCTGTCTCAGTCTCTGCCTCTGTCTCTGTGTCGATCTCTGCCTCTGACTCTGTCGCTGTCCGTGTCTATGTCTCTGTCTCTGTCTCTGTCTCCGTCTGCGTCTCTGTCTCTGTCTCTGTCTCCGTCTCTGTCCCAGTCTCTGTCTCTGTCTCTGTCTCCGTCTCTGTCCCTGGCTCTGTCTCTGCCTGTGTCACCGTCTCTGTCTCTGTCTCGGTCTTTGTCTCTGTCTCTGTCTCTGTCTCTGTCTCCTTCTCTGTCTCTGTCTCTGTCTCTGTCTCAGACTCTGCCTCTGTCTCTGTCTCTCTCTCTGTCTGTGTCTCTGTCTCTGTCTCTTTCTCTGTCTCTGTCTCTGTCTCTGTCTCTGTCTCTGTCTCTGTCTCTGTCTCTGCCTCTGTCTCCGTCTCTGTCTCTGTCTCGGTCTTTGTCTCCGTCTCTGTCTCTGTATCTGTCTCTGTCTCTGTCTGAGACACTGCCTCTGTCTCTGTCTCTGTCTCTGTCGCTGTCTCTCCCTCTGTCTCTGTCACCGTCTCTGTCTCGGTCTTTGTCTCTGTCTCTGTCTCTGTCTGAGACACTGCCTCTGTCTCTGTCTCTCTCTCTGTCTCTGTCTCTGTCTCTGTCTCTGTCTCAGTCTCTGTCTCTGCCTCTGTCTCCGTCTCTGTCTCTGTCTCTGTCTCTGTCTCTGTCTCTATCTCTGTCCCTGTCTCTGTCTCTGCCACTGTCTCTGTCTCCGTCTCTGTCTCTGTCTCGGTCTTTGTCTCCGTCTCTGTCTCCGTTTCTGACTCTGTCTCTGTCTCTATCTCCGTCTCTGTCTCTGTCTCTGCCTCTGTCTCTGTCTCTGTCTCTGTCTCTGTCTCTGTCTCTGTCTCAGCCTCTGTCTCTGTTTCTGTCTCTGTCTCTGTCTCTGTCTCTGTCTCTGTCTCTGTCTCTGTCTCTGTCTCTGTCTCTGTCTCTGTCGCTGTCTCTCCCTCTGTCTCTGTCACCGTCTCTGTCCCTGGCTCTGTCTCTGCCTCAGTCACCGTCTCTGTCTCTGTCTCGGTCTTTGTCTCTGTCTCTGTCTCTGTCTCTGTCTCTGTCTCTGTCTCTGTCTCTGCCTCTGTCTCCGTCTCTGTCTCTGCCTCTGTCTCTGTCTCCGTCTCCGTCTCTGTCTCGGTCTTTGTCTCCGTCTCTGTCTCCGTTTCTGTCTCTGTCTCTGTCTCTATCTCCGTCTCTGTCTCTGCCTCTGTCTCTGTCTCCGTCTCTGTCTCTGTCTCTGCCTCTGTCTCTGTCTCTGTCTCTGTCTCTGTCTCTGTCTCCGTCTCTGTCTCTGTCTCTGTCTCTGCCTCTGTCTCTGTCTCTGTCGCTGTCTCTCCCTCTGTCTCTGTCACCGTCTCTGTCCCTGGCTCTGTCTCTGCCTCTGTCACCGTCTCTGTCTCTGTCTCGGCCTTTGTCTCTGTCTCTGTCTCTGTCTCTGTCTCTGTCTCTGTCTCTGTCTCTGTCTCTGTCTCTGTCTCTGTCTCTGTCTCTGTCTCTGTCTCTGTCTCTGTCTCTGTCTCTATCTCTGTCCCTGTCTCTGTCTGAGACTCTGCCTCTGTCTCTGTCTCTGTCTCCGTCTCTGTCTCTGTCTCTGTCTCGGTCTTTGTCTCCGTCTCTGTCTCTGTCTCTGTCTCTGTCTCTGTCTCTGTCTGTGTCTCTGTCTCTGTCTCCGTCTCTGTCTCTGCCGCTGTCTCTGTCTCTGTCTCTGTCTCCGTCTCTGTCTCTGCCGCTCTCTCTGTCTCTGTCTCTGTCTCTGTCTCTGTCTCTCTCTCTGTCTCTGTCTCTGTCTCTGCCTCTGTCTCTGTCTCTGTCTCTGTCTCTGTCTCTGTCTCTGTCTCTGTCTCTGTCTCTGTCTCTGTCCCCGTATCTGTCTCTGTCTCGGTCTTTGTCTCCGTCTCTGTCTCCGTTTCTGTCTCTGACTCTGTCTCTATCTCCGTCTCTGTCTCTGTCTCTGTCTCTGTCTCTGTCTCTGTCTCTGTCTCGGTCTTTGTCTCCGTCTCTGTCTCCGTTTCTGTCTCTGACTCTGTCTCTATCTCCGTCTCTGTCTCTGTCTCTGTCTCTGTCTCTGCCTCTGTCTCTGTCTCTGTCTCTGTCTCTGTCTCTGTCTCTGTCTCTGTCTCTGTCTCTGCCTCTGTCTCCGTCTCTGTCTCTGCCGCTGTCTCTGTCTCTGTCTCTGTCCCCGTATCTGTCTCTGTCTCGGTCTTTGTCTCCGTCTCTGTCTCCGTTTCTGTCTCTGACTCTGTCTCTGTCTCCGTCTCCGTCTCTGCCGCTGTCTCTGTCTCTGTCTCTGTCTCTGTCTCTCTCTCTGTCTCTGTCTCTGTCTCTGCCTCTGTCTCTGTCTCTGTCTCTGTCTCCGTCTCTGTCCCTGGCTCTGTCTCTGCCTCTGTCACCGTCTCTGTCTCTGTCTCGGTCTTTGTCTCTGTCTCTGTCTCTGTCTCTGTCTCCTTCTCTGTCTCTGTCTCTGTCTCTGTCTCAGACTCTGCCTCTGTCTCTGTCTCTCTCTCTGTCTGTGTCTCTGTCTCTGTCTCTTTCTCTGTCTCTGTCTCTGTCTCTGTCTCTGTCTCTGTCTCTGTCTCTGTCTCTGTCTCTGCCTCTGTCTCCGTCTCTGTCTCTGTCTCGGTCTTTGTCTCCGTCTCTGTCCCTGTATCTGTCTCTGTCTCTGTCTGAGACACTGCCTCTGTCTCTGTCTCTCTCTCTGTCTCTGTCTCTGTCTCTGTCTCTGTCACCGTCTCTGTCTCTGTCTCTGTCTCGGTCTTTGTCTCTGTCTCTGTCTCTGTCTCTGTCTCTGTCTCTGTCTCTGTCTCTGTCTCTGTCTCTGTCTCTGTCTCTGTCCCTGCCGCTGTCTCTGTCTCTGTCTCAGTCACTGTCTCTGTGTGCGTCTCTGTCTCTGTCTCTGTCTCTGCCTCTGTCACCGTCTCTGTCTCTGTCTCGGTCTTTGTCTCTGTCTCTGTCTCTGTCTCTGACTTTGTCTCTGTCTCTGTCTCTGTCTCTGTCTCAGACCCCGCCTCTGTCTCTGTCTCTCTCTCTGTCTCTGTCTCTGTCTCTGTCTCTGTCTCTGTCTCTGTCTCTGTCTCTGTCTCGGTCTTTGTCTCCGTCTCTGTCTCCGTTTCTGTCTGTGACTCTGTCTCTATCTCCGTCTCTGTCTCTGTCTCTGCCTCTGTCTCTGTCTCTGTCTCTCTCTCTGTCTCTGTCTCTGTCTCTGTCTCTGTCTCTGCCTCTGTCTCTGTCTCTGTCTCTGTCGCTGTCTCTCCCTCTGTCTCTGTCACCGTCTCTGTCCCTGGCTCTGTCTCTGCCTCAGTCACCGTCTCTGTCTCTGTCTCGGTCTTTGTCTCTGTCTCTGTCTCTGTCTCTGTCTCTGTCTCTGTCTCTGTCTCTGCCTCTGTCTCCGTCTCTGTCTCTGCCTCTGTCTCTGTCTCCGTCTCCGTCTCTGTCTCGGTCTTTGTGTCCGTCTCTGTCTCCGTTTCTGTCTCTGTCTCTGTCTCTATCTCCGTCTCTGTCTCTGCCTCTGTCTCTGTCTCCGTCTCTGTCTCTGTCTCTGCCTCTGTCTCTGTCTCTGTCTCTGTCTCTGTCTCTGTCTCCGTCTCTGTCTCTGTCTCTGTCTCTGCCTCTGTCTCTGTCTCTGTCGCTGTCTCTCCCTCTGTCTCTGTCACCGTCTCTGTCCCTGGCTCTGTCTCTGCCTCTGTCACCGTCTCTGTCTCTGTCTCGGCCTTTGTCTCTGTCTCTGTCTCTGTCTCTGTCTCTGTCTCTGTCTCTGTCTCTGTCTCTGTCTCTGTCTCTGTCTCTGTCTCTGTCTCTGTCTCTGTCTCTGTCTCTGTCTCTGTCTCTGTCTCTGTCTCTATCTCTGTCCCTGTCTCTGTCTGAGACTCTGCCTCTGTCTCTGTCTCTGTCTCCGTCTCTGTCTCTGTCTCTGTCTCGGTCTTTGTCTCCGTCTCTGTCTCTGTCTCTGTCTCTGTCTCTGTCTCTGTCTCTGTCTGTGTCTCTGTCTCTGTCTCCGTCTCTGTCTCTGCCGCTGTCTCTGTCTCTGTCTCTGTCTCCGTCTCTGTCTCTGCCGCTCTCTCTGTCTCTGTCTCTGTCTCTGTCTCTGTCTCTCTCTCTGTCTCTGTCTCTGTCTCTGCCTCTGTCTCTGTCCCCGTATCTGTCTCTGTCTCGGTCTTTGTCTCCGTCTCTGTCTCCGATTCTGTCTCTGACTTTGTCTCTATCTCCGTCTCTGTCTCTGTCTCTGTCTCTGTCTCTGTCTCTGTCTCTGCCTCTGTCTCTGTCTCTGTCTCTGTCTCTGTCTCTGTCACTCTCTCTGTCTCTGTCTCTGTCTCTGCCTCTGTCTCTGTCTCTGTCGCTGTCTCTCCCTCTGTCTCTGTCACCGTCTCCGTCCCTGGCTCTGTCTCTCTCTCTGTCTCTGTCACCGTCTCTGTCCCTGGCTCTGTCTCTGCCTCTGTCACCGTCTCTGTCTCTGTCTCTGACTCTGTCTCTGTCTCCGTCTCTGTCTCTGCCGCTGTCTCTGTCTCTGTCTCTGTCTGAGACACTGCCTCTGTCTCTGTCTCGGTCTTTGTCTCCGTCTCTGTCTCTGTATCTGTCTCTGTCTCTGTCTGAGACACTGCCTCTGTCTCTGTCTCTCTCTCTGTCTCTGTCTCTGTCTCTGTCTCTGTCTCTGTCACCGTCTCTGTCTCTGCCTCGGTCTTTGTCTCTGTCTCTGTCTCTGTCTCTGTCTCTGTCTCTGTCTCTGTCTCTGTCTCTGTCTCTGTCTCTGTCTCTGTCTCTGTCTCTGTCTCTGTCTCTGTCTCTGTCTCTGTCTCTGTCTCTGTCTCTGTCTCTGTTTCTGTCTCTGTCTCTGTCTCTGTCTCTGTCTCTGTCCCTGCCGCTGTCTCTGTCTCTGTCTCAGTCACTGTCTCTGTGTGCGTCTCTGTCTCTGTCTCTGTCTCTGCCTCTGTCACCGTCTCTGTCTCTGTCTCGGTCTTTGTCTCTGTCTCTGTCTCTGTCTCTGTCTTTGTCTCTGTCTCTGTCTCTGTCTCTGTCTCAGACCCCGCCTCTGTCTCTGTCTCTCTCTCTGTCTCTGTCTCTGTCTCTGTCTCTGTCTCTGTCTCTGTCTCTGTCTCTGTCTCTGTCTCGGTCTTTGTCTCCGTCTCTGTCTCCGTTTCTGTCTGTGACTCTGTCTCTATCTCCGTCTCTGTCTCTGTCTCTGCCTCTGTCTCTGTCTCTGTCTCTCTCTCTGTCTCTGTCTCTGTCTCTGTCTCTGTCTCTACCTCTGTCTCTGTCTCTGTCTCTGTCGCTGTCTCTCCCTCTGTCTCTGTCACCGTCTCTGTCTCGGTCTTTGTCTCTGTCTCTGTCTCTGTCTGAGACACTGCCTCTGTCTCTGTCTCTCTCTCTGTCTCTATCTCTGTCTCTGTCTCTGTCTCTGTCTCAGTCTCTGTCTCTGCCTCTGTCTCCGTCTCTGTCTCTGTCTCTGTCTCTGTCTCTGTCTCTGTCTCTGTCTCTGTCTCTGTCTCTGTCTCCGCCTCTGCCTCCGTCTCTGTCTCTGTCTCGGTCTTTGTCTCCGTCTCTGTCTCCGTTTCTGTCTGTGACTCTGTCTCTATCTCCGTCTCTGTCTCTGTCTCTGCCTCTGTCTCTGTCTCTGTCTCTGCCTCTGTCACCGTCTCTGTCTCTGTCTCGGTCTTTGTCTCTGTCTCTGTCTCTGTCTCTGTCTCTGTCTCTGTCTCTATCTCTGTCCCTGTCTCTGTCTCTGCCACTGTCTCTGTCTCCGTCTCTGTCTCTGTCTCGGTCTTTGTCTCCGTCTCTGTCTCCGTTTCTGACTCTGTCTCTGTCTCTATCTCCGTCTCTGTCTCTGTCTCTGCCTCTGTCTCTGTCTCTGTCTCTGTCTCTGTCTCTGTCTCTGTCTCTGTCTCTGTCTCTGTCTCTGTCTCTGTTTCTGTCTCTGTCTCTGTCTCTGTCTCTGTCTCTGTCTCTGTCTCTGTCTCTGTCTCTGTCTCTGTCGCTGTCTCTCCCTCTGTCTCTGTCACCGTCTCTGTCCCTGGCTCTGTCTCTGCCTCAGTCACCATCTCTGTCTCTGTCTCGGTCTTTGTCTCTGTCTCTGTCTCTGTCTCTGTCTCTGTCTCTGTCTCTGTCTCTGTCTCTGTCTATGTCTCTGTCTCTGTCTCTGTCTCTGTCTCTGCCTCTGTCTCTGTCTCTGTCTCTGTCGCTGTCTCTCCCTCTGTCTCTGTCTCTGCCTCTGTCACCGTCTCTCTCTCTGTCTCGGTCCTTGTCTCTGTCTCTGTCTCTGTCTCTGTCTCTGCCTCTGTCTCTATCTCTGTCCCTGTCTCTGTCTGAGACTCTGCCTCCGTCTCTGTCTCTGTCTCTGTCTCTGTCTCTGTCTCTGTCTCTGTCTCTGCCTCTGTCTCTGTCTCTGCCTCTGTCTCTGTCTCTGTCTCTGTCGCTGTCTCTCCCTCTGTCTCTGTCACCGTCTCTGTCCCTGGCTCTGTCTCTGCCTCTGTCACCGTCTCTGTCTCTGTCTCGGTCTTTGTCTCTGTCTCTGTCTCCGTCTCTGTCTCTGTCTCTGTCTCGGTCTTTGTCTCCGTCTCTGTCTCTGTCTCTGTCTCTGTCTCTGTCTCTGTCTCTGTCTGTGTCTCTGTCTCTGTCTCCGTCTCTGTCTCTGCCGCTGTCTCTGTCTCTGTCTCTGTCTCTGTCTCTGTCTCTGTATCTGTCTCTGCCTCTGTCTCTGTCCCTGTCTCTGTCGCTGTCTCTCCCTCTGTCTCTGTCACCGTCCCTGTCCCTGGCTCTGTCTCTGCCTCTGTCACCGTCTCTGTCTCTGTCTCGGCCTTTGTCTCTGTCTCTGTCTCTGTCTCTGTCTGCCTCTGTCTCTGTCTCTGTCTCTGTCTCTGTCGCTGTCGCTGTCTCTCCCTCTGTCTCTGTCACCGTCTCTGTCCCTGGCTCTGTCTCTGCCTCTGTCACCGTCTCTGTCTCTGTCTCGGTCTTTGTCTCTGCCTCTGTCTCTGTCTCTGTCTCTGTCTCTGTCTCTGTCTCTGTCTCTGTCTCTATCTCTGTCCATGTCTCTGTCTGAGACTCTGCCTCTGTCTCTGTCTCCGTCTCTGTCTCTGTCTCTGTCTCGGTCTTTGTCTCCGTCTCCGTCTCTGTCTCTGTCTCTGTCTCTGTCTCTGTCTCTGTCTCTGTCTCTGTCTCTGTTTGTGTCTCTGCCTCTGTCTCCGTCTCTGTCTCTGCCGCTGTCTCTGTCTCTGTCTCTGTCTCTGTCTCTGTCTCTGTATCTGTCTCTGCCTCTGTCTCTGTCTCTGTCTCTGTCGCTGTCTCTCGCGCTGTCTCTGTCACCGTCTCTGTCCCTGGCTCTGCCTCTGCCTCTGTCACCGTCTCTGTCTCTGTCTCGGCCTTTGTCTCTGTCTCTGTCTCTGTCTCTGTCTCTGTCTCTGTCTCTGTCTCTGTCTCTGTCTCTGTCTCTGTCTCTGTCTCTGCCTCGGTCTTTGTCTCCGTCTCTGTCTCTGTCTCTGTCTCTGTCTCTGCCTCTGTCTCTGTCTCGGTCTCTGTCTCTGTCTCTCTCTCAGTCTCTGTCTCTGTCTCTGCCTCTGTCTCTGTCTCTGTCTCTGTCGCTGTCTCTCCCTCTGTCTCTGTCACCGTCCCTGTCCCTGGCTCTGTCTCTGCCTCTGTCACCGTCTTTGTCTCTGTCTCCGTCTTTGTCTCTGTCTCTGTCTCTGTCTCTGTCTCCGTCTCTATCTCTGTCCCTGTCTCTGTCTCCGTCTCTGTCTCTCTCTCTGTCTCTGTCTCTGGCTCTGCCTCTGTCTCTGTCTCTGTCTCTGTCTCTGTCCCCGTATCTGTCCCTGTCTCTGTTTCTGTCTCTGTCTCTGTCGCTGTCTCTCCCTCTGTCTCTGTCACCGTCTCTGTCCCTGGCTCTGTCTCTGCCTCTGTCACCGTCTCTGTCTCTGTCTCGGTCTTTGTCTCTGGCTCTGTCTCTGTCTCTGCCTCTGTCTCTGTCTCTGCCTCTGTCGCTGTCTCTCCCTCTGTCTCTGTCACCGTCTCTGTCCATGGTTCTGTCTCTGCCTCTGTCATCGTCTCTGTCTCTGTCTCGGCCTTTGTCTCTGTCTCTGTCTCTGTCTCTGTCTCTGTCTCTGTCTCTGTCTCTGTCTCTGTCTCTGTCTCTGTCTCTGTCTCTGTCTCTGTCTCTGTCTCTGTCCCTGGCTCTGTCTCTGCCTCTGTCACCGTCTCTGTCCCTGGCTCTGTCTCTGCCTCTGTCACCGTCTCTGTCTCTGTCTCGGTCTTTGTCTCTGTCTCTGTCTCTGTCTCTGCCTCTGTCTCTGTCTCTGCCTCTGTCGCTGTCTCTCCCTCTGTCTCTGTCACCGTCTCTGTCCATGGCTCTGTCTCTGCCTCTGTCATCGTCTCTGTCTCTGTCTCGGCCTTTGTCTCTGTCTCTGTCTCTGTCTCTGTCTCTGTCTCTGTCTCTGTCTCTGTCTCTGTCTCTGTCTCTGTCTCTGTCTCTGTCTCTGTCTCTGTCTCTGTCTCTGTCTCTATCTCTGTCCCTGTCTCTGCCTGAGACTCTGCCTCTGTCTCTGTCTCTGTCTCCGTCTCTGTCTCTGTCTCTGTCTCGGTCTTTGTCTCCGTCTCTGTCTCTGTCTCTGTCTCTGTCTCTGTCTCTGTCTGTGTCTCTGTCTCTGTCTCCGTCTCTGTCTCTGCCGCTGTCTCTGTCTCTGTCTCTGTCTCCGTCTCTGTCTCTGCCGCTCTCTCTGTCTCTGTCTCTGTCTCTGTCTCTGTCTCTCTCTCTGTCTCTGTCTCTGTCTCTGCCTCTGTCTCTGTCTCTGTCTCTGTCTCTGTCTCTGTCTCTGTCTCTGTCTCTGTCTCTGTCTCTGTCCCCGTATCTGTCTCTGTCTCGGTCTTTGTCTCCGTCTCTGTCTCCGTTTCTGTCTCTGACTCTGTCTCTATCTCCGTCTCTGTCTCTGTCTCTGTCTCTGTCTCTGTCTCTGTCTCTGTCTCGGTCTTTGTCTCCGTCTCTGTCTCCGTTTCTGTCTCTGACTCTGTCTCTATCTCCGTCTCTGTCTCTGTCTCTGTCTCTGTCTCTGCCTCTGTCTCTGTCTCTGTCTCTGTCTCTGTCTCTGTCTCTGTCTCTGTCTCTGTCTCTGCCTCTGTCTCCGTCTCTGTCTCTGCCGCTGTCTCTGTCTCTGTCTCTGTCCCCGTATCTGTCTCTGTCTCGGTCTTTGTCTCCGTCTCTGTCTCCGTTTCTGTCTCTGACTCTGTCTCTGTCTCCGTCTCCGTCTCTGCCGCTGTCTCTGTCTCTGTCTCTGTCTCTGTCTCTCTCTCTGTCTCTGTCTCTGTCTCTGCCTCTGTCTCTGTCTCTGTCTCTGTCTCCGTCTCTGTCCCTGGCTCTGTCTCTGCCTCTGTCACCGTCTCTGTCTCTGTCTCGGTCTTTGTCTCTGTCTCTGTCTCTGTCTCTGTCTCCTTCTCTGTCTCTGTCTCTGTCTCTGTCTCAGACTCTGCCTCTGTCTCTGTCTCTCTCTCTGTCTGTGTCTCTGTCTCTGTCTCTTTCTCTGTCTCTGTCTCTGTCTCTGTCTCTGTCTCTGTCTCTGTCTCTGTCTCTGTCTCTGCCTCTGTCTCCGTCTCTGTCTCTGTCTCGGTCTTTGTCTCCGTCTCTGTCCCTGTATCTGTCTCTGTCTCTGTCTGAGACACTGCCTCTGTCTCTGTCTCTCTCTCTGTCTCTGTCTCTGTCTCTGTCTCTGTCACCGTCTCTGTCTCTGTCTCTGTCTCGGTCTTTGTCTCTGTCTCTGTCTCTGTCTCTGTCTCTGTCTCTGTCTCTGTCTCTGTCTCTGTCTCTGTCTCTGTCTCTGTCCCTGCCGCTGTCTCTGTCTCTGTCTCAGTCACTGTCTCTGTGTGCGTCTCTGTCTCTGTCTCTGTCTCTGCCTCTGTCACCGTCTCTGTCTCTGTCTCGGTCTTTGTCTCTGTCTCTGTCTCTGTCTCTGACTTTGTCTCTGTCTCTGTCTCTGTCTCTGTCTCAGACCCCGCCTCTGTCTCTGTCTCTCTCTCTGTCTCTGTCTCTGTCTCTGTCTCTGTCTCTGTCTCTGTCTCTGTCTCTGTCTCGGTCTTTGTCTCCGTCTCTGTCTCCGTTTCTGTCTGTGACTCTGTCTCTATCTCCGTCTCTGTCTCTGTCTCTGCCTCTGTCTCTGTCTCTGTCTCTCTCTCTGTCTCTGTCTCTGTCTCTGTCTCTGTCTCTGCCTCTGTCTCTGTCTCTGTCTCTGTCGCTGTCTCTCCCTCTGTCTCTGTCACCGTCTCTGTCCCTGGCTCTGTCTCTGCCTCAGTCACCGTCTCTGTCTCTGTCTCGGTCTTTGTCTCTGTCTCTGTCTCTGTCTCTGTCTCTGTCTCTGTCTCTGTCTCTGCCTCTGTCTCCGTCTCTGTCTCTGCCTCTGTCTCTGTCTCCGTCTCCGTCTCTGTCTCGGTCTTTGTGTCCGTCTCTGTCTCCGTTTCTGTCTCTGTCTCTGTCTCTATCTCCGTCTCTGTCTCTGCCTCTGTCTCTGTCTCCGTCTCTGTCTCTGTCTCTGCCTCTGTCTCTGTCTCTGTCTCTGTCTCTGTCTCTGTCTCCGTCTCTGTCTCTGTCTCTGTCTCTGCCTCTGTCTCTGTCTCTGTCGCTGTCTCTCCCTCTGTCTCTGTCACCGTCTCTGTCCCTGGCTCTGTCTCTGCCTCTGTCACCGTCTCTGTCTCTGTCTCGGCCTTTGTCTCTGTCTCTGTCTCTGTCTCTGTCTCTGTCTCTGTCTCTGTCTCTGTCTCTGTCTCTGTCTCTGTCTCTGTCTCTGTCTCTGTCTCTGTCTCTGTCTCTGTCTCTGTCTCTGTCTCTGTCTCTGTCTCTATCTCTGTCCCTGTCTCTGTCTGAGACTCTGCCTCTGTCTCTGTCTCTGTCTCCGTCTCTGTCTCTGTCTCTGTCTCGGTCTTTGTCTCCGTCTCTGTCTCTGTCTCTGTCTCTGTCTCTGTCTCTGTCTGTGTCTCTGTCTCTGTCTCCGTCTCTGTCTCTGCCGCTGTCTCTGTCTCTGTCTCTGTCTCCGTCTCTGTCTCTGCCGCTCTCTCTGTCTCTGTCTCTGTCTCTGTCTCTGTCTCTCTCTCTGTCTCTGTCTCTGTCTCTGCCTCTGTCTCTGTCCCCGTATCTGTCTCTGTCTCGGTCTTTGTCTCCGTCTCTGTCTCCGATTCTGTCTCTGACTTTGTCTCTATCTCCGTCTCTGTCTCTGTCTCTGTCTCTGTCTCTGTCTCTGTCTCTGCCTCTGTCTCTGTCTCTGTCTCTGTCTCTGTCTCTGTCACTCTCTCTGTCTCTGTCTCTGTCTCTGCCTCTGTCTCTGTCTCTGTCGCTGTCTCTCCCTCTGTCTCTGTCACCGTCTCCGTCCCTGGCTCTGTCTCTCTCTCTGTCTCTGTCACCGTCTCTGTCCCTGGCTCTGTCTCTGCCTCTGTCACCGTCTCTGTCTCTGTCTCTGACTCTGTCTCTGTCTCCGTCTCTGTCTCTGCCGCTGTCTCTGTCTCTGTCTCTGTCTGAGACACTGCCTCTGTCTCTGTCTCGGTCTTTGTCTCCGTCTCTGTCTCTGTATCTGTCTCTGTCTCTGTCTGAGACACTGCCTCTGTCTCTGTCTCTCTCTCTGTCTCTGTCTCTGTCTCTGTCTCTGTCTCTGTCTCTGTCACCGTCTCTGTCTCTGCCTCGGTCTTTGTCTCTGTCTCTGTCTCTGTCTCTGTCTCTGTCTCTGTCTCTGTCTCTGTCTCTGTCTCTGTCTCTGTCTCTGTCTCTGTCTCTGTCTCTGTCTCTGTCTCTGTCTCTGTCTCTGTTTCTGTCTCTGTCTCTGTCTCTGTCTCTGTCTCTGTCCCTGCCGCTGTCTCTGTCTCTGTCTCAGTCACTGTCTCTGTGTGCGTCTCTGTCTCTGTCTCTGTCTCTGCCTCTGTCACCGTCTCTGTCTCTGTCTCGGTCTTTGTCTCTGTCTCTGTCTCTGTCTCTGTCTTTGTCTCTGTCTCTGTCTCTGTCTCTGTCTCAGACCCCGCCTCTGTCTCTGTCTCTCTCTCTGTCTCTGTCTCTGTCTCTGTCTCTGTCTCTGTCTCTGTCTCTGTCTCTGTCTCTGTCTCGGTCTTTGTCTCCGTCTCTGTCTCCGTTTCTGTCTGTGACTCTGTCTCTATCTCCGTCTCTGTCTCTGTCTCTGCCTCTGTCTCTGTCTCTGTCTCTCTCTCTGTCTCTGTCTCTGTCTCTGTCTCTGTCTCTACCTCTGTCTCTGTCTCTGTCTCTGTCGCTGTCTCTCCCTCTGTCTCTGTCACCGTCTCTGTCTCGGTCTTTGTCTCTGTCTCTGTCTCTGTCTGAGACACTGCCTCTGTCTCTGTCTCTCTCTCTGTCTCTATCTCTGTCTCTGTCTCTGTCTCTGTCTCAGTCTCTGTCTCTGCCTCTGTCTCCGTCTCTGTCTCTGTCTCTGTCTCTGTCTCTGTCTCTGTCTCTGTCTCTGTCTCTGTCTCTGTCTCCGCCTCTGCCTCCGTCTCTGTCTCTGTCTCGGTCTTTGTCTCCGTCTCTGTCTCCGTTTCTGTCTGTGACTCTGTCTCTATCTCCGTCTCTGTCTCTGTCTCTGCCTCTGTCTCTGTCTCTGTCTCTGCCTCTGTCACCGTCTCTGTCTCTGTCTCGGTCTTTTGTCTCTGTCTCTGTCTCTGTCTCTGTCTCTGTCTCTGTCTCTATCTCTGTCCCTGTCTCTGTCTCTGCCACTGTCTCTGTCTCCGTCTCTGTCTCTGTCTCGGTCTTTGTCTCCGTCTCTGTCTCCGTTTCTGACTCTGTCTCTGTCTCTATCTCCGTCTCTGTCTCTGTCTCTGCCTCTGTCTCTGTCTCTGTCTCTGTCTCTGTCTCTGTCTCTGTCTCTGTCTCTGTCTCTGTCTCTGTCTCTGTTTCTGTCTCTGTCTCTGTCTCTGTCTCTGTCTCTGTCTCTGTCTCTGTCTCTGTCTCTGTCTCTGTCGCTGTCTCTCCCTCTGTCTCTGTCACCGTCTCTGTCCCTGGCTCTGTCTCTGCCTCAGTCACCATCTCTGTCTCTGTCTCGGTCTTTGTCTCTGTCTCTGTCTCTGTCTCTGTCTCTGTCTCTGTCTCTGTCTCTGTCTCTGTCTATGTCTCTGTCTCTGTCTCTGTCTCTGTCTCTGCCTCTGTCTCTGTCTCTGTCTCTGTCGCTGTCTCTCCCTCTGTCTCTGTCTCTGCCTCTGTCACCGTCTCTCTCTCTGTCTCGGTCCTTGTCTCTGTCTCTGTCTCTGTCTCTGTCTCTGCCTCTGTCTCTATCTCTGTCCCTGTCTCTGTCTGAGACTCTGCCTCCGTCTCTGTCTCTGTCTCTGTCTCTGTCTCTGTCTCTGTCTCTGTCTCTGCCTCTGTCTCTGTCTCTGCCTCTGTCTCTGTCTCTGTCTCTGTCGCTGTCTCTCCCTCTGTCTCTGTCACCGTCTCTGTCCCTGGCTCTGTCTCTGCCTCTGTCACCGTCTCTGTCTCTGTCTCGGTCTTTGTCTCTGTCTCTGTCTCCGTCTCTGTCTCTGTCTCTGTCTCGGTCTTTGTCTCCGTCTCTGTCTCTGTCTCTGTCTCTGTCTCTGTCTCTGTCTGTGTCTCTGTCTCTGTCTCCGTCTCTGTCTCTGCCGCTGTCTCTGTCTCTGTCTCTGTCTCTGTCTCTGTCTCTGTATCTGTCTCTGCCTCTGTCTCTGTCTCTGTCTCTGTCGCTGTCTCTCCCTCTGTCTCTGTCACCGTCCCTGTCCCTGGCTCTGTCTCTGCCTCTGTCACCGTCTCTGTCTCTGTCTCGGCCTTTGTCTCTGTCTCTGTCTCTGTCTCTGTCTGCCTCTGTCTCTGTCTCTGTCTCTGTCTCTGTCGCTGTCGCTGTCTCTCCCTCTGTCTCTGTCACCGTCTCTGTCCCTGGCTCTGTCTCTGCCTCTGTCACCGTCTCTGTCTCTGTCTCGGTCTTTGTCTCTGCCTCTGTCTCTGTCTCTGTCTCTGTCTCTGTCTCTGTCTCTGTCTCTGTCTCTATCTCTGTCCATGTCTCTGTCTGAGACTCTGCCTCTGTCTCTGTCTCCGTCTCTGTCTCTGTCTCTGTCTCGGTCTTTGTCTCCGTCTCCGTCTCTGTCTCTGTCTCTGTCTCTGTCTCTGTCTCTGTCTCTGTCTCTGTTTGTGTCTCTGCCTCTGTCTCCGTCTCTGTCTCTGCCGCTGTCTCTGTCTCTGTCTCTGTCTCTGTCTCTGTCTCTGTATCTGTCTCTGCCTCTGTCTCTGTCTCTGTCTCTGTCGCTGTCTCTCGCGCTGTCTCTGTCACCGTCTCTGTCCCTGGCTCTGCCTCTGCCTCTGTCACCGTCTCTGTCTCTGTCTCGGCCTTTGTCTCTGTCTCTGTCTCTGTCTCTGTCTCTGTCTCTGTCTCTGTCTCTGTCTCTGTCTCTGTCTCTGTCTCTGTCTCTGCCTCGGTCTTTGTCTCCGTCTCTGTCTCTGTCTCTGTCTCTGTCTCTGCCTCTGTCTCTGTCTCGGTCTCTGTCTCTGTCTCTCTCTCAGTCTCTGTCTCTGTCTCTGCCTCTGTCTCTGTCTCTGTCTCTGTCGCTGTCTCTCCCTCTGTCTCTGTCACCGTCCCTGTCCCTGGCTCTGTCTCTGCCTCTGTCACCGTCTTTGTCTCTGTCTCCGTCTTTGTCTCTGTCTCTGTCTCTGTCTCTGTCTCCGTCTCTATCTCTGTCCCTGTCTCTGTCTCCGTCTCTGTCTCTCTCTCTGTCTCTGTCTCTGGCTCTGCCTCTGTCTCTGTCTCTGTCTCTGTCTCTGTCCCCGTATCTGTCCCTGTCTCTGTTTCTGTCTCTGTCTCTGTCGCTGTCTCTCCCTCTGTCTCTGTCACCGTCTCTGTCCCTGGCTCTGTCTCTGCCTCTGTCACCGTCTCTGTCTCTGTCTCGGTCTTTGTCTCTGGCTCTGTCTCTGTCTCTGCCTCTGTCCTCTGTCTCTGCCTCTGTCGCTGTCTCTCCCTCTGTCTCTGTCACCGTCTCTGTCCATGGTTCTGTCTCTGCCTCTGTCATCGTCTCTGTCTCTGTCTCGGCCTTTGTCTCTGTCTCTGTCTCTGTCTCTGTCTCTGTCTCTGTCTCTGTCTCTGTCTCTTCTCTGTCTCTGTCTCTGTCTCTGTCTCTGTCTCTGTCTCTGTCCCTGGCTCTGTCTCTGCCTCTGTCACCGTCTCTGTCCCTGGCTCTGTCTCTGCCTCTGTCACCGTCTCTGTCTCTGTCTCGGTCTTTGTCTCTGTCTCTGTCTCTGTCTCTGCCTCTGTCTCTGTCTCTGCCTCTGTCGCTGTCTCTCCCTCTGTCTCTGTCACCGTCTCTGTCCATGGCTCTGTCTCTGCCTCTGTCATCGTCTCTGTCTCTGTCTCGGCCTTTGTCTCTGTCTCTGTCTCTGTCTCTGTCTCTGTCTCTGTCTCTGTCTCTGTCTCTGTCTCTGTCCCTGTCTCTGTCTCTGTCGCTGTCTCTCCCTCTGTCTCTGTCACCGTCTCTGTCCCTGGCTCTGTCTCTGCCTCTGTCACCGTCTCTGTCTCTGTCTCGGTCTCTGTCTCTGTCTCTGTCTCTGTCTCTGTCTCTGTCTCTGTCTCTGTCTCTGTCTCTGTCTCTGTCTCTGTCTCTGTCTCTGTCTCTGTCTCTGTCTCTGTCTCTGTCTCTGTCTCTGTCTCTGTCTCTGTCTCTGTCTCTGTCTCTGTCTCTGTCTCTATCTCTGTCCCTGTCTCTGTCTGAGACTCTGCCTCTGTCTCTGTCTCCGTCTCTGTCTCTGGCTCTGTCTCGGTCTTTGTCTCTGTCTCTATCTCTGTCCCTGTCTCTGTCTGAGACTCTGCCTCTGTCTCTGTCTCCGTCTCTGTCTCTGTCTCTGTCTCGGTCTTTGTCTCCGTCTCCGTCTCTGTCTCTGTCTCTGTCTCTGTCTCTGCCTCTGTCTCTGTCTCTGTCTCTGTCTCTGTCTCTGTCTCTGTCTCTGTCTCTGTCTCTGTCTCTGTCTCTGTCTGTGTCTCTGTCTCTGTCCCCGTCTCTGTCTCTGCCGCTGTCTCTGTCTCTGTCTCTGTCTCCGTCTCTGTCTCTGCCTCTGTCTCTGTCCCCGTATCGGTCTCTGTCTCGGTCGTTGTCTCCGTCCCTGTCTCCGTTTCTGTCTCTGACTCTGTCTCTATCTCCGTCTCTGTCTCTGTCTCTGCCTCTGTCTCTGTCTCGGTCTCTGTCTCTGTCTCTGTCTCGCTCTCAGTCTCTGTCTCTGTCTCTGCCTCTGTCTCTGTCTCTGTCTCTGTCGCTGTCTCTCCCTCTGTCTCTGTCACCGTCCCTGTCCCTGGCTCTGTCTCTGCCTCTGTCACCGTCTTTGTCTCTGTCTCGGTCTTTGTCTCTGTCTCTGTCTCTGTCTCTGCCTCCATCTCTATCTCTGTCCCTGTCGCTGTCTCCGTCTCTGTCCCTCTCTCTGTCTCTGTCTCTGGCTCTGCCTCTGTCTCTGTCTCTGTCTCTGTCTCTGTCCCCGTATCTGTCCCTGTCTCTGTTTCTGTCTCTGTCTCTGTCGCTGTCTCTCCCTCTGTCTCTGTCACCGTCTCTGTCCCTGGCTCTGTCTCTGCCTCTGTCACCGTCTCTGTCTCTGTCTCTGTCTCTGTCTCTGTCTCTGTCTCTGTCTCTGCCTCTGTCTCTGTCTCGGTCTCTGTCTCTGTCTCTGTCTCGGTCTTTGTCTCTGTCTCTGTCTCTGTCTCTGTCTCTGTCTCTGTCTCTATCTCTGTCCCTGTCTCTGTCTCTGCCACTGTCCCTGTCTCCGTCTCTGTCTCTGTCTCGGTCTTTGTCTCCGTCTCTGTCTCCGTTTCTGACTCTGTCTCTGTCTCTATCTCCGTCTCTGTCTCTGTCTCTGCCTCTGTCTCTGTCTCTGTCTCTGTCTCTGTCTCTGTCTCTGTCTCTGTCTCTGTCTCTGTCTCTGTCTCTGTCTCTGTTTCTGTCTCTGTCTCTGTCTCTGTCTCTGTCTCTGTCTCTGTCTCTGTCTCTGTCTCTGTCTCTGTCTCTGTCGCTGTCTCTCCCTCTGTCTCTGTCACCGTCTCTGTCCCTGGCTCTGTCTCTGCCTCAGTCACCATCTCTGTCTCTGTCTCGGTCTTTGTCTCTGTCTCTGTCTCTGTCTCTGTCTCTGTCTCTGTCTCTGTCTCTGCCTCTGTCTCCGTCTCTGTCTCTGCCTCTGTCTCTGTCTCCGTCTCCGTCTCTGTCTCGGTCTTTGTCTCCGTCTCTGTCTCCGTTTCTGTCTCTGTCTCTGTCTCTATCTCCGTCTCTGTCTCTGCCTCTGTCTCTGTCTCCGTCTCTGTCTCTGTCTCTGCCTCTGTCTCTGTCTCTGTCTCTGTCTCTGTCTCTGTCTCTGTCTCCGTCTCTGTCTCTGTCTCTGTCTCTGCCTGTGTCTCTGTCTCTGTCGCTGTCTCTCCCTCTGTCTCTGTCACCGTCTCTGTCCCTGGCTCTGTCTCTGCCTCTGTCACCGTCTCTGTCTCTGTCTCGTTCTTTGTCTCTGTCTCTGTCTCTGTCTCCGTCTCTGACTGCGTTTCTGTCTCTGACTCTGTCTCTATCTCCGTCTCTGTCTCTGTCTCTGCCTCTGTCTCTGTCTCTGTCTCTGTCTCTGTCTCTGTCTCTGTCTCTGTCTCTGTCTATGTCTCTGTCTCTGTCTCTGTCTCTGTCTCTGCCTCTGTCTCTGTCTCTGTCTCTGTCGCTGTCTCTCCCTCTGTCTCTGTCTCTGCCTCTGTCACCGTCTCTCTCTCTGTCTCGGTCCTTGTCTCTGTCTCTGTCTCTGTCTCTGTCTCTGTCTCTGTCTCTGTCTCTGCCTCTGTCTCTGTCTCTGCCTCTGTCTCTGTCTCTGTCTCTGTCGCTGTCTCTCCCTCTGTCTCTGTCACCGTCTCTGTCCCTGGCTCTGTCTCTGCCTCTGTCACCGTCTCTGTCTCTGTCTCGGTCTTTGTCTCTGTCTCTGTCTCCGTCTCTGTCTCTGTCTCTGTCTCTGCCTCTGTCACCGTCTCTGTCTCTGTCTCGGTCATTGTCTCTGTCTCTGTCTCTGTCTCTGTCTCTGTCTCTGTCTCTGTCTCTGTCTCTGTCTCTGTCTCTGTCTCTGTCTCTGTCGCTGTCTCTCCCTCTGTCTCTGTCACCGTCTCTGTCCCTGGCTCTGTCTCTGCCTCAGTCACCATCTCTGTCTCTGTCTCGGTCTTTGTCTCTGTCTCTGTCTCTGTCTCTGTCTCTGTCTCTGTCTCTGTCTCTGTCTCTGTCTATGTCTCTGTCTCTGTCTCTGTCTCTGTCTCTGCCTCTGTCTCTGTCTCTGTCTCTGTCGCTGTCTCTCCCTCTGTCTCTGTCTCTGCCTCTGTCACCGTCTCTCTCTCTGTCTCGGTCCTTGTCTCTGTCTCTGTCTCTGTCTCTGTCTCTGCCTCTGTCTCTATCTCTGTCCCTGTCTCTGTCTGAGACTCTGCCTCCGTCTCTGTCTCTGTCTCTGTCTCTGTCTCTGTCTCTGTCTCTGTCTCTGCCTCTGTCTCTGTCTCTGCCTCTGTCTCTGTCTCTGTCTCTGTCGCTGTCTCTCCCTCTGTCTCTGTCACCGTCTCTGTCCCTGGCTCTGTCTCTGCCTCTGTCACCGTCTCTGTCTCTGTCTCGGTCTTTGTCTCTGTCTCTGTCTCCGTCTCTGTCTCTGTCTCTGTCTCGGTCTTTGTCTCCGTCTCTGTCTCTGTCTCTGTCTCTGTCTCTGTCTCTGTCTGTGTCTCTGTCTCTGTCTCCGTCTCTGTCTCTGCCGCTGTCTCTGTCTCTGTCTCTGTCTCTGTCTCTGTCTCTGTATCTGTCTCTGCCTCTGTCTCTGTCTCTGTCTCTGTCGCTGTCTCTCCCTCTGTCTCTGTCACCGTCCCTGTCCCTGGCTCTGTCTCTGCCTCTGTCACCGTCTCTGTCTCTGTCTCGGCCTTTGTCTCTGTCTCTGTCTCTGTCTCTGTCTGCCTCTGTCTCTGTCTCTGTCTCTGTCTCTGTCGCTGTCGCTGTCTCTCCCTCTGTCTCTGTCACCGTCTCTGTCCCTGGCTCTGTCTCTGCCTCTGTCACCGTCTCTGTCTCTGTCTCGGTCTTTGTCTCTGCCTCTGTCTCTGTCTCTGTCTCTGTCTCTGTCTCTGTCTCTGTCTCTGTCTCTGTCTCTATCTCTGTCCATGTCTCTGTCTGAGACTCTGCCTCTGTCTCTGTCTCCGTCTCTGTCTCTGTCTCTGTCTCGGTCTTTGTCTCCGTCTCCGTCTCTGTCTCTGTCTCTGTCTCTGTCTCTGTCTCTGTCTCTGTCTCTGTTTGTGTCTCTGCCTCTGTCTCCGTCTCTGTCTCTGCCGCTGTCTCTGTCTCTGTCTCTGTCTCTGTCTCTGTCTCTGTATCTGTCTCTGCCTCTGTCTCTGTCTCTGTCTCTGTCGCTGTCTCTCGCGCTGTCTCTGTCACCGTCTCTGTCCCTGGCTCTGTCTCTGCCTCTGTCACCGTCTCTGTCTCTGTCTCGGCCTTTGTCTCTGTCTCTGTCTCTGTCTCTGTCTCTGTCTCTGTCTCTGTCTCTGTCTCTGTCTCTGTCTCTGTCTCTGTCTCTGCCTCGGTCTTTGTCTCCGTCTCTGTCTCTGTCTCTGTCTCTGTCTCTGCCTCTGTCTCTGTCTCGGTCTCTGTCTCTGTCTCTCTCTCAGTCTCTGTCTCTGTCTCTGCCTCTGTCTCTGTCTCTGTCTCTGTCGCTGTCTCTCCCTCTGTCTCTGTCACCGTCCCTGTCCCTGGCTCTGTCTCTGCCTCTGTCACCGTCTTTGTCTCTGTCTCCGTCTTTGTCTCTGTCTCTGTCTCTGTCTCTGTCTCCGTCTCTATCTCTGTCCCTGTCTCTGTCTCCGTCTCTGTCTCTCTCTCTGTCTCTGTCTCTGGCTCTGCCTCTGTCTCTGTCTCTGTCTCTGTCTCTGTCCCCGTATCTGTCCCTGTCTCTGTTTCTGTCTCTGTCTCTGTCGCTGTCTCTCCCTCTGTCTCTGTCACCGTCTCTGTCCCTGGCTCTGTCTCTGCCTCTGTCACCGTCTCTGTCTCTGTCTCGGTCTTTGTCTCTGGCTCTGTCTCTGTCTCTGCCTCTGTCTCTGTCTCTGCCTCTGTCGCTGTCTCTCCCTCTGTCTCTGTCACCGTCTCTGTCCATGGTTCTGTCTCTGCCTCTGTCATCGTCTCTGTCTCTGTCTCGGCCTTTGTCTCTGTCTCTGTCTCTGTCTCTGTCTCTGTCTCTGTCTCTGTCTCTGTCTCTGTCTCTGTCTCTGTCTCTGTCTCTGTCTCTGTCTCTGTCTCTGTCTCTGTCCCTGGCTCTGTCTCTGCCTCTGTCACCGTCTCTGTCCCTGGCTCTGTCTCTGCCTCTGTCACCGTCTCTGTCTCTGTCTCGGTCTTTGTCTCTGTCTCTGTCTCTGTCTCTGCCTCTGTCTCTGTCTCTGCCTCTGTCGCTGTCTCTCCCTCTGTCTCTGTCACCGTCTCTGTCCATGGCTCTGTCTCTGCCTCTGTCATCGTCTCTGTCTCTGTCTCGGCCTTTGTCTCTGTCTCTGTCTCTGTCTCTGTCTCTGTCTCTGTCTCTGTCTCTGTCTCTGTCCCTGTCTCTGTCTCTGTCGCTGTCTCTCCCTCTGTCTCTGTCACCGTCTCTGTCCCTGGCTCTGTCTCTGCCTCTGTCACCGTCTCTGTCTCTGTCTCGGTCTCTGTCTCTGTCTCTGTCTCTGTCTCTGTCTCTGTCTCTGTCTCTGTCTCTGTCTCTGTCTCTGTCTCTGTCTCTGTCTCTGTCTCTGTCTCTGTCTCTGTCTCTGTCTCTGTCTCTGTCTCTGTCTCTATCTCTGTCCCTGTCTCTGTCTGAGACTCTGCCTCTGTCTCTGTCTCCGTCTCTGTCCCTGTCTCTGTCTCGGTCTTTGTCTCTGTCTCTATCTCTGTCCCTGTCTCTGTCTGAGACTCTGCCTCTGTCTCTGTCTCCGTCTCTGTCTCTGTCTCTGTCTCGGTCTTTGTCTCCGTCTCCGTCTCTGTCTCTGTCTCTGTCTCTGTCTCTGCCTCTGTCTCTGTCTCTGTCTCTGTCTCTGTCTCTGTCTCTGTCTCTGTCTCTGTCTCTGTCTCTGTCTGTGTCTCTGTCTCTGTCCCCGTCTCTGTCTCTGCCGCTGTCTCTGTCTCTGTCTCTGTCTCCGTCTCTGTCTCTGCCTCTGTCTCTGTCCCCGTATCGGTCTCTGTCTCGGTCGTTGTCTCCGTCCCTGTCTCCGTTTCTGTCTCTGACTCTGTCTCTATCTCCGTCTCTGTCTCTGTCTCTGCCTCTGTCTCTGTCTCGGTCTCTGTCTCTGTCTCTGTCTCGCTCTCAGTCTCTGTCTCTGTCTCTGCCTCTGTCTCTGTCTCTGTCTCTGTCGCTGTCTCTCCCTCTGTCTCTGTCACCGTCCCTGTCCCTGGCTCTGTCTCTGCCTCTGTCACCGTCTTTGTCTCTGTCTCGGTCTTTGTCTCTGTCTCTGTCTCTGTCTCTGCCTCCATCTCTATCTCTGTCCCTGTCGCTGTCTCCGTCTCTGTCCCTCTCTCTGTCTCTGTCTCTGGCTCTGCCTCTGTCTCTGTCTCTGTCTCTGTCTCTGTCCCCGTATCTGTCCCTGTCTCTGTTTCTGTCTCTGTCTCTGTCGCTGTCTCTCCCTCTGTCTCTGTCACCGTCTCTGTCCCTGGCTCTGTCTCTGCCTCTGTCACCGTCTCTGTCTCTGTCTCTGTCTCTGTCTCTGTCTCTGTCTCTGTCTCTGCCTCTGTCTCTGTCTCGGTCTCTGTCTCTGTCTCTGTCTCGGTCTTTGTCTCTGTCTCTGTCTCTGTCTCTGTCTCTGTCTCTGTCTCTATCTCTGTCCCTGTCTCTGTCTCTGCCACTGTCCCTGTCTCCGTCTCTGTCTCTGTCTCGGTCTTTGTCTCCGTCTCTGTCTCCGTTTCTGACTCTGTCTCTGTCTCTATCTCCGTCTCTGTCTCTGTCTCTGCCTCTGTCTCTGTCTCTGTCTCTGTCTCTGTCTCTGTCTCTGTCTCTGTCTCTGTCTCTGTCTCTGTCTCTGTTTCTGTCTCTGTCTCTGTCTCTGTCTCTGTCTCTGTCTCTGTCTCTGTCTCTGTCTCTGTCTCTGTCGCTGTCTCTCCCTCTGTCTCTGTCACCGTCTCTGTCCCTGGCTCTGTCTCTGCCTCAGTCACCATCTCTGTCTCTGTCTCGGTCTTTGTCTCTGTCTCTGTCTCTGTCTCTGTCTCTGTCTCTGTCTCTGTCTCTGCCTCTGTCTCCGTCTCTGTCTCTGCCTCTGTCTCTGTCTCCGTCTCCGTCTCTGTCTCGGTCTTTGTCTCCGTCTCTGTCTCCGTTTCTGTCTCTGTCTCTGTCTCTATCTCCGTCTCTGTCTCTGCCTCTGTCTCTGTCTCCGTCTCTGTCTCTGTCTCTGCCTCTGTCTCTGTCTCTGTCTCTGTCTCTGTCTCTGTCTCTGTCTCCGTCTCTGTCTCTGTCTCTGTCTCTGCCTGTGTCTCTGTCTCTGTCGCTGTCTCTCCCTCTGTCTCTGTCACCGTCTCTGTCCCTGGCTCTGTCTCTGCCTCTGTCACCGTCTCTGTCTCTGTCTCGTTCTTTGTCTCTGTCTCTGTCTCTGTCTCCGTCTCTGACTGCGTTTCTGTCTCTGACTCTGTCTCTATCTCCGTCTCTGTCTCTGTCTCTGCCTCTGTCTCTGTCTCTGTCTCTGTCTCTGTCTCTGTCTCTGTCTCTGTCTCTGTCTATGTCTCTGTCTCTGTCTCTGTCTCTGTCTCTGCCTCTGTCTCTGTCTCTGTCTCTGTCGCTGTCTCTCCCTCTGTCTCTGTCTCTGCCTCTGTCACCGTCTCTCTCTCTGTCTCGGTCCTTGTCTCTGTCTCTGTCTCTGTCTCTGTCTCTGTCTCTGTCTCTGTCTCTGCCTCTGTCTCTGTCTCTGCCTCTGTCTCTGTCTCTGTCTCTGTCGCTGTCTCTCCCTCTGTCTCTGTCACCGTCTCTGTCCCTGGCTCTGTCTCTGCCTCTGTCACCGTCTCTGTCTCTGTCTCGGTCTTTGTCTCTGTCTCTGTCTCCGTCTCTGTCTCTGTCTCTGTCTCTGCCTCTGTCACCGTCTCTGTCTCTGTCTCGGTCATTGTCTCTGTCTCTGTCTCTGTCTCTGTCTCTGTCTCTGTCTCTATCTCTGTCCCTGTCTCTGTCTCTGCCACTGTCTCTGTCTCCGTCTCTGTCTCTGTCTCGGTCTTTGTCTCCGTCTCTGTCTCCGTTTCTGACTCTGTCTCTGTCTCTATCTCCGTCTCTGTCTCTGTCTCTGCCTCTGTCTCTGTCTCTGTCTCTGTCTCTGTCTCTGTCTCTGTCTCTGTCTCTGTCTCTGTCTCTGTCTCTGTTTCTGTCTCTGTCTCTGTCTCTGTCTCTGTCTCTGTCTCTGTCTCTGTCTCTGTCTCTGTCTCTGTCTCTGTCGCTGTCTCTCCCTCTGTCTCTGTCACCGTCTCTGTCCCTGGCTCTGTCTCTGCCTCAGTCACCATCTCTGTCTCTGTCTCGGTCTTTGTCTCTGTCTCTGTCTCTGTCTCTGTCTCTGTCTCTGTCTCTGTCTCTGCCTCTGTCTCCGTCTCTGTCTCTGCCTCTGTCTCTGTCTCCGTCTCCGTCTCTGTCTCGGTCTTTGTCTCCGTCTCTGTCTCCGTTTCTGTCTCTGTCTCTGTCTCTATCTCCGTCTCTGTCTCTGCCTCTGTCTCTGTCTCCGTCTCTGTCTCTGTCTCTGCCTCTGTCTCTGTCTCTGTCTCTGTCTCTGTCTCTGTCTCCGTCTCTGTCTCTGTCTCTGTCTCTGCCTCTGTCTCTGTCTCTGTCGCTGTCTCTCCCTCTGTCTCTGTCACCGTCCCTGTCCCTGGCTCTGTCTCTGCCTCTGTCACCGTCTCTGTCTCTGTCTCGGCCTTTGTCTCTGTCTCTGTCTCTGCCTCTGTCTCCGTCTCTGTCTCTGCCTCTGTCTCTGTCTCCGTCTCCGTCTCTGTCTCGGTCTTTGTCTCCGTCTCTGTCTCCGTTTCTGTCTCTGTCTCTGTCTCTATCTCCGTCTCTGTCTCTGCCTCTGTCTCTGTCTCCGTCTCTGTCTCTGTCTCTGCCTCTGTCTCTGTCTCTGTCTCTGTCTCTGTCTCTGTCTCCGTCTCTGTCTCTGTCTCTGTCTCTGCCTCTGTCTCTGTCTCTGTCGCTGTCTCTCCCTCTGTCTCTGTCACCGTCCCTGTCCCTGGCTCTGTCTCTGCCTCTGTCACCGTCTCTGTCTCTGTCTCGGCCTTTGTCTCTGTCTCTGTCTCTGTCTCTGTCTGCCTCTGTCTCTGTCTCTGTCTCTGTCTCTGTCGCTGTCGCTGTCTCTCCCTCTGTCTCTGTCACCGTCTCTGTCCCTGGCTCTGTCTCTGCCTCTGTCACCGTCTCTGTCTCTGTCTCGGTCTTTTTCTCTGCCTCTGTCTCTGTCTCTGTCTCTGTCTCTGTCTCTGTCTCTGTCTCTATCTCTGTCCATGTCTCTGTCTGAGACTCTGCCTCTGTCTCTGTCTCCGTCTCTGTCTCTGTCTCTGTCTCGGTCTTTGTCTCCGTCTCCGTCTCTGTCTCTGTCTCTGTCTCTGTCTCTGTCTCTGTCTCTGTCTCTGTCTCTGTCTCTGTCTCTGTTTGTGTCTCTGCCTCTGTCTCCGTCTCTGTCTCTGCCGCTGTCTCTGTCTCTGTCTCTGTCTCTGTCTCTGTCTCTGTATCTGTCTCTGCCTCTGTCTCTGTCTCTGTCTCTGTCGCTGTCTCTCCCGCTGTCTCTGTCACCGTCTCTGTCCCTGGCTCTGTCTCTGCCTCTGTCACCGTCTCTGTCTCTGTCTCGGCCTTTGTCTCTGTCTCTGTCTCTGTCTCTGTCTCTGTCTCTGTCTCTGTCTCTGTCTCTGTCTCTGTCTCTGTCTCTGTCTCGGTCTTTGTCTCCGTCTCTGTCTCTGTCTCTGTCTCTGTCTCTGCCTCTGTCTCTGTCTCGGTCTCTGTCTCTGTCTCTCTCTCAGTCTCTGTCTCTGTCTCTGCCTCTGTCTCTGTCTCTGTCTCTGTCGCTGTCTCTCCCTCTGTCTCTGTCACCGTCCCTGTCCCTGGCTCTGTCTCTGCCTCTGTCACCGTCTTTGTCTCTGTCTCGGTCTTTGTCTCTGTCTCTGTCTCTGTCTCTGTCTCTGTCTCCGTCTCTATCTCTGTCCCTGTCTCTGTCTCCGTCTCTGTCTCTCTCTCTGTCTCTGTCTCTGGCTCTGCCTCTGTCTCTGTCTCTGTCTCTGTCTCTGTCCCCGTATCTGTCCCTGTCTCTGTTTCTGTCTCTGTCTCTGTCGCTGTCTCTCCCTCTGTCTCTGTCACCGTCTCTGTCCCTGGCTCTGTCTCTGCCTCTGTCACCGTCTCTGTCTCTGTCTCGGTCTTTGTCTCTGGCTCTGTCTCTGTCTCTGCCTCTGTCTCTGTCTCTGCCTCTGTCGCTGTCTCTCCCTCTGTCTCTGTCACCGTCTCTGTCCATGGTTCTGTCTCTGCCTCTGTCATCGTCTCTGTCTCTGTCTCGGCCTTTGTCTCTGTCTCTGTCTCTGTCTCTGTCTCTGTCTCTGTCTCTGTCTCTGTCTCTGTCTCTGTCTCTGTCTCTGTCTCTGTCTCTGTCCCTGGCTCTGTCTCTGCCTCTGTCACCGTCTCTGTCCCTGGCTCTGTCTCTGCCTCTGTCACCGTCTCTGTCTCTGTCTCGGTCTTTGTCTCTGTCTCTGTCTCTGTCTCTGCCTCTGTCTCTGTCTCTGCCTCTGTCGCTGTCTCTCCCTCTGTCTCTGTCACCGTCTCTGTCCATGGCTCTGTCTCTGCCTCTGTCATCGTCTCTGTCTCTGTCTCGGCCTTTGTCTCTGTCTCTGTCTCTGTCTCTGTCTCTGTCTCTGTCTCTGTCTCTGTCTCTGTCCCTGTCTCTGTCTCTGTCGCTGTCTCTCCCTCTGTCTCTGTCACCGTCTCTGTCCCTGGCTCTGTCTCTGCCTCTGTCACCGTCTCTGTCTCTGTCTCGGTCTCTGTCTCTGTCTCTGTCTCTGTCTCTGTCTCTGTCTCTGTCTCTGTCTCTGTCTCTGTCTCTGTCTCTGTCTCTGTCTCTGTCTCTGTCTCTGTCTCTGTCTCTGTCTCTGTCTCTGTCTCTGTCTCTGTCTCTGTCTCTGTCTCTATCTCTGTCCCTGTCTCTGTCTGAGACTCTGCCTCTGTCTCTGTCTCCGTCTCTGTCTCTGTCTCTGTCTCGGTCTTTGTCTCTGTCTCTATCTCTGTCCCTGTCTCTGTCTGAGACTCTGCCTCTGTCTCTGTCTCCGTCCCTGTCTCTGTCTCTGTCTCGGTCTTTGTCTCCGTCTCCGTCTCTGTCTCTGTCTCTGTCTCTGTCTCTGCCTCTGTCTCTGTCTCTGTCTCTGTCTCTGTCTCTGTCTCTGTCTCTGTCTCTGTCTCTGTCTCTGTCTCTGTCTCTGTCTCTGTCTCTGTCTCTGTCTCTGTCCCTGTCTCTGTCTCTGTCTCTATCTCTGTCCCTGTCTCTGTCTGAGACTCTGCCTCTGTCTCTGTCTCTGTCTCCGTCTCTGTCTCTGTCTCTGTCTCGGTCTTTGTTTCCGTCTCTGTCTCTGTCTCTGTCTCTGTCTCTGTCTCTGTCTCTGTCTGTGTCTCTGTCTCTGTCCCCGTCTCTGTCTCTGCCGCTGTCTCTGTCTCTGTCTCTGTCTCCGTCTCTGTCTCTGCCTCTGTCTCTGTCCCCGTATCGGTCTCTGTCTCGGTCGTTGTCTCCGTCCCTGTCTCCGTTTCTGTCTCTGACTCTGTCTCTATCTCCGTCTCTGTCTCTGTCTCTGCCTCTGTCTCTGTCTCGGTCTCTGTCTCTGTCTCTGTCTCGCTCTCAGTCTCTGTCTCTGTCTCTGCCTCTGTCTCTGTCTCTGTCTCTGTCTCTGTCGCTGTCTCTCCCTCTGTCTCTGTCACCGTCCCTGTCCCTGGCTCTGTCTCTGCCTCTGTCACCGTCTTTGTCTCTGTCTCTGTCTTTGTCTCTGTCTCTGTCTCTGTCTCTGCCTCCGTCTCTATCTCTGTCCCTGTCGCTGTCTCCGTCTCTGTCCCTCTCTCTGTCTCTGTCTCTGGCTCTGCCTCTGTCTCTGTCTCTGTCTCTGTCTCTGTCCCCGTATCTGTCCCTGTCTCTGTTTCTGTCTCTGTCTCTGTCGCTGTCTCTCCCTCTGTCTCTGTCACCGTCTCTGTCCCTGGCTCTGTCTCTGTCTCTATCTCTGTCCCTGTCTCTGTCTGAGACTCTGCCTCTGTCTCTGTCTCTGTCTCCGTCTCTGTCTCTGTCTCTGTCTCGGTCTCTGTCTCCGTCTCTGTCTCTGCTGCTGTCTCTGTCTCTGTCTCTGTCTCTGTCTCTGTCTCTGTCTCTGTCTCTGTCTCTGTCTCTGTCTCTGTCTCTGCCTCTGTCTCTGTCTCTGTCTCTGTCTCTGTCTCTGTCTCTGTCCCCGTATCTGTCTCTGTCTCGGTCTTTGTCTCCGTCTCTGTCTCCGTTTCTGTCTCTGAGTCTGTCTCTGTCTCCGTCTCTGTCTCTGCCGCTGTCTCTGTCTCTGTCTCTGTCTCTGTCTCTGTCTCTGTATCTGTCTCTGCCTCTGTCTCTGTCTCTGTCTCTGTCTCTGTCTCTGTCTCTGTCTCTGTCTCTGTCTCTGTCTCTGTCTCTGTCTCTGTCTCTGTCTCTGTCTCTATCTCTGTCCCTGTCTCTGTCTGAGACTCTGCCTCTGTCTCTGTCTCCGTCTCTGTCTCTGTCTCTGTCTCGGTCTTTGTCTCTGTCTCTATCTCTGTCCCTGTCTCTGTCTGAGACTCTGCCTCTGTCTCTGTCTCCGTCTCTGTCTCTGTCTCTGTCTCGGTCTTTGTCTCCGTCTCCGTCTCTGTCTCTGTCTCTGTCTCTGTCTCTGCCTCTGTCTCTGTCTCTGTCTCTGTCTCTGTCTCTGTCTCTGTCTCTGTCTCTGTCTCTGTCTCTGTCTCTGTCTCTGTCTCTGTCTCTGTCTCTGTCCCTGTCTCTGTCTCTGTCTCTATCTCTGTCCCTGTCTCTGTCTGAGACTCTGCCTCTGTCTCTGTCTCTGTCTCCGTCTCTGTCTCTGTCTCTGTCTCGGTCTTTGTTTCCGTCTCTGTCTCTGTCTCTGTCTCTGTCTCTGTCTCTGTCTCTGTCTGTGTCTCTGTCTCTGTCCCCGTCTCTGTCTCTGCCGCTGTCTCTGTCTCTGTCTCTGTCTCCGTCTCTGTCTCTGCCTCTGTCTCTGTCCCCGTATCGGTCTCTGTCTCGGTCGTTGTCTCCGTCCCTGTCTCCGTTTCTGTCTCTGACTCTGTCTCTATCTCCGTCTCTGTCTCTGTCTCTGCCTCTGTCTCTGTCTCGGTCTCTGTCTCTGTCTCTGTCTCGCTCTCAGTCTCTGTCTCTGTCTCTGCCTCTGTCTCTGTCTCTGTCTCTGTCTCTGTCGCTGTCTCTCCCTCTGTCTCTGTCACCGTCCCTGTCCCTGGCTCTGTCTCTGCCTCTGTCACCGTCTTTGTCTCTGTCTCTGTCTTTGTCTCTGTCTCTGTCTCTGTCTCTGCCTCCGTCTCTATCTCTGTCCCTGTCGCTGTCTCCGTCTCTGTCCCTCTCTCTGTCTCTGTCTCTGGCTCTGCCTCTGTCTCTGTCTCTGTCTCTGTCTCTGTCCCCGTATCTGTCCCTGTCTCTGTTTCTGTCTCTGTCTCTGTCGCTGTCTCTCCCTCTGTCTCTGTCACCGTCTCTGTCCCTGGCTCTGTCTCTGCCTCTGTCACCGTCTCTGTCTCTGTCTCTGTCTCTGTCTCTGTCTCTGTCTCTGTCTCTGCCTCTGTCTCTGTCTCGGTCTCTGTCTCTGTCTCTGTCTCTGTCTCTGTCCCTGTCTCTGTCTCTGTCTCTATCTCTGTCCCTGTCTCTGTCTGAGACTCTGCCTCTGTCTCTGTCTCTGTCTCCGTCTCTGTCTCTGTCTCTGTCTCGGTCTCTGTCTCCGTCTCTGTCTCTGCTGCTGTCTCTGTCTCTGTCTCTGTCTCTGTCTCTGTCTCTGTCTCTGTCTCTGTCTCTGTCTCTGTCTCTGCCTCTGTCTCTGTCTCTGTCTCTGTCTCTGTCTCTGTCTCTGTCCCCGTATCTGTCTCTGTCTCGGTCTTTGTCTCCGTCTCTGTCTCCGTTTCTGTCTCTGAGTCTGTCTCTGTCTCCGTCTCTGTCTCTGCCGCTGTCTCTGTCTCTGTCTCTGTCTCTGTCTCTGTCTCTGTATCTGTCTCTGCCTCTGTCTCTGTCTCTGTCTATGTCGCTGTCTCTCCCTCTGTCTCTGTCACCGTCTCTGTCCCTGGCTCTGTCTCTGCCTCTGTCACCGTCTCTCTCTGTCTCGGCCTTTGTCTCTGTCTCTGTCTCTGTCTCTGTCTCTGTCTCTGTCTCTGTCTCTGTCTCTGTCTCTGTCTCTGTCTCTGTCTCTGTCTCTGTCTCTGTCTCTGTCTCTGTCTCTGTCTCTGTCTCTGTCTCTGTCTCTGTCTCTGTCTCTGTCTCTGTCTCTGTCTCTGTCTCTGTGTCTGTCTCTGTCTCTGTCTCTGTCTCTGTCTCTGTCTCTGTCTCTGTCTCTGTCCCTGTCTCTGTCTCTGTCTCTATCTCTGTCCCTGTCTCTGTCTGAGACTCTGCCTCTGTCTCTGTCTCTGTCTCCGTCTCTGTCTCTGTCTCTGTCTCGGTCTTTGTTTCCGTCTCTGTCTCTGTCTCTGTCTCTGTCTCTGTCTCTGTCTCTGTCTCTGTCTGTGTCTCTGTCTCTGTCCCCGTCTCTGTCTCTGCCGCTGTCTCTGTCTCTGTCTCTGTCTCCGTCTCTGTCTCTGCCTCTGTCTCTGTCTCTGTCTATGTCGCTGTCTCTCCCTCTGTCTCTGTCACCGTCTCTGTCCCTGGCTCTGTCTCTGCCTCTGTCACCGTCTCTGTCTCTGTCTCGGTCTTTGTCTCTGTCTCTGTCTCTGTCTCTGTCTCTGTCTCTGTCTCTGTATCTGTCTCTGCCTCTGTCTCTGTCTCTGTCTCTGCCTCTGTCTCTGTCTCTGTCTCTGTCTCTGTCTCTGTCTCTGTCTCTGTCTCTGTCCCCGTATCTGTCTCTGTCTCGGTCTTTGTCTCCGTCTCTGTCTCCGTTTCTGTCTCTGACTCTGTCTCTGTCTCCGTCTCTGTCTCTGCCGCTGTCTCTGTCTCTGTCTCTGTCTCTGTCTCTCTCTCTGTCTCTGTCTCTGTCTCTGCCTCTGTCTCCGTCTCTGTCTCTGTCTCTGTCTCTGTCTCTGTCTCTGTCTCTATCTCTGTCCCTGTCTCTGTCTCTGCCTCTGTCTCTGTCTCCGTCTCTGTCTCTCTCTCTGTCGCTGTCTCTGTCTCTGACTCTGCCAGTGTCTCTGTCTCTGTCTCTGTCTCTGTCCCCGTATCTGTCTCTGTCTCTGTTTCTGTCTCTGTCTCTGTCGCTTTCTCTTCCTCTGTCTCTGTCGCCGTCTCTGTCCCTGGCTCTGTCTCTGCCTCTGTCACCGTCTCTGTCTCTGTCTCGGTCTTTGTCTCTGTCTCTGTCTCTGTCTCTGCCTCTGTCTCTGTCTCTGCCCCTGTCGCTGTCTCTCCCTCTGTCTCTGTCGCCGTCTCTGTCCCTGGCTCTGTCTCTGCCTCTGTCACCGTCTCTGTCTCTGTCTCGGTCTTTGTCTCTGTCTCTGTCTCTGTCTCTGCCTCTGTCTCTGTCTCTGCCTCTGTCTCTGTCTGAGACTCTGCCTCTGTCTCTGTCTCCGTCTCTGTCTTTGTGTCTGTCTCTGTCTCTGCCCCTGTCTCTGTCTCTGTCTCTGTCTCTGTCTCGGTCTTTGCCTCTGTCTCCGACTCTGTCTCTGTCTCTGTCTCTGTCTCTGTCTCTGTCTCTGTCTCTGTCTCTGTCTGTGTCTCTGTCTCTGTCTCCGTCTCTGTCTCTGCCGCTGTCTCTGTCTCTGTCTCCGTCTCTGTCTCTGTCTCTGCCTCTGTCTCTGTCTCTGTCTCTGTCTCTGTCTCTCTCTCTGTCTCTGTCTCTGTCGCTGTCTCTCCCTCTGCCTCTGTCACCGTCTCTGTCCCTGGCTCTGTCTCTGCCTCTGCCTCTGTCTCTGTCTCTGCCTCTGTCTCTGTCTCTGCCTCTGTCGCTGTCTCTCCCTCTGTCTCTGTCACCGTCTCTGCCCATGGCTCTGTCTCTGCCTCTGTCACCGTCTCTGTCTCTGTCTCGGTCTTTGTCTCTGTCCCTGTCTCTGTCTCGGTCTTTGTCTCTGTCTCTGTCTCTGCCTCTGTCTCTGTCTGAGACTCTGCCTCTGTCTCTGTCTCTGTCTCTGTCTCTGTCTCTGTCTCTGTCTCGGTCTTTGTCTCTGTCTCTGTCTCTGTCTCTGTCTCTGTCTCTGTCTCTGTCTCTGTCTCTGTCTCTGTCTCTGTCTCTGTCTCTGTCTCTATCTCTGTCCCTGTCTCTGTCTGAGACTCTGCCTCTGTCTCTGCCTCCGTCTCTGTCTCTGTCTCTGTCTCGGTCTTTGTCTCCGTTTCTGTCTCTGTCTCTGTCTCTGTCTCTGTCTCTGTCTCTGTCTCCGTCTGTGTCTCTGTCTCAGTCTCCGTCTCTGTCTCTGCCGCTGTCTCTGACTCTGTCTCTGTCTCCGTCTCTGTCTCTGCCGCTGTCTCTGTCTCTGTCTCTGTCTCTGTCTCTGTGTCTATCTCTGCCTCTGACTCTGTCGCGGTCCCTGTCTATGTCTCTGTCTCTGTCCCTGTCCATGGCTCTGTCTCTTCCTCTGTCACCGTCTCTGTCTCTGTCTCGGTCTCTGTCTCTGTCTCTGTCTCTGTCTCTGTCTCTGTCTCTATCTCTGTCCTTGTCTCTGTCTCTGCCTCTGTCTCTGTCTCCGTCTCTGTCTCTGTCTCTGTCTCTGTCTCTGTCTCTGTCTCTGTTTCTGTCTCTGTCTCAGTCTCTGCCTCTGTCTCTGTGTCTATCTCTGCCTCTGACTCTCTCGCGGTCCCTGTCTATGTCTCTGTCTCTGTCTCTGTCTCTGTCTCTGTCTCTGTCTCTGTCTCTGTCTCTGTCTCTGTCTCTGTCTCTGTCTCTGTCTCTGTCTCGGTCTTTGTCTCCGTCTCTGTCTCTGTCTCTGTCTCCGTTTCTGTCTCTGTCTGTGTCTCCGTCTCTGTCTCCGTCTCTGTCTCTGCCGCTGTCTCTGTCTCTGTCTCTGTCTCCGTCTCTGTCTCTGCCGCTGTCTCTGTCTCTGTCTCTGTCTCTGTCTCTCTCTCTGTCTCTGTCTCTGTCTCTGTCTCGGTTTTTGTCTCTGTCTCTGTCTCTGTCTCTGTCTCTGTCTCTGTCTCTGTCTCTGTCTCTGTCTCTGTCTCTGTCTCTGTCTCTGTCTCTGTCTCTGTCTCTGTCTCTGTCTCTGTCTCTGTCTCTGTCTCTGTCTCTGTCTCTGTCTCTGTCTCTGTCTCTGTCTCTGTCTCGGTCTTTGTCTCCGTCTCTGTCTCTGTCTCTGTCTCTGTCTCTGTCTCTGTCTCTGTCTCTGTCTCTGTCTCTGTCTCCGTCTGTGTCTCTGTCTCTGTCTCCGTCTCTGTCTCTGCCGCTGTCTCTGTCTCTGTCTCTGTCTCCGTCTCTGTCTCTGTCTCTGTCTCTGTCTCTGAGTCTATCTCTGCCACTGACTCTGTCGCGGTCCCTGTCTATGTCTCTGTCTCTGTCTCTGTCCATGGCTCTGTCTCTTCCTCTGTCACCGTCTCTGTCTCTGTCTCGGTCTCTGTCTCTGTCTCTGTCTCTGTCTCTGTCTCTGTCTCTATCTCTGTCCCTGTCTCTGTCTCTGCCTCTGTCTCTGTCTTCGTCTCTGTCTCTGTCTCTGTCTCTGTCTCTGTCTCTGTCTCTGTCTCTGTCTCTGTCTCTGTCTCTGTCTCTGTCTCTGTCTCTGTCTCTGTCTCTGTCTCTGTCTCTGTCTCTGTCTCTGTCCCCGTATCTGTCTCTGTCTCTGTTACTGTCTCCGTCACTGTCGCTGCCTCTCCCTCTGTCTCTGTCTCCGTCTCTGTCCTTGGCTCTGCCTCTGCCACTGTGTCCGTCTCTGTCCCTGTCTCGGTCTTTGTCTCCGTCCCTGTCTCTGTCTCTGTCTCTGTCTCTGTTTCTGTCTCTGTTTCTGTCTGTATCTCTGTCTCGGTCTCCGTCTCTGTCTCTGCCGCTGTCTCTGTCTCTGTCTCAGTCTCTGTCTCTGTGTGCGTCTCTGTCTCTGCCTCTGTCTCTGTCCCCGTATCTGTCTCTGTCCCCGTATCTGTCTCTGTCTATGTTTCTGTCTCTGTCTCAGTCTCTGTCTCTGTCTCTGTGTCTATCTCTGCCTCTGACTCTGTCGCGGTCCCTGTCTATGTCTCTGTCTCTGTCTCTGTCTCCGTCTGCGTCTCTGTCTCTGTCTCCGTCTCCGTCCTAGTCTCTCTTTCTGTCTCCGTCTCAGTCCCTGGCTCTGTCTCTGTCTCTGTCTCTGTCTCTGTCTCTGTCTCTGTCTCTGTCTCTGTCTCTGTCTCTGTCTCTGTCTCTGTCTCTGTCTCTGTCTCTGTCTCTGTCTCTATCTCTGTCCCTGTCTCTGTCTCTGCCTCTGTCTCTGTCTTCGTCTCTGTCTCTGTCTCTGTCTCTGTCTCTGTCTCTGTCTCTGTCTCTGTCTCTGTCTCTGTCTCTGTCTCTGTCTCTGTCTCTGTCTCTGTCTCTGTCTCTGTCTCTGTCTCTGTCTCCGTCTCTGTCCTTGGCTCTGCCTCTGCCACTGTGTCCGTCTCTGTCCCTGTCTCGGTCTTTGTCTCCGTCCCTGTCTCTGTCTCTGTCTCTGTCTCTGTTTCTGTCTCTGTTTCTGTCTGTATCTCTGTCTCTGTCTCCGTATCTGTCTCTGCCGCTGTCTCTGTCTCTGTCTCAGTCTCTGTCTCTGTGTGCGTCTCTGTCTCTGCCTCTGTCTCTGTCCCCGTATCTGTCTCTGTCCCCGTATCTGTCTCTGTCTATGTTTCTGTCTCTGCCTCAGTCTCTGTCTCTGTCTCTGTGTCTATCTCTGCCTCTGACTCTGTCGCGGTCCCTGTCTATGTCTCTGTCTCTGTCTCTGTCTCCGTCTGCGTCTCTGTCTCTGTCTCCGTCTCCGTCCTAGTCTCTTTTTCTGTCTCCGTCTCAGTCCCTGGCTCTGTCTCTGCCTCTGTCACCGTCCCTGTCTCTGTCTCGGTCTTTGTCTCTGTCTCTGTCTCTGTCTCTGTCTCTGTCTCTGTCTCTGTCTCTGTCTCTGTCTCTGTCTCTGTCTCTGTCTCTGTCTCTGTCTCTGTCTCTGCCTCTGTCGCTGTCTCTCCCTCTGTCTCTGTCACCGTCTCTGTCCATGGCTCTGTCTCTGCCTCTGTCACCGTCTCTGTCTCTGTCTCGGTCTTTGTCTCTGCCTCTGTCTCTGTCTCGGTCTTTGTCTGAGACTCTGCCTCTGTCTCTGTCTCTGTCTCTGTCTCTGTCTCTGTCTCTGTCTCTGTCTCTGTCTCTGTCCCTGTCTCTGTCTCTGCCTCTGTCTCCGTCTCTGTCTCTGTCTCGGTCTTTGTCTCCGTCTCTGTCTCCGTTTCAGTCTCTGTTTCTGTCTCTATCTCCGTCTCTGTCTCTGTCTCTGCCTCTGTCTCTGTCTCTGTCTCTGCCTCTGCCTCTGTCTCTGACTCTGCCTCTGTCTCTGTCTCTGTCTCCGTCTCTGTCTCTGCCGCTGTCTCTGTCTCTGTCTCTGTCTCTGTCTCTCTCTCTGTCTCTGTCTCTGTCTCTGTCTCGGTTTTTGTCTCTGTCTCTGTCTCTGTCTCTGTCTCTGTCTCTGTCTCTGTCTCTGTCTCTGTCTCTGTCTCTGTCTCTGTCTCTGTCTCTGTCTCTGTCTCTGTCTCTGTCTCTGTCTCTGTCTCTGCCTCTGTCTCTGTCTCTGTCTCTGTCTCTGTCTCTGTCTCTGTCTCCGTCTGTGTCTCTGTCTCTGTCTCTGTCTCCGTCTCTGTCTCTGCCGCTGTCTCTGTCTCTGTCTCTGTCTCCGTCTCTGTCTCTGTCTCTGTCTCTGTCTCTGTCTCTGTCTCTGTCTCTGTCTCTGTCTCTGTCTCGGTCTCTGTCTCTGCCGCTGTCTCTGCCTCTGTATCAGTCTCTGTCTCTGTGTGCGTCTCTGTCTCTGTCTCTGTCTCTGCCTCTGTCTCCGTCTCTGTCTCTGTCTCGGTCTTTGTCACCGTCTCTGTCTCTGTCTCTGTCTCTGCCTCTGTCTCTGTCTCTGTCGCTGTCTCTTCCTCTGTCTCTGTCACCGTCTCTGTCCCTGGCACTGTCTCTGCCTCTGTCACCGTCTCTGTCTCTGTCTCGGTCTTTGTCTCTGTCTCTGTCTCTGTCTCTGTCTCTGTCTCTATCTCTGTCTCTGTCTCAGACTCTGCCTCTGTCTCTTTCTCTGTCTCTGTCTCTGTCTCTGCCTCTGTCTCTGTCTCTGTCTCTGTCGCTGTCTCACCCTCTGTCTCTGTCACCGTCTCTGTCTCTGTCTCTGCCTCTGTCTCTGTCTCGGTCTCTGTCTCTGCCGCTGTCTCTGTCTCTGTCTCTGTCTCTCTCTCTGTCCCTGTTTCTGTCTCTTCCTCTCTCTCTGTCTCTGTCTCTGTCTCTGTCTCTGTCCCCGTATCTGTCTCTGTCTCTGTTTCTGTCTCTGTCACTGTCGCTGCATCTCCCTCTGTCTCTGTCTCCGTCTCTGTCCCTGGCTCTGTCTCTGCCACTGTGTCCGTCTCTGTCCCTGTCTCGGTCTTTGTCTCCGTCTCTGTCTCTGTCTCTGTCTCTGTCTCTGTTTCTGTCTCTGTCTCTGTCTGTATCTCTGTCTCTGTCTCCGTCTCTGTCTCTGCCGCCGTCTCTGTCTCTGTCCCAGTCTCTGTCTCTGTGTGCGTCTCTGTCTCTGTCTCTGTCTCTGCCTCTGTCTCTGTCCCCGTATCTGTCTCTGTCTCTGTTTCTGTCTCTGTCTCAGTCTCTGTCTCTGCCTCTGTCTCTGTCCCCGTATCTGTCTCTGCCTCTGTTTCTGTCTCTGTCTCAGTCTCTGTCTCTGTCTCTGTGTCTATCTCTGCCTCTAACTCTGTCGCGGTCCCTGTCTATGTCTCTGTCTCTGTCTCTGTCTCTGTCTCTGTCTCTGTCTCTGTCTCTGTCTCTGTCTCTGTCTCTGTCTCTGTCTCTGTCTCTGTCTCTGTCGCTGTCTCTCCCTCTGTCTCTGTCACCGTCTCTGTCCCTGGCTCTGTCTCTGCCTCTGTCACCGTCTCTGTCTCTGTCTCGGTCTTTGTCTCTGTCTCTGTCTCTGTCTCTGTCTCTGTCTCTGTCTCTGTCTCTGTCTCTGTCTCTGTCTCTGTCTCTGTCTCTGTCTCTGTCTCGGTCTCTGTCTCTGCCGCTGTCTCTGTCTCTGTCTCTGTCTCTCTCTCTGTCTCTGTTTCTGTCTCTTCCTCTCTCTCTGTCTCTGTCTCTGTCTCTGTCTCTGTCTCTGTCTCTGTCCCCGTATCTGTCTCTGTCACTGTCGCTGCATCTCCCTCTGTCTCTGTCTCCGTCTCTGTCCCTGGCTCTGTCTCTGCCACTGTGTCCGTCTCTGTCCCTGTCTCGGTCTTTGTCTCCGTCTCTGTCTCTGTCTCTGTCTCTGTCTCTATCTCTGTCTCTGTCTCAGACTCTGAGTCTGTCTCTGTCTCCGTCTCTGTCTCTTTCTCTGTCTCTGTCTCTGTCTCTGTCTGTGTCTCTGTCTCTGTCTGCCTCTGTCTCCGTCTCTGTCTCTGTCTCGGTCTTTGTCTCCGTCTCTGTCTCCGTTTCTGTCTCTGTCCCCGTATCTGTCTCTGTCTCTGTTTCTGCCTCTGTCTCTGTCGCTGTCTCTCCCTCTGTCTCTGTCACCGTCTCTGTCCCTGGCTCTGTCTCTGCCTCTGTCTCTGTCCCCGTATCTGTCTCTGTCTCTGTTTCTGTCTCTGTCTCTGTCTCTGCCTCTGTCGCTGTCTCTGTCTCTGTCTCGGTCTTTGTCTCTGTCTCTGTCACCGTCTCTGTCTCTGTCTCTGTCTCTGTCTCTGTCTCTGTCTCGGTCTCTGTCTCTGCCGCTGTCTCTGTCTCTGTTTCTGTCTCTGTCACTGTCGCTGCATCTCCCTCTGTCTCTGTCTCCGTCTCTGTCCCTGGCTCTGTCTCTGCCACTGTGTCCGTCTCTGTCCCTGTCTCGGTCTTTGTCTCCGTCTCTGTCTCTGTCTCTGTCTCTGTCTCTGTTTCTGTCTCTGTCTCTGTCTGTATCTCTGTCTCTGTCTCCGTCTCTGTCTCTGCCGCCGTCTCTGTCTCTGTCCCAGTCTCTGTCTCTGTGTGCGTCTCTGTCTCTGTCTCTGTCTCTGCCTCTGTCTCTGTCCCCGTATCTGTCTCTGTCTCTGTTTCTGTCTCTGTCTCTGTCTCAGTCTCTGTCTCTGTCTCTGTGTCTATCTCTGCCTCTAACTCTGTCGCGGTCCCTGTCTATGTCTCTTTCTCTGTCTCTGTCTCTGTCTCTGTCTCTGTCTCTGTCTCTGTCTCTGTCTCTGTCTCTGTCTCTGTCTCTGTCTCTGTCTCTGTCTCTGTCTCTGCCTCTGTCACCGTCCCTGTCTCTGTCTCGGTCTTTGTCTCTGTCTCTGTCTCTGTCTCTGTCTCTGTCTCTGTCTCTGTCTCTGTATCTGTCTCTGTCTCTGCCTCTGTCGCTGTCTCTCCCCCTGTCTCTGTCACCGTATCTGTCCATGGCTCTGTCTCTGCCTCTGTCACCGTCTCTGTCCCTGGCTCTGTCTCTGCCTCTGTCACCGTCCCTGTCTCTGTCTCGGTCTTTGTCTCTGTCTCTGTCTCTGTCTCTGTCTCTGTCTCTGTCTCTGTCTCTGTCTCTGTCTCTGTCTCTGTCTCTGTCTCTGTCTCTGTCTCTGTCTCTGTCTCTGTCTCTATCTCTGTCTCCGTCTCTATCTCTGTCCCTGTCTCTGTCTGAGACTCTGCCTCTGTCTCTGTCTCCGTCTCTGTCTCTGTCTCTGTCTCTGTCTCTGTCTCGGTCTTTGTCTCCGTCTCTGTCTCTGTCTCTGTCTCTGTCTCTGTCTCTGTCTCTGTCTCTCTCTGTGTCTCTGTCTCTGTCTCTGTCTCTGTCTCTGCCGCTGTCTCTGTCTCTGTCTCTGTCTCTGTCTCTGTCTCTGCCGCTGTCTCTGTCTCTGTCTCCGTCTCTGTCCCTCTCTCTATCTCTGTCTCTGTCTCTGCCTCTGTCTCTGTCTCTGTCTCTGTCTCTGTCTCTGTCTCTGACTCTGTCTCTGTCTCTGTCTCTGTCCCCGTATCTGTCTCTGTCTCTGTTTCTGTCTCTGTCTCTGTCGCTGTCTCTCCCTCTGTCTCTGTGTCCGTCTCTGTCCCTGGCTCTGTCTCTGCCACTGTCTCCGTCTCTGTCCCTGTCTCGGTCTTTGTCTCCGTCTCTGTCTCTGTCTCTGTCTCTGTCTCTGTTTCTGTCTCTGTCGCTGTCTGTATCTCTGTCTCTGTCTCCGTCTCTGTCTCTGCCGCTGTCTCTGTCTCTGTCTCAGTCTCTGTCTCTGTGTGCGTCTCTGTCTCTGTCTCTGTCTCTGCCTCTGTCTCTGTCCCCGTATCTGTCTCTGTCTCTGTTTCTGTCTCTGTCTCAGTCTCTGTCTCTGTCTCTGTGTCTATCTCTGCC